>JZKD02S1369934.1:105749-129436 GCA_000966675.3 Picea glauca
GCGTCTTCCCGTGAGGGCTTTCACCATAAGGGGACCACTTTGGAGTTCATCCATATTTACTTCTTATCAACCATGAAAAAACAATAATGAGTCATATTTAAATCAAACACTATTTTCTACATTACCCAAACCTTTATGCTACGGGTCTTTCTTCAAGGGTTGACATCAATGACAACCAACCTTAATCAACAGTTTTCTAGACATTTCTCCCATCTAGTGATGTGGCAATGTGTCACCTAGCTCCACATGGACCCATTCGTACTTGTGTTGGCCTACATGGCATGGATTATGTAGCTTCCTATCTACATTGGAATAAGGCTCACTACTACACAAGCTCACATATCCAGCCATCCAACCCTTCCCAAAATTCCAAACATCCAACGTCCATAACTTTTCAACAAGTCCATTTATTTAGAAACTCAGATCTTTGCTACCTAGATGGTTCTAGTTCCTTCATAAGTTTCCACTCCTTTTAACCAACATGGATCCACCTGTACCCAGTTTCCAAGTGGTAGCTCCGCATTATCCCAACTATTCTGACGTGGCCCCAATGATAGGGCACCACCTGCCACTAAAACATTGGCTATGAAAAGAGTGGGTCCC
Source organism: Picea glauca (assembly GCA_000966675.3). NCBI lineage: Eukaryota > Viridiplantae > Streptophyta > Pinopsida > Pinales > Pinaceae > Picea > Picea glauca. The sequence goes on from JZKD02S1369934.1 coordinate 106,353, forward strand.
ACCTCCTCTTTTCTCTTTTATGCCCTCGGTGTGAAACTTGCATGTATCATAGATCAAACAATGTATGATCACCCAAATCAAAAACCCATATTTTCAGTGGAATTTTATGTTGCACAACCTTTAATAAGGCCAATTATTCCTGAAATATCTAATGACCGAGACATGTTCAATCCAACAACCCAGATTGTTAGCATGATCTAAAGCTACTCAACCGTTAACCTCTTTTGATCATCTAATTCCACCATGGGAGGACACCTGTCACCCTCCACGTGGTTCTTCATCATTGGCTTCCAAATCTTGTGTGGCTTTCACGTTCGGTGACGTGTCTTGCTTACTTGGCATCCCCTTCCCACTTTTAGGCTCAAGGTTCCCACATCTAGGAATCTAGCATCCAACATTTTCCAAAATGTCATTTATCTAAAACTTCAAATTTCAAAATTTCTGAATTGTGTGGTTCCTATACAAGGTTCCACCATCTAGTCCATGACGCTCTACCATGGACCTGTTGACACACCATATTGTTGACGTGTCCTCTGACACTTATGATAATGTGGCATGTTGAATCAACAATTGACATGGCACTATTGATGCCCTCTTGCTGATGTGTCATCTAACATGGCCTCCAACTTATCCCATTCACTTGGATCCATTGATGTGGCATCATAAATCTGACATTTTGCAAAAAGCCATTTTTGTGAAATCCTGGATTTTTGGATTCTTCATGGTTCCATCTCTAGGTTCCATAATTTAGATTTCAGCTTAATACAACTTGCCACATAACTATGCTAAATGGCCTCTCTTTTTGACATGGCCTCTGATAGGGTGTTGACTTAGTGTTGAGGTGGATGCAGAGGTGGCACCTAACTCCATTAAAAAGTTATATTCGGCTTCCATAAGTTTGGATAACCACTCGCCTCGGGGAACTCTGGATTTATGGATTCCTAGATGTCACCGTCACTGTTGGGCCCGAGATATGATCATTTTTATGACGGTTATTATACATTTTTGCTGCATGTACATATATGTTTTGCACATTTTGAAGGAGCTTTTTGAAGAATTTTATGATAAAATGGTATAATCGCCATGAGGTACGTGTAATTCATGTTTTATGACTAAATCAAATTTAATTCATCATGTTTTATGGTTTCCAAGAGTTAATTCGTGTTTTTCTGTTGTTACAGGGAAAAATGCACCATGTTTCTAGTTCTGACACTTGATCTGGCAGTTGTTCCAGCACTCGTTCCGGTACCTGATCTGACACTTGTTCCAGCACCTAGTATTGCACAAAAACGCAAGGCAAGTTGGCAGTTATGGTTTTGGCGGCCAGTGATGGAAAAATCGGGCACATGGGTTTTGTTTATCATCATCCCCTCCAGCTACTAAGCTAAAGACAAGTCGATTTTAGTTGTCCAAAGAGGGCGATTATTGGCTTCCTCCGTTTTGTTAGTTATGGCCACATTTAATGTAATCTGCCGAATTTAGAGGTGGTTCGACCCTCCTGTGGTCAACCACCTAGGTTGTAAGCTTATAAATACTGATAGGATGGTCATTAGATTGTTAACCAAGTAGCATAGGCATTAGAATTGTCAGAAACTCATTTTTACTCTGTTTTGACATTTCACATTGCCAAAATTGTGCCAGAACTATGTTTTCATGTTTTCATGGTGAATTCAGCATGTTGAAGTTCGTGGTGTGCTTGTAGAAGGTAGCCATGACTTGTTGGGGGGCCCACCAACAGTCTGGTGATTTTTCTTATGTTTATTTATGCATTTCTTAATTCAAATTGCTCTTTCTTATTTCCTGTATATGCATGTTTTTATTTATTTAATTAATTTGTTGTAGCTCACTATTTTACTTCTCTTTTGCAGGTTAGATGATGATATGTGTTAGTATATGTTGATGTTATAGACTAGGAAAAGAATTGCAATTCTCTCTCTCTCTCTCTCTCTCTCTCTCTCTCTCTCTCTCTCTCGCTCCCGCCCTCTCTTTATACTAACCGCGTGTGCAACATAGATGTTAAATGATGCTTTCTTTTATAATTTTACAGTCAAGTTTAGAACAGATTTTTAATTAGAACAGAACATAGTTTTAATTTGGGTTTTCTTCTGACAAAGATTGATGGATGGATAGATTTACTTCCAGTTTTTATAGTTGCTTATCTTAGTTTTACATAGATTTCATTTACTTAGTTATTAGTTAATGTAATTGTCAATTTTAATATCATAGTTTAATTTCTGTTTTTAATTCATTTTCTTATCATAGTTTGAATGATTAAAATAGACATAGTATAGTTTTCCTTTACACGATTTCCTTTCATAGATTAAAATGCAATTAAATTCCTTAGTTAGATAATGATGATCTCATTATGATGTTAATGGTTTACACATGAGTATGCAAGGTATTTAACATTATTTTTGTCATGGCTAAATTTTTGTTGGATTGTTTAATACATACCTTTCATTTTTCCATTGAGATTAGTGTTGAGTTTATACCGTTGGAATTGTCCTTTGTTGTCAAGTGTCATCGAGATATCATCCATCACCACCAAAGTCATTCACACAACCACCATCATTACATTTGAGTGTTTCATAGATTAAATATAGTGTCTTGCTTTTGTAGATCAGAAAAGATAGTTTCTTGCTTTCATAGGTTAGAATATAGTTTTATTGTTGTTATAGGGCAGTTAGTCTTTTGCTTCCATATATTTAAGAGAAGTTTTGTTTATTGTAAACTAGGCATTTAGTGGGTAGTCCTAATTTCTTTCAGTAAAATGGATTTCATCTCATGCATTAGAAATAGTTTTGCATCAAGCATTTAGTCCACTTGCCTCTTAGGCTAGCTAGTTGTTCAATGAGAAGTCTTTGTTTACGTGTCCCTTTGCTTTAGTAGGATAGTAATTGTCTTTAGTAGGTTAGTTAGGTGTCTTTGCTTACTTTTCTATTTTCTTTAATAGGTTAGATAGGTGATTTTTCTTACTTGCTTATTTAATTTCTTTCATAGGGTAGTTGCTCATTGAATGTAGGTTGGCAAGTTAAAAGTAGTTTTCTTTCATCATTTGCTTAGTATGCTTAGTAGTTTACCTTTGCTTATTGTCATGAACTAGTTTGCTTTGAATAGGGATTTTACTTGCTTTCTTAGGAACTATCCATCAGTCCTTGGCCCAGAAGTACTTAGGTTACCTAGTTTCAAGTTGCTTAGTAGGGTTTGCTCATTAGATAGGTTTTCTTGAATAGATTAGTCTTAGATAGCTGCTTTAATTAATTAGGTTATACTCCTACCGGCCTTTTACCTTTGGCATATATTCTTCTACAACTCTAAGTTTACTTACCCCAAGTTGACAATTTAATTGAGGGTACTTTAGTGTCATTTTTAGTACATATAAATCACCTAACACTCGCCACTAGTTCTGATAGACCAATGACTAAAAATCGAGGTGTATTAATCTAACGACTTTGATTTGACGAACGATTATGCTCTAGTTCGCACTACATATCCAATATCAGATACCTTTGATTAATTGTCCCATTGTTTTTCTCCTCTGGATCCTTAGATGTTCCCAACATTCATATTCAGAATCCCTCCTTATCAAGGTTCCATGTCTCTTTAGATTGAAAAAAATGTGTTGTCTGCAATGAATTCGATGACTATGAGCAAGGTTTTTCCTCTCGATTTTTCCCTAAATTGGGGGGTTTTAACACAAATTTCACCATTATCCTCCATGGTCAACTCTGACAAATCAAAAACTCAAAATATTATGCTAACATTATGTCAAATAATTGTAGTCATTGGCCTGCAAAACTGATTTTGTGTGGATTCTCCGGCCCATACATCCCAAGTGTTGTAAACCAAAGCTCTAATACTAATCTGTAATGTACCCCAACTTAAGTGAGGTCTATTACTTGCAGAATACACATAAAATAAAAACAAAATATTCTAAATAAATTCTTGTAGTTTATCAGTTACTTCATCATAAAGATTTAACCATTATCTAAATGCATCTACAATATGTTAAAATAACACATGAATGCAGCTAATAACTCATTCCAATATCATATAGATTATTCTCATTCACAGAGCTAATGGACCGGAAATTAAACTCATAATATAAATCAGAAAACAAATAAAAAAATATTTTTCAGAACAGTTGTGCAACTAGCTTCTTGGGACAAACGTTCCACCCAACTATAGATTTTTTATTCTGGATATCAATAAAAAGTCACCCCCAAGATGGGGCTAGGAATCAACAAAAGAGGGTGATCTCTCACTTTCCACTCACAACTCAGAAAAATCCCACAACCCACTAGCGTTCTCCTACATCTATCCCAATTTTCTACCAACTCTCTTCCTCTTGACCTGCCCAACCCAAGGAATACACCCCTTCACTACTCTCATTCCATTAGGTGTCCCATTTGTTTATCAGGATCTCTCTGGCACAGGTAACTTATAATATCACTACTGAGAAACTCAAGGGAGATCACTACTAGGAAAACTACCAGGAAACAACATCAATAACTTGTTGTTGTAGTGAAACTCCCATAGGAGTTCACTCTTCAAGCTTGGCAACTTGGTTCTTCTGCAATCCTAACAACTTGCTTCTTCAATATTCATCTCAAAAAATACTTTGGAATTATCCCTTCTTCATTTCTCCTGCTCCAACACACTTCTTCCTATTGTCTTCTTTTTCTTCATGTAAAAACGTGATTGTCTAAATTGCCCCGATTTTCCCATACAAATTTCCTCTATTTTCCTATTTGCTTGACTTACACTCATCCCCAAGATGATTATACTTCATTTAATCTCTACAATAACTATGGGATGTGACTCCTTACACCCACCCTCTTACATAAATTCAATGATTGGTCTCTTCCACACTCAAGGAAAATCATAAGGTTCACTCAAAGCATTAAAATCAGGAAAATGATTTGGGAATTAAAATCATGGCTGAAATCCCCCTCTCTAGACCCCTCCCCTCTTGTGGATTACTCATCCCCCAATATTTTTCCATGTCCCCCAGCAACTAGTATCACATTTTATTTATTAAAATTCATAAATAGAATTCACATATACATTGCTTGGCCACAACCATACATTATATCTAAATTTCCAATGTCATTTCCAAAAATGGTGAATGATGACTTAAATGCTCAATTGTTAAACCCTGCAAGTAAAGAAGAAGTCTTCCAAGTCTTGGGTTTAATGGGGAAGGACAAGAGTCATGATACCGACAGTTGGACATATGATCTCTGCATATATTATTTTGATCTACTTGGTGAAGATTTGCTTCGAGTATGTGGGTTACCGGTACTGTCTCAGGTAACATGAATGCAACTTTTATTTCATTAATTCCTAAGATGGAAAAACCTACATCCTTTGCGGACTTCTGACCCATTTCCTTGTGCAATTGTGTCTATAAATTTGTAGCTAAAATCCTACTTTTTTTCCTTAAACGAACAGTCTCAGACTATATTTCAGAGGAACAGTTCAGATTTCTAAAAGGTTGTCAAATCCATGAAGCTATCAGATTTTCTCAAGAAATTGTCCATTCGATTAAAAAGCATCATATTATAGCAGCAATAATAAAGGTTGACATGTCCAAAGAATTTGACAAGGTGTCGTGGCTCTTCTTCCACTTGCTTTTTCTACATATGGGCTTCACTCTACCCTTAGTCTGATGGATTATGGGGTGTGTGTCTATGGAAAATTATGTCGTCCATATTAAAAAATCATCCTTGGGATTCTTCAAGGCCACGAGAGGACTATGTCACTGATGTCCCCTCTCCCATTATCTCTTTTTACTGGTGGTCGAAGGGATAAGAAAATCACTTTTTGATGCTAAAAGGAGAAGACAGTTTCAAGGGATTAGTTGTGGTAGAGGATTGGTGGTGTCCCATGTATTATTTATGGATGATGTGTTTTTTTTTGTTGGATTGATGGCAGTGGTATCCATACTCTCAAAGAGATGTTGGCGCTTTTAAATAAATCCACATGAATGGAAATCAACGTATAAAAATCATCAATGTATATATCCAATGTCAGGGATAACATCATAGAGGAACTCATGAGGGTACTCCCCCTTTGATATCACCAATTGGATTTGGGCTTCAGATATCTAGGTTATAATCTCAAACCAAATGGATTTATCAAAGAAGACGAGAGGTTGTTGCTGGAAATGATAGAGCTTCATATTATTTGGTGTCATAAATGGCTCTCGAAGGGGGGGTGATTTATATTAATTAAGTCTATGTTGGAATCCATCCCAATGTATTGGCACATCCTATCTTGGATCTCGAAAGAGATTTTGGATAAAATAAAAAAAATGTTTCTATAATTTTCTCCAGCTAGGAATTCAAGATACAAAAGGCTATCATCAGGTGAGATGGGATAAGATCTCAAAGCCAAAAGATCAGGTTTGATGGGGGTTCAAGGAGATCCACACCTTTGGTCACTCCTTGGCAGCCAATTTGGTTTGGAAATTGATTCAGTCTGGTAGTCATTGGGATAAGATCTTAACTCAAAAATATATTTTACTAGGTTCTGTGATATTATAGATTCGTTGCGAACCAAAGCATCCTCAAGGTGGCTCAAATCATTGGAAAGAACTAGTCTATGCTTTCCCCCTTGTGGGTGAAACCTAGACTAGAAGTTAGGGAACAATGTGGTGATTTGATCTGGTCATGATGCCATCATGAGTTGTAATTGTAATATCCTCCTTCCTGAAGGTATGATCCAACATTTGCATAGTTGGGGGATCTTTTGTTTGGTACATTTGACAAATCTGAAGATGAATAATATCTAATCTCAGGGATGGATATCGACAAATGACTTAAACTTCATTGGGTATGATGCACAAATCTGGAAAAAATTTGTTGATGAACTCAAAAGAGCTCACATGTGTATAGGGTTGGAGGTGGATCATACGGTTTGGATATACAACGATTCTAGAGGGAAACATTCGATAAAATTAGGATATAAAGAAACCATGCCTACAAGGGAAGATGACCGGAGTTGGTGGTTCAAAAACATATGGAAGGTGGTAGCCCCATTAAAAACAAGAATTCTTATGTGGCACACCATTCAGGGTAAACTATTAACATGGGGTAAACTTTTGAAATGAGGAAGGAATGGCCCAAACATTTGCCTTATGTGCATATTTAACGAATAAATAAATGATCATCTCTTTCTTGCTTACCTGTATTCAATAAGATTTTGGGATGATTTGGAATTTCTAGTGGAAAAAAGATCCATTTGGATAGGTTGCATGGTCGAAGCGAGCTTGAAGTCTTGTTCTATGAACATGGACCTAAAACCTTGGAGGGCCTTACCATTTCTAGCACTCTGGGGGATCTGGTTGGCTCAAAATCTTATTACTTTTGAAAACAATTTAAGACCCAGTTTTCATTCATCAACACAAATTTGGTCCCTAATGTCGTATTTCAAGACTCCTATGAAAAATTTAGCTCCTAGAAATATGGCCTCTCTAAATCTAGATGAAACAATACCATGGGATTACTTTGATGGAGCCTGCAGGGCCCATGACTCGATGATTGGTCTGGGATTTGTGTTATTTTTATCAAAGGATAATTTCTTTAGGTTCCAAGAAAACTACGGTCGGGGAACAAATAATCTGGGTGAGTTTAATGCTTTATTTTACTTATTAAATTTCACATCCAGGATATGCTTAGTCTCCTTGTAGGTGATCGAGGACTCTCTCCCAATAATTAATTGGATGAATGACATTATTCACATAGTCAATAATTATCTCTTTTATCTAGCTAGAAAGCTAAGGAAAATTAAAAAAAATATTTAGGATATCACTTTTCAACATATATTCCAAGAGTTGAATATGGAAGCAAATCAACTTTCCAAATCTGGCCTAGAATTGGAAGAGTTTCACTTTATTTTGGAAGAATTTAGTAGCACCAATCAAAGTAATCAGAGGAATGGTATTTTATAAAAAATTTAGTTGTGCTCACTTGAATGACTGTAATAATTATTTATGTTAGAACTATTTTTTATCCTTGCTGAAATTATATAGTAGGGCAGTTGGTCCTTCTTGGAGCATCTTTTCTGGCTAGAGGCAATCCTTTTGATTTTAGGTCCTTTATATATCATCTTGTTGGGAAAGGTCCACCCCCTATGGAAATCAAAACCCATTGATTGATGACAACAACCTAACAATGATCGACATGGACCCTTCATGAGGTAACAATAATTTAAATGTAAACAAGATAAGTAAACAATACCAACAAATAAGTCTTGTCGATATAGCAATGACAATGAAAACCCAAGGTTGGACATGTACCCTTCATGAATTAGAAATAATTATATGTAAACATTGTTATCAATTACATTAACAAACTTTACAACAACTTCATATGGCACATGTTCAAAACTAGTTGATAGTTGAATACAAGTAGCCATAAAAGTGTGACAACTTACCAAGTAGTATGGACATGATAACTTGACTTCACACTTTACTAGCAAGATGTGTACTTTTTAAATATTTTGAACACTTTAAAAGAAAAATATACATTTGCAAAACTACTTGACAACCCTAAGAGTTAGCTCAAACAATTATGAGCTAGATATGAGATCTCTTATCTATGTTAGGGAGGTCATAGATTCGACTCTCTTGACACCCTTAGGACAAGTTGTTTGGAACTTAGGCACTATTGCAAATGAATATAGAAAGGGCCATATTACATAATTCATCAAACACATAAATATAGTCAGTGTATTATATATACCAACCATTCATATAAACATTTCCTCATCTCGAAGGTGGTATTCCAAGTGTTTTATTCTTTAGTTGTATTTGATAGTATTTTGATTTGATATCTAGTTTGGTGAAGTAATTTTCGTGATGTAGATAATATAGCAAGTCATTAATGCTAGGGAAAGGGTACAAATTCTTAAAGGTGATCTCATTCAGAGCCATGGAGTCGATACACATTCTCCAAGTCTTGTCATTCTTAGGCACTATGGTGATAGGTGACCCACAAGGTGAGGTACTTGGTCAAATTAATCATTTCTATAAAATTTGATGCAATTGTTTCTTCACTTCAATTATTTCTGATGTGAACTATCTATACAGTGTTGTGTTTAGCAATGGAGAGTTAGGCATCGATTGTATCTTGTGCTCCAGTTTTCTCTTAGGTGGTAACCCTTTAGGCTCTTGGAACACTTCTCTATGTGCATGTAAAAAATATTCCAACTCAAGTTTTTTATCTTTAGTGCATCCCTCTAGAGATGCCCTTAATTTTATCAATTCACTTCCTTGGTATTTTGTCTCATGAAGAGAAATACAAACTTCCTACTCAAGCTAGTCATTTTATTAGATTTGTTGGAAATTACCATATGGATATTAGATTGACCTTTTTGTGCATAGATACTGGATTATTTTACATCTTTGACCTGGTGGTACTATTTCTCTTTCCTCATGAATTTCATGTCCCTCATGTACATGTAGGGAATCCCAAACACTACACCACACACATCCAGTGGCATCACATCTACTTCCACTTTGTCAATGTAGTTTTCACTTGTGGAAAATTTCATCTTACACTTCTTAGTGGTTCTAATATTTGCATACTTGTTTATCCATCATAGTAGATATGGGAAAGGATGGTCATGAACTTCCAATCCAAGCTTACTCACCAAGTTCTTTGCTACAAGGTTGGCTAGAAAACTGGAGTCAAAAAGAACACCCACCTTTATCTTCTTGAATTGGATCTTGATTAGAAATAGTTTATTCATATCCTTCTTTTCCTTGGGATTGATACTTATCATGTTCACCTCCTTTTGCACTATAGTGAGGATAATATTATCATTTACATTTGATTTTTTCTCTACCTAGTTTCTCAAATCCTTAGCTAGCATGTTCTTATTTTTAGAATCAATTTATGGTTCTATGGATTCAAATCCAGATGTAGCTTCCAACTCTTATCTTCAATATGAAAATTGATGTTTAGAATGGTTATAATGGTTTCTCATATTCTTGGACTAATGTGCAGTTGTAATTGTCTCCTTACCCTTCCATTTCCACTTCTTATTTCCCTTCTTGGAAGAACATTTTTAGTCTATCTACTTAGAACCATTTGATTATCCAGGTATTGTTCTTGCACATAGGCTTCATTAATAGTCTTAGTATTAAAGAGCATTATTTACCTTCTCAAATAATTATAGATACCACTCAGATACTTGAGAATACATATGGGTTCTTCAGAGATATTTCCAACATAATGGCTTGTTTTCTAAACTCGGTAATGTACTCTTACAAACTCAACCCTTGCTTTTGTCAGAAGTAGTTCCAAAAAATTCATTGCTCCTCTTTTTTGGGTATGTGTTATATCAATTGCATGATTATGGATCCCCTTATTAGGTGTTTTTGGGGCGGAGCCCCCGAAAAACAAATTGGGGGTTTATTTTCCAAATTTTTGGATGATCTTTCACCTTTGGTGGGGAAGGTTTTTCACCTTTGAAAATTTAGTGGCGCATGGTATTTCATCCCATGGTTTTCTAATCCCGGTTAAGGAATTAAGGTTGTAATCAAATCAAGGTCAATGGATTAAGGTTTTTTTAGATGTCGCGAGATCTTATATATTGTATTGTAAACAATGAAGTTGGATTATGAATAGAATTAGAGGTGTGGCTCTAAAACAGTTTGTTGGTCTTCCTGGTTGGGTTTCCAGGGTAATTCTATGTGTATATGTGTGATTGAAATTTTTTTCTTTTCTCTATTAAGAATATGTGTGTGCATTTTATTAATGTAAAAGGTTTAAAAATTACATTTGGTATTAGAGAAATTATTGGCTTCAGGGGGATGCCTTTGTGGCTAAGGGTTTGGCTCAGGTATGTGACAAACCTTGTTACAGTGGGAGATCTGTGGTATAGATTCTTGTGGTGAAAATAAAGGCAGAGAAGTTAAAAAAAATAAAGATCTAAAAATTTAATGGGAAAATTTTTGAACCATGGAAGTTCGAGATGGAAGATGGGGATTTGTATCAGTGTAAGTCCCCGGTAAACAAACTTTTCTTGCGAAATAAGTTGTACAAACTGAGGATGAAAGATGGAGACTCGATAACAAAGCATTTGAATACCTTAAATATTGCGGTGAGTCAATTATTGTCCATTGATATTAATATTTTTGGTGAGGATAAGTGTATCAATTTATTGTTCTCATTACCAAACTCGTGGGATAGTCTGGTTATGGCCATAGGAAGTAATGCAACTAATTTAAGTTTTGATGATGTGGTCTCATCCTTGTTGTCAGTGTTGAAAAAGTATTACTTAAACACCTAGGTACTTTTTTATCTTGTGATTTCCTTACTACAATCAGATTAGCAACTCACAAAACAATAATACATTATTGAAATATTCAACTCAATATAATGCAGCGGAAGCATAAACCAGGAAACCAAATCAAGCACATAAGAACACCAAGATTTTTGGGTAAACCCATGGAAAAACCCCAAAGGGAAAACCAGTCCAATGATTCTTTTATTAAGGTCAAATCAGGACTCCCATAATAGGGAAAATTCCCACTGAGAGAATTATACACTACAAACAAACCTGGAAAGAGTTGATCTGTTGTATGATAGTTTTGGCATGTTTTCCCATAAATTTGTGACTTTCCCTTCTACAACATGCGGATATCCACGATTTTCCCCACTGTGACCATGGATGTCTGCGACTATCTCAATTGTGACTCATGGATTCTTGTGGAAAGTTCTTTTGGCAAGCTTTGTACGATGCACTTATTTTCTCTGGATTCTCCCTCTAAAAACCACCTCTCGTTGTATCTTCTCTCTCTTCTCCTTGACCTCTATGGCCTCTAGATGGATGCCCTTCTCTACCTATACAATATCTTGAATCATGGTCCTTTGTGACCCAACCCTCTAATCAATACTTGGATGAACTCTCTTCACCCAGCCAATGATATCTCCTCACTCTAGTGTAAGAAAAAGTCCTTCTTTTCTCCTACACTACTCACACTAGAAAAAGTCATTCTTTTCTATCCTCAACCTTGGTCTCTCATCAAAGTGAATTCATCTCAAAGCCTCTCACAAGTGTATCTCAGACAAGTCCCTATCTTGGTCTCTCACCAAAGTCTCTTGACCTCGACATCTCGTCAAAAGTGATTTCTCCTTTACCCTAGCCTTTCTTTTACAATCATGAGTTACAATCTATTTCTAATATCCAAAGTGATCTATGGTTTAGATTACTTCTAACACTCACTTAAGATTTAGATTGCATGCCACGTGTTATGCATGTTCCTTAAATAACTCAATTCACTAATAAATACAATTTTACATTAATTAATTCCTTTTAACTAAAGTAAACTCAATACTAGAATATTTTTGACAACTTCGACATGAAAAACACACGCCAATGTGGAAGTACCTTTCTGATGCTACCAAAAACATCAACACTCCCTCTTAGCAAGGAAGGTACTTGTCCCACATGGAGTTATCTCTATATTCACTACCAGATCCGCTACCATGCCTGCTCCCCAATCCGCTTGATTGGCTACGCCCTCAGACACATAAGTTATTCCTACCATGATGGTATGACCTGACTCTGAAGACTCACTACCAATGAACTTTCTCCTAGAATTATCTTTCTTCTAAGAATCTTGCATGGCCATCTCATACCATAACTCATTCTTGATAGACTTGGAAGGATGTGCCTTCCCACCTGAACTTGAAGTTTGACTCCCTCTGAGATGATCAACCTTCGGAGCCTCTCACTCCTCGTTCTCTATCACTGAAATTGATCCAAAATTCCCTTGGATAATTTTATAGGGTCCCATCGTGGGATAATGGTTCACCCGAGGAAAACAAATCAGCAAATAGCCAAGCCCTACAAACCTCAAGATTAGTCCTTTGATCTTGTTGGTTGATTATTATCTCCCTTGTTTCCCCTTTGCTCCTTTCCTCGAACCTTTCCCCTACACACTTGGATGAAAGTCCTTCTTCATCCACTCAATGAGATCTTACTATCTCATTATGTGTGTATCTTTTGTCCACTGAGAAATAGCCAACACCTCCAACTGAGCACCTATGTTGTTTTTGTATGATCTTGTACCTGCAACTCCTTTGCTGCCCAAATCTTTTCTTGCCACCAGATCTGTCTGTTGATCATGGCATTATTGTGTCTTCTCATACAACTTATCTTCTCCTTTGGACTGATTTGATCTCTAGATGAAACTCCTTTTTCACCCCTTTCTGAGCTCTCCTTGAGAAAAATTCCTTCTTTGTTTTATCTTTGAGTCATTGACTCCAATAAATTTGTCATCCTATGATCTATGGATGAACATAATTTGTCTCCCATCTGAGATCCCTTTGATTCATTGTCCTTGATGACTCAATCAATTGATCAAAATTCCATCCTTTCTCCTAAGTAGATGACACATGCACACGAGTAAAAGTCCTTCTCTACTCCCATGTGCTCCCTCTCTCCTTCAAAGCCTTAGCTCTGATGTTTCCAAAAAATTAGTCCTTTGATTTCTTCTTGTTGGTTTATAGATATTCTAGGATCTCTCGTGGATCTATGATTATTCCTTCAAGCACCCACTTCAACACTCTTGATCCCATATATATGTTCTTGTAACCCTAGATCTAAACTCGATCTCTCCCATGGTCACTCTGATATCATAGATTTGTTGATACCATGTGCACTTGGTTTCCTCCTAGAGAAGCCTTGCTTTGATACCATGTTGAAACATTATTACTTCAACACCTAGGTACTTTGTTATCTAGTGATTTCCTTAGTGAAATCAGATTACCAGCTCACAAAACAATAATACACTATTGAAATATTCAACTCAATATAATGCAATGGAAGTAAAAAGTAGAAAACCAAATCAAGCACATAAGAACACCAAGATTTTCGAGTAAACCCCTGGAAAAACCCTAGAGGGAAAGCCATTCCAATGATGCTTTTATTAAGGTTAAATCAGGGCTCTCATAACAAGGAAAATAGGCCACTGAGAGAATTATACATTGCAGACAAACCTGGCAAGAGTTGACTTGTTGTACGACAATTATGGCATGCTTTCCTAGAAAACCAAGACTTTCCCTTCTAGGAATCATGGATATCCATGACTTTCCCCACTGTGACCCATGGATGTTTGTGATTGTCTCAACTATGACTTGCGGATGCATACAAAAAGTATATATGACACACTTCTTTCCTCTGACTTCTCCCTTTGAAACCCACCTACGAATGCCTCTGCTCTCTGTCCTCCTTAACCTCTATGACCTCTAGATGGATGTCCTTCTCCACCTATACAAGATCTTGAATCATGGTCCTTTTTTATCCAACCATATGATCAATACTTGGATGAACTCTCTTCACCCAAACAATGAGTTCTCTTCACTCTAGTGTAAGGAAAAGTCCTTTTCTCCTACTCTCGTCACACTGAAAACATTCCTTCTTTACTATCCTCAACCTTGGTCTCTCACTAAAGTGACTTCTTCTCAAAGTCTCTCATAATTGTATATCACACAAGTCCCTACCTTGGTCTCTCACCAAAGTCTCTCGACCTCGACCTCTCGTCAAAAGTTATTTCTCATTTACCTCGGGCTTGCTTTTATAATCATGAGTTACAATATATTTATAATCTCCAAAGTGATCTACATATGTGATTACTAATCACACTCACTTAAGATTTAGATTACATGTTGCATGTTATGCATATTCCTTAAATAACTCAATTCACTAATAAATACAATTTTACTTTAATTAGTTCCTTTTAACTAAAGTAAACTCAAGACTTGAATATTTTTGACAACTTCCACTTGCAAAACACATGCCAATGTGGAAGTACCTATTCGATGCTACCAAAAACATCAATAGTTGGAGGAGATGAGGCAGAAAACATGAAAAGTCAGAGAAAATATGTCGTATTTGTAAGAGGATGCTCCCAGGAAAGAAATAAAAATAATCCCTCAAGTGGGAGATCTAAATCTAGAGGAAGATTTAAATCTCTAGGAAAATTCATAAAAGTGTGTTGGACATGTGGAAAAAAAAGGGCATTACAAGAAACAATGTAGATCCAAAAGTGTTGAGAGAGGGAAGGGATCTAATGATTCCCCTTCTACAAAAGTAAACACCTACATGGATGAAGGAGGGGATGTGTACTTGTATTCTTGAAGCACACATGCAGATCATGAGGCATGGCTAGCCGAATCAGGTGCATCCTTTCATATGACTCCTCACAGGGAGTAGTTTTGTGAGTATGAAAGGTATGATGGGTGATGCAGGAGCATAGTTCCCAAAATAAACATTATTGAATAGGCCTTAGGGGGTCTTAAAATTTACCAAAGGGAGTGGGTTCCCTTAATGAAATTAATTGTATTTCCCTAAGTTTACAAGTAGATTCTAGAAGGATAGGGTTGTTTTGAAGAAAGGATTTGTTTTCCCTAATTACCATGTAATTTGTTGATTCAAGAAAATAGTTAGATAAAGGTATGGTTTGTGTGGATTTTTCCTAAGTATGGAGGATTTGATCCTACCTCTAGGATTTGAATTGATCCTCGTATGTATGTAAATAGGTAATTCTACGGGCATGAATAGACGAGTGGCCAAGGCCAATGAAGAGCCCAAGACTATGTAATCAAGCCAAATAGAGAAAGTAGAAGTAGAGAGGGTTTGCAGAGGTTCCATGTACATAGTTTGATTTAATAGAATACTTTGTTTTATGCCTTCAACATTTTATGTATACTTTGTGTTGTAGTATTGTAGTGACAATGAATGAATAACATGTGAATGAGTAAATGAGGGTTGTATGTATAACCTGCAATGTTAAATTGTGGATGATGGTCACATGATGAAAATGGGGGTGACAATCAAGCAAGGTCAATTTTATGTGAGTAAAGTATAGGGCAAATTGGTCGCATATCTAACAAGAAGCAAGATTGAGAACTAGGAACGAAGTTCCTATGAACTTCACCACGACCTAAAGCTAGTGGGAAATCGTGGACCTAGTGACATGGTTGAGTCCTAATCATTGATCGTTAATCATTGTAAGATATCAACAACCAAATATGAAGGATAAATTGGACCATATGTTAATGTACAATAAATGTGATTCTAGAGAATTCTAGTGACCCGGTGGCTAGTTAAATTGAATCGGACTCACAATTATGGAGGATGTTTGCAAGAGGAATATCAGTGCCTAGTGCTCGGTTCAACCAGACCAGAGTAAATGTTTAAAGTTGTGTTGTTAAATTTTCCAGGGTCTACTGTCCCAGTGAAATGATGGTCTTGGTGGCTAATTAATAGCATTGTGAAACGATGAGGATTCAAGTGTTTAAGTGAAGAGGATAAAAAAGGGATAAGATGGTATTAAAGCTGAACTGATTTCCATCAAATTTTAGTATCATAGAAGAAATCCTTGCACGTTTAAGTGAAGGAAACTATAGAGAATACAAAAAAAAATTGGAGGTGCAGATCTAATGAGATTTTTCAAGTAAAAAATGCATTTTAGTTAAATTTTGGATAGATCATATGTGTTTATAGGTAGCAGCAAAGAAGATATTGTTGTCAGAAATCCTTACAACTATCGAAGCTGGAGAAGTGTAAGAGAATCTCTTAGGATATTGTGAGTAGAATTGTAGAAGCCTATAGGAGCAGAGAAAGATCATAAGGTTTTGAGCGGACATAACCAAAGATACCAAAAGGCCAATTTCAAGAGAGAAACTTGGTGAGGTATTTTGTAGCAAGGTGCAAAAGACTTGTTACTACAGAGGCTATTTGTAGCTCATTGTTGAGTATATATAAACTTAGAGAGAAAAAGATGGAGATGACTTTGGATAGTCATGTAAAAGGTTCAACATATGTCAAAGAGTTTGACATAGAAATGACTCAATTAAAGGAGAGAATGAATATGTTGATGAAATTGCTATAGGAAGAAAGCGAATAAGACCCTAGATGTGGATGGGATTTGAGGAAGAGTTTCAAATGTCCTATAGCGCAATTGTTTGCAAGAAAGATGAGACAAAATCTAAGGCAAGAGTTGAGTGTTTGGATCATAACAAAGGAGAAACTTTGGGAAGCTAACTATAGAAAGAAGTCTTTTGCAGAAGACAAATAGTTCACTTTTATGAACCAGAATAAGGACCAATCCTTAGAGAAGATGATGATGTGGAAGAGAATCATGATGAGAGTTTCGTAGAGTGTTTGAAGAGTGTTGGGTTCAAGCACAATAAAAGGATGCATGAAGTATCAACAAAGACCCAAGACTCTCATGGTTTTAAAACTAATAATGTGTGTGTGTATGAAGGTTATGCAGGTCATGAAGATGGATAGTCGTTAAAAATTGTAATAAAGGAAGAGGACAATGTATAATTTTATCAAAGAGATAGAGACATAGAATAAGGACATAATCAGAAATATGTCATAAAAGAGAAAGAGAATGTAGGTACTAAATAAGAAGGAAAACACTCAGATTTCTGGAAGAATGGCTAGCAAAGCCCAATATTTCATGTGAATACTATACATAGGTTGCAGCATTATCTTGTGAAGACATGGAAGAGGATAGAAACAACAGGGAGTTCCAAATTCCAAGTAGTGGAATTGAAGACAATTTAAAGGGCATCCTTATGATAGAATAATAGAATACAAGTGGAACATATAGTCTATTAATCAAGAGATATGCAAAGGAGATTATAGATTTCGAAGAATTTAAGAATATAGAAGATAATATGGAGTCTGCACAAGAAGTAGGCAGCCAAAAGGAGGGAAATGAAATTCAACCTTCTGAAGAAGGAAAAAGAATGAGGACATCATTATATGAGATAGAGAATTCACGTAGAGGTGGACTGAAGGTAGAGGAAATTCAAGGAAGAAAATTCAAAGAGAAAGAATTTCCAAACTTGGGACAACTGAAGAAATGCAGTAGGTGTTGGCACAATATTGAGACCAGGTTTCTCTAAGGTTGCCAAAAAAAAGCACCAATGTAGTCTAGATGCTCCAACATATTCATCCTTTTGCAAGGGAAGGAAGTCTCACCCAAGGCATAGCTAAGACTTGGAAGATGAAGTGAGTTAGAGAGAATGCAACATCAAATTTATGTTAGCATTAATTAAAGACATGAAACATATTCCAAAGACATCCATAAAAAACAATTGAATACTTGGTAATTCAATAAAGAAGCAATTGCACGACGTAACTATAGATCCATGCACATCATATCATATTACAATAGCAAGAAATTTTAAGGCCCAAACACTTATTTATATTAATAGCTCAAATCATTCCAAAATCAACATATATCATGTTGAAATTACTAAGGCAACTGAGAGGGGGGGGGGGTGAATCAGTTGTTACTGTGCTTAAACAATATTAAGTCTATTAAGCCATTTTTAATCTTTCATCAAGTGACCATCAATATTATACATAATATGAACAACATAAATAATGAGCATCAATCACACATAAGATATACACAGAGACAGATTTGCATGAGGAAACCCATAAAGGGAGAAAACCTCTTCTTCTTCGAAATGATAGGCGGTATTTTAATTTCTGTACATCATCTATGTTTGAGCACCAACTCAAAGTGAGGCTACTACCTCTGTTTTACAAGCTCCAACTTGTTGAGAGCACCAACTCTCTAGTTTCTCTAGCATCGACTAGAAGGAAGCACCAACTCTCTGGTTTCTCTAGCACCCACTAGAAGGAAGCACCAACTCCCTGAGTGTTCCAGCACCGACTGGATGGAAGCACCTACTTTCACTTATACAAGCACCAACTTGCATATAGAAAACTCTGTGTTTTCCCAAGCACCACCCTACCACCCTGTTTTCTAGCCACAACTAGATGGAAGCTACAACTCCCAATATTCAAGCACCAACTTGAATATCAGAGGACCATAGTCCTCCCTAGCACCACCCTACCTCCCTGATTATAAATAAATGATTGAATAAAAAACAACATAGATAAATCGATTCTTACCACTTCTTCTTTGTTCTATAAATCTGGTCTGCTTCTAACTGTTATGCAATTCTTCTCTTCCTCTATTTGTTCTGCAATTCTGCTCTGCTTCAAGTTGTTCTGTAATTCAGCTCTTGCTTTTGTCTATTCCTCATATGTTACTCATCTCTGAGTTTTATATCACACTGCGCATACTGTCGGTCTCACACTGCACATACTGTAATTTTCCCTTTCTTACAGTTCAACACATTTTTCATTCAGAACAAGCAACCACACACAGTCAATGCCTGTTTCTTTTATACACTACAACCCCTTCAGTTACCCCTAAAATCCCTAGAACAACGCTTCAGCAACTGAAATTCCAACCATCCAAGAACCATGATTCAATTCTGCTAACTGAATCATAACTGAACAATTAATCATGAAGAGCAACAGTAACCCTTCGATCAGATTTCTAAGTATCCAACACCGTTGGATTACAAGCACAGGGTCTCACGTTGGTTTCGCCATTTTGCATTTCGGCATTTCAGCATTCCTGTGGTGAAGAGTCTCGACTCTTCATGTTACGATCGTCGAAAAGGAGCTTAACTTGGTGATAGCTCCTCCCTCTCATAGGACCATCGATGGTGACCACAGCCTACACCAAAAGGTGTTTTTCGCATTTCGACATTTCAGAGTTCGAGACTTCGTGATGGTGGAGTTTCTGCTTGCTATGTAAAAACCCTGAAATAGAAAGTTCTGATGTGACATAAACCTGCTGACGTCACACGTGGATTGACATGTGCTGAATAGTTGCCACGTGTCACTCTAATTCGTGACTTACATGTGCCTGAAATGTTGAATCAACTTGACACTTGTCATTGCCTGATTGTGCCATGTGTCCTTAGCTGATGTGGTTTGTTGATGTGTCTGTTTCGGGATTTCGGGGTTCGCTACTTCAAAGGTTAAAGTCCCTTTGATCTTTTATTTCCCGGTCTACGAAACTCCGAAATGGAGTCTTTGACATGCTCTTATCTTTCGCATTTCGCGATTTCATCATTCTTGTCATGAGTGTCCTTGACGCCTCCAACCCCCAGTATCTGAAACTCTAAAATGGAGATTAAGTCATGGTTTCGCATTTCACAATTTCATCATTCTTGTCGTGAGTGTCCTTGACACCTCCAACTCCCAGTATCCGAAACTCTGAAATGGAGATTAAGTCATGGTTTTTCATTTCACAATTTTCTGCCGTGAGTTGCTTCCTTGACTCCTCCAACTCCCAGTATCCACAACTCTGAAATGGAGTTTACACTTCTGATCTTGCCATGCGATCATCATTGCGCTACTGGTCCTGCCACTTTCTCTTGTTCATCATCGTCGGGTTGAGCTTTCCATCAATGACAAACAAATACTCTTCCTTCTGTCTTCCCATAATAAATATGCCAACAATCTCCCCCTTTGGCATTGATGGCAACCTTGAAGACACTACTCATAGCATCCTTACCATTACACTTTCTCCCCCTTTGACATCAATGTCAAAGAAGTAACACATTCCCCCTGAGTTGTTTCAGTACATACTCCCCCTGTCAACTATGAGCAACTTAGAAATACAACAGATATTCAATAAGTACTCCCCCTGATCAGGTGAACAGATTAGATGAAGGAAGTTATAACCCCCAACTTTTGATGAAGATATCCAAAAGGGGTCGCTGCTAACGGTTTAGTAAAGATATCAACTATCTATTATGTGGAAGGAATATAATTCACTTGAACAATTCTGTTTGTAACTTGTTCTCTGAGAAAATGGTATTTTATTGGTATGTGCATAGATTTTGAATGAAGTACAAGATTCTTAGAGAGACTGATGGCACTGGTGTTATCACAGTGAAGTGGAATGGGATCAATGTAAGTTACCTTCAAATCTGCAAGAGTTTGTATCATNAAATAATTTTCTTTTCCTGTACCTTCTTTCCCTTATGGTCCACATAAATCCATATGTACTAACTGGAGAGGTTTTTCTGTTGAAGGAAAGTTTTTATATTTGAATTGAGTGCGAGCAAGTTTTCCTATCTGGCAAGGTTTACAAACATAATCATATGGCTTTGATATCTTTGGAAGATCCTTTACTGCCCCAATATTTTTGAGCTTGATTATATGATCAAAATTTAAGTGTCCAAGTCTCCCATTCCATAGCCAACTTTCATCATACTTGCTTAAGTAACATTCTTCTTTTTCTTCTTTTAACACATAGACATTGTTTTCTATTCTTATCCCTTTTGCAACTAGCTGTCCTGAATTCACAGATTTTATTCTAGAATCTGTAGAGGTAAAAACGACTTCACATACCCAGTCACAGAATTGACTGACACTAAGAAGATTATGTTTCATACCTTCTACAAACAACACATCATGAGCTTTCCCTTTGCCATTACTCAAACTTACCATTCCTTTACATTTTATTTTTCCTGTTGCATCAGTTCCAAAAGTTACATTCCCTGATTTGCTTTCACTTAGAGTTAGAAACTTACTTTTGTCTCCAGTCATATATTTGGAACATCCATTGTCAATATACCAGGGATTGTTTTCTCTTTGGGCTGATAACACTAGTCTACACTTGTCATCTTCTTTCTTCTTCCAAATCTTGAAATTTTCAGCAGTAAGATTCGAGTCTGACTTAAAATTCCTTAAGAGGCAATCTGTAGCTTTATGTCCATAGTTATGACAGATGTAACATTCTGGTTCACTAAATAGAAGATCATAGCAATTTTTATGCTTAACCTGTGTCCTTTTCCCAGTCATCGCATGATTTATAGTCTAAGGTTGTTTGTTGCTTGGTTGTCTCGATCTTTGTTGTGGAAGATGGTTATTCATTGAATATCTTGATTGTTCATATCTAAATCTTAAAGAACAGTTTATAGCTTTGTGACCAAAATTAGAGCAGAAAAAACAATAACCATAGAAAAAACCTTTGTACCTTGAAAAAGTTTGTCTTCTTTGAGGAGGTCGATTTCTTTCATGCCGATAATCTCTCTAATCTATAGATTCATTTTGGGTACTTTTTCTTTCATTCCTTCTTGGTGGATAATTTTCTTTCTTTGTTTCTGTAGAGTGACTATTGTCAATGTTTGAGGATTTGACAAACTTGATAGGTTCTGTATTACTTGGATGATCACTACTTGATCCTTCTTCATACCTCAAGCCATCTTTCAACTTTGAGTTTCTTTGCTGATTTATAATGGAGGTTAATCCTTCCGAGGCTATAATACTTGGTAGATTTTGGTGATACAATCCCTTAAACTTCTCCATTTCTTTTTTGGTTTTTACTATCTCTTCTTCTAAGGCTTCACACCTCACTTTCTTCTTTGACAACTGTTGTTTCAATATGTATTATATTTTCTTTGCCTCTTCTAACTCCACTTTTAGTAGAGAAAAGTTTTCATCAGGTTTTTCACTATTCATTTTAAACTGCTTCAAAAATTGTTTTTGTTTTCTCTTCTTACATCCGAGTCTGTCAATTTCTTCCAAAGCCCTGA
This sequence comes from Picea glauca, assembly GCA_000966675.3. Taxonomy (NCBI): domain Eukaryota; kingdom Viridiplantae; phylum Streptophyta; class Pinopsida; order Pinales; family Pinaceae; genus Picea; species Picea glauca. The sequence continues at coordinate 128,804 of JZKD02S1369934.1, forward strand.
TTAATTCACCTTCCATATCCACCACAACTTCTTCATCATCCATTTCACCTCTTGTGTGTTCATAATCAAGATATCTCATATCCATAAGGATAAAATCATTCACTTTGTCTTGACATGATGAATCACTATCTATGTCTTCTGAGGAATTGTCATTATTTGCACACAAACTTTTCTTTTTACTATATTTATTGAATTTGTACTTCTTTTCATCATCAGAGTTATGGTCCTTTTTCTGATGGGGACACTTAGATGCAAAATGATCTATATTACCACAGTTAAAACATTTGAAGGTAAGCTTGCCTTGATATTTTCCTGATCCTTTCTTTAACCTTCTCACAAATTTTGCCTCAATATCATCTAAATTTGAATTTGTATTCTTGTCTTCTTTAAAATATGCTTCTCTAGTAATGGATTTATCTTTGTTGATTCTTATTTCATATGCAGTTAATGTTCCTAGGAGTTGATCAATGGACAGAGTTTTAAGATCATTTAGTTCTATTGCAGAGACTTTTGAATTGAATTTATCAAGCAAAGATCTTAAAATCTTCTGAACTAAAATTGATTCTTCAATATTCTCACCAAGACCCTTCATGGCATTCACAAGTTCTTCAACTCTTAAAAAATACTTGCTAA
>JZKD02S1369934.1:138785-149914 GCA_000966675.3 Picea glauca
AGGGCCCAACAAGCCTTGACCATAGTCGTTGACTCACTCAAAGTCATCCCTATGCTTCCTTACTTGGGCTCCCTTCAAATGGAGGGCCCAACTTAGGATGACGTGTACTTCTTGTTGCCAGAAGTTGGCATACTACTCCACCCAATCCTACCACTTCCACACCAAAATGGAAGCTCTCGTAATGAATTATTCCACAACTGCAACCTTGAGCTATGTAGGCTTAGTAACCATCATTGTCTGCCACTCATTCTCTATAGTAGAATCCAGTTGTTGCAGCTTGCTTGATGTAGGTATCCTGAATTGCAGGCCTGAAATCCCTGAGTTCTTTCTTTGCAGCTCGAGTCGCCTCATATATTTTACCGAATCACTCATCATCTTATTCAATCTCGGTGAACTTTTACTTATGTGATATAGGGTCAGTGATTGCTTGAGCCTCCTTTTTCATCTTCTAGATTTGGATTCAGAGATCTTCTATGGGATTATTCCACTTTTCCAAAACACCAACCTAATCATTGACCATCTCAAAAAACTGACTATACTCACTAGCTTGGCGATGAAGGGAAGAGTGAATTGTGTCTCCTTCAACAATGACCTAAGTGATATTTTTGAGCATGGACTTAGGATTATCTTGTTCCTTAAGATGAATGTATTCAAGATACTATTATAGATTGTTTTTTCTCCTAAATAGGTGTGACCATGCCTCAACGATAAGCTCAACCTGGTGCATTGGTGAAGCTGAGGTAATATCATCAGGATGCTCAAGAGCAACCTACTAGAGTGTGGGCCATACCTGAAGAAAATTGTCTAAAATGGACTCCACATTAGACCCAACCTGTGTGTGAAATCCATGCTCATGCTCCCTGGATGATAATGCTATGACCGTGTCCTGGTGGAGCTGTTGTGTTTGTTGGGTGAGCTCTTCATTCATTTTCTCAACTGAAAGGATTCACTATTGAAGGTGATCAGTGGAGGCCCAAACAAGATGTAAGATATGTGGTGTAGACCAAGCCGCAATCTCTCCACAGTGAGAGGTGTATATATAGGAAACCTTGAGGTAAGGGATTGACCACTTGTGATGGACCTTTCAAACATACTTGGGGGGGGCAGCGCCATCAATACTAGGAGAAGTAGTGTAGATGTTATGGGAAATCCTATCCTAGACCTCTTGAGGAAGTGTCCCAATCATATATGTGTGCTCTAGGCACAATTCTAGTATTGTGCAACATTGTTTTGGATCCCGCAACATAGGCACAATATTTTCTTTCATAAAGCTTGCATGGTAATCAGAGTGAGTTTCCTCCTAGGTGGCCATGAAGTCATTTGGAGGACCTTGACTTAATTGTTCTGACACTTCAGCAAATTTCTTAGTCCCTGCAGAGAATATAGTTTTGGGCTAGGTGTCAAGTTGTATATGAACCTGCGGAATTTGGGGAAAGGGTGGTGGAAAAGGGACAGTGGTGCTTGTGGTTTTGGAAAAGGGGTCAATAGACTCTAGCACAGTGGTGTCAAAATGGGTTCAGGTAGGGGATGATGGAGTGGTGGATGGGGTTGTCACAACCAAACTAGGTGGTGGATGGATGTAGGGTGGGTTGTGACTAGGGGATCATCCAAAATAGTGATAATGGGAATAGAGGATGGGATGGGAGTCATAGTGTGAGTTTGGAGGGTGATGGAAGAGATAGGAATGGCATCGGTAATGATGATGTCTGTGGTGGAGGTGGACGGAGAGTCGATGTGTGATTTCTTAATTGTAAAAGAAGAAACAATGGCTTCTTATAACTCCTTACTCGAGATTATAGAATCATTGATGGGAACGAGAGTGGAATCATCTTGAGTGACTTCTTCTCCTTCATTCGCTTCTTCCTCGAAACATAAAGGCATACACTATCTCTTCATGTTGGGTCTTGCACCCCTGTGCAGGAGCCGATCGTTGTGAGATGGTAGGCATGGTGTATGAGACACCTAATTTCTTATTTTCTCTTATGAATCCTAGTCATGCATTGACTTCTTTGTCCAGAATGGCCTCGTCCAGATAAAACAACAAGGGGTTCATGTGAAACAATGTTGGAGCAACACCTCAAGGTTAGGAAAATGTACTATCCCAGTTCATGCAAAACTAAATGTTGTGAGTATGTCAATTTAATAGAGGTTATGGAATCCTCGACCTCTATGTAGCCATGATGAGCTAGTTATGCCACTACAAAAAGGAAGCGTCGTGGTATTTTTCATGAGTTCTAGTAGTGTGAATGTGCTAGGGGTTGAAGAGATTGACAATCCTGGTGTTGGGGTAAAAGGATAGTGTGTACCCCGTCGGTGCCTTCCATTTCCACAGTGCAAAAACGACCAACACCACGACCTCCTCGCCTAGTTCCATATTTTTCATAGAGGTTGATTTCTCCCTTCTTGTGGTCGTGCTTCCCTAAACCCTAGAAGCATGGCGTCACGTCTCACCCATCCATGGATAAGCCAGTTAGCTTGTGTATTTAATCCACATGGATGGGATAGGCCTTATCCAAGCATAAGGCACCATTATGCACTTGACTAATGAGGAATTTTGAGCACTACAAAAATTCTCCAGTAGTGCCAAACACAGGAAGGTCGTGCAAGTTCAAAAATGTAGTGTCTCGAAGGGGTAGGAAGGAATATTTCCACTCCCACTGCAGTTCACTAGTCGGCATGGCCAAGCAATCCATGAATGTTTGGATATCCATCTGAGGGTACTGTGAGGCATTTTTGAGGTCGATGTCGAGCAGTCGAGTTTGCTCAATTTTTCCATGAAGATCACCCAGAACTTCAACTTGAGGATCAATGAATTCCATTGGATCATCGACCTTTGGAAGGACTCCTTAGTCAAAATTGTGAACCATACTGGTAGAACTGTGCTGGTAAACAAAGAAGACTAGTGGATGGGGGTGTTGATGTGGGCTCACAAAATGATCAAGGGGATCCAGAGTGAAAAAATCAAATAATAACGAGAAGGTAATGAATTGAGGGGAAGATAGGCACACGTTTATAGTGATTAATGAGGAAAGTAATGCAGGACACACATGGACATATCATAAAGATGGAAACCATGAATCTTAATGTGTCATTAACAACGTACATGGCCATTAATCATGGAAATACATATTCAAGGATTTGGGAAATAAATGGAACAATCAACAACACAATAGCGAGACATCCAAGTGAACAGAAAATTAATTAATGCACCACTAATGAACCAGAAAGGTACCGATAGTCATTGGGCTTAAATGACTTATACTAGTAATGAAGGGACGACAACCAAAAAGGTACCAATGACATTTAACTAACAAAGTGACAACCACATGGCACGGATTTCAAATTTGGAAACTACTAAATACCAAAATATTTGACGCAGACCTCCCTAACCACAAAGGTGAGATCCGATCTAGAAAAATTGACAATGACAACTAGAATCTAGGACAAGTGACAGTTGGACATGTCACCATTTTATTGACAGAAAAAGGAAACAACAAAACAATTTAAACCCTACCTACTATATTCACTCCCAATGACAGGAGTGTTATGAAACGTATGTTATAGAGATTAAATGTAGGGATTCATGCGTGCGTCATTCACCCAACTTGCACAGAGAACACCATTTAGTTGTGTCAGTCTAACAGCTCCAGAGTCCTAGATTTCTACAACAATGAAGGGCCCAAGCCAATGCATTTGTAGTTTCCCTAGATTCTTTTGATAATTAATGTTGTACAGTAAAACTTGATCACCTTGCACAAAAAGATTTATTTCTAATATGCTTGTCATGCCAAGCCTTATGCCTAGCCTTTTCCATAGTCTGATGAAAATCTTCCATAAATCAAGGCCCATCCAATTCCAACAACTATGTGACCCATTCCGCAACTTATTCATTTGTCATATGATTCACTTGCACAATATATAAGCTCGAGGTGATAAACTCAATTGGCATGACTACTGCTCTGTCATAAACTTGTTGGAATGGAGTATACTTATGCAACTTCTTTGTAGTAGTCCTATAATCCCATAACACTATTGGAACCCTTTCATCCGAGTCGTCTCTATTTTCATAACATACCCTGGTTAACCCACTCTCCAGAATCTTGTTGAAAGCTTCGACTATACAGTTTCCTTTTTGATGATATGAGTTGATTTTGTGATGTTGAATCAGGAAATTGCGGGTGAGAGTGGCTATAATATTGTTGATGAAATGTGCACCATGATCATTAGTTAAACTCTGAGGGTATCCAAACCGAGTGATGATGTTCTCAAAAATAAACTTGGTTGCAGTATATTAAGAGCAATCTCAGATTGGTTCTTCTTCAGCCCAGTGGGTGAGATAGACGGTAGAAATTATGATATATCTTACCTTCGAGTGCTTAGTTAGTGGATTGATCGGTCCTATGAACTCAACTACCCATTTCTCAAATGATTGAATATCCAAAACATGATGTAAGGTAAACTCATCCCTGTGTGACAGTTTACCAACCCTATGACAAACATCTTAGGCCCTGGCATAATCTTTGGCATCTTTGAAGATAGTCGGCCACCATAATCCTACTTGTAGCATCTTCTGGGTAGTCACTTTCCCTCCAACATTTCCTCCCACAGCTCCATTGTGGCATTCCCACAAAATATATGGTCTCTCATTGTCAATCACACATTTTCTAAAAATGTTGTCCAGACTCCAATCCCAACTTATAAAATTGGCATGCGATCAACTAATAGTATGAAGCACAAACCACCATGTGCCACTTCTACATTGCAAAGTACCAGTAGTGAGAAATAATGCAATGTCATAAAGGTAATCGTGAATGGCCTCAATATTAAAAAGATTTGCATTGGGGAGTTTATCATCTATAACTCTGCCACTCTCGCCTAATTCCAATCGAGATATATGATCGAGGCCAAAATTTAATTTTCCTAGCTTAAAAATGACTTCAAAGGAAAATTCCTAAAACAACAACAACCATCTACATTTTTTTCCTTATAACACCTGCTTATTGACCAAATATTCAAGAGTTGAATGATCAGTAAAGAATTTAAAATGACATCCTAACAAATATTGTCCAAACTTTTTCAAAGCATAAACCATTTCCAAACCTTCCCTTTCAGTGGTAGTATAGTTACGCTCGGCCTGAGAAATCTTTCTGCTAGCAAAGTAGATGGTATGATCTAGATTTCCTTCACCATGTTGTGCAAGGATTGCACCCAAAGCGATACTAGAAGCATTGATGTGTACATGGAATTCCACATTACAATTCGGATATATGAAAATAGGGGCATTACTTAACTTTTCTTTGAGGGTATCAAAGGCTTGATCACACTCTGGTTTCGAGCTGAAGGCTTCAGATTTCTTCAACAACTTCTCCAAAGGGGTAGTTATGCTTGCGTAGTTTCGGATAAATCTACGATAATATCCAGTGTGACCCAATGTTGACCGCAACCATTTGGCAGTTATAGGCAGAGGCATATTTAGTATCACACCAACCTTTGCAATATCAACCAACACTCCTTCCCGACATACTATATGTTCTGGAAAATTTCCAAAAGGTACATAAAATATACACTTCTTTAGGTTCAAAGAGATTTGTAGCTTCCTGCAACGATTGAACATAAACCATCGTAAACCTATATGCTCCTTCAATAGGATGTACACAGTCCAATCATCCATATATATTTCAAATAACTTATGAATAAATTCACGTAAAGCCACAATAATTATTCGAGAGAAGACAATTGGGGCATTCTTCATCCCAAAGGGCATAACATTATTAGCAAAAGAACCTCATTCTATAGTGAAAGTAGTCTTTCTCTTATCCTCTTTCGCAATGTTAACCTAATGATAACATGAGAATCCAGCTGTAAAGGAGTATGCTTCATTTCCAACTACCTGATCCAATACTTCATCATTGAAGGGAGTCAGAGAAGGATCATGTATGCAAGTTGAATTCAAGATTTTGTAGTGAACACAAACTCTGGTATCATCGGTACCCTTCTTACTTTGTATCACAATGGGACTAATCCATTCAACTTCATCCACAGGAAAAATCAACCTAGCTACTAACATTCTATATTTTTTTTATTAACCTTCTCCTTGACTCACAGATTCATACGGTATGGTATGTGTTTGATAGGATTAGCATCCTATTTTAATTCTATCCTCATTTCTCATAAATCTCCATTAATCCCCTTCAGTTATGAAAATATATTAGGAAATAAATATTCGTACTCCCGCAATAGAGACTGGATCTATGCCATTGTTTGCTCATCCCAATAGTCTCCTATAGATTCCATCTTAGGATACTCCTCACTCTCAATATTCACTTTCTGCAACTTTAAAGGTTGAGTGTATGAGTTTTTGATATCACCTAATATAGTATCCTTGATTTCTCTTGATCCCATGGACTCTTGAAAAGTTAAATTTCTGAGCTCCTCCAACTCCTCAGGATCTCCCGGGTCCTTATCAACTTTACTACATGCCATGGGTATGCTCACAAGGGAAGGATACAGGCTATATTCAAGCAAGTGTTCATGCTCAAAACAGACTGTAAGTGGATATTTAGGCTTAAATTCAGTACTAAACAACATCTTCTTGATTTGTTGGAGCACAACAGTGATTTTGGGAGTCTTACCAGAAAATGAGAAGTCATGGCAGAATTATGAAGTGTCTTTCAACAAGTTGTTTGTCCTCTTGTATCCTTGAGTATGTACTAGGCCTTGGGAATTGTTCCCAAAAAATGAATGAATCGATGTGTCTAGAGATATGAGAGAAGTTGTGCAGGTTTCCATACTTTTAGACAATGCGCAATGTGAGCAATTGGGTTAGACTAACCATCATATATTTTCAAGGATAGAATCTGACTTTTCTACTTATGATATTGTCCCAACTATTGTATTGGCGTTAGAAGAAGAAAATGATGTTGTATAGAAAGCTTGACTTCATCCCAAGAAGAGATATTTCCTTTGTGAGTATCCCACCACCTGACTAGGGGGGACTTCAGGGCTAGGTCAAGTGTTGATATTCTCTATTCGGTCACAACCGTATCCTCCATGTCAATGAGAATGGTGTGTAGATATGAGGTACCATTGTATGTTGGACACTCCTTGATTTTCATTCCAATCCACCTTACTTCTTTGACAGTTGTGCAACACCTGGAGAAATTTGCATACCTTCCTTGTCGCCAATTGTCAAAAGAATCTTAAGAATATTCAACCACCAACTGAATTCTTCACCAACTAACCGATCCATCTGTAGTGGGATTAATGTAATCAACTCATTTTCCTATAGTAAGAGCATACAGTTTATCTATGACATTGCCCTCCATATTATCATTGGTTTGTTCAGTGTATCTTGGACCTTGATAAGGATCTAGTGGTTGAGTAACCTTCATACCATCATATTCAAAGGTCATAGTTTCCTTCTTAAGATTGAGTATAGCATAGTTTTCATAGGCCCAATCAATTCTTATTAGAGATGAATAAGTATCCTTCTCTCCCATTATCTCAATCACCTAGAAATCAACTACTATTTTGATACTAGATAATTCTACTTCAACATTTTTCATCCTCCCCACAGGATAGAAGTAGTATTGATTCATCATCCGCAACTGAATAGGGGAATATATAAGATTGGGCTTACTCGTTGCTTCCCAAGTCTTCTTTGGCAATATGTATACATTAGATCCCAAATCTAACATACATCCCAGATCTCATAGTCATCAATGTGAGCATTCAACGTGAACTCCTTACCAAATCTCCTTTCCCTTCATTGGATTCTACTTGTGCTCTTTTTTGGAAGGTTGGTAGCAATAAATTCCTCTAGATTTAATTAAGATCCCAATGCCAACTTGATTTTATTCCATAAATTTCCAGTAAGTTGTTTGTCATCCAATATATTATAAAAGAGTTGCAACCATATATCAACAACCTTTTGATCTTTTTTTGAGTGATCCATTTGAACGGGTGACTCTCTGGTATCCTTTGGCTATTAGGTTTTTGACTTAAAGATAAATTCCACAGCTTCAAGTATTGAAGAACCTTACACTTGCTTAAACATATCAACTACACTTTTAAAGAATTATTTTTGCTGCATAGGATCATACTTGGTAGTTTTTGGGATGGACTTGTGAATTTTTAGTTGATGTGGACTTTCTTCATTCGTGCCAGTTTTTGCACCTCCTCTAGTGATAATATTAACACTAGGCCCCTTGATGTCAGCTATAGTTTTGGGTTCATAATTTATCAGGTTAGCACCTCTCTACCTGGCATGATCTTCCTATTTGAAAACAATATCTGGATAGTGATCTAAAAATGAAGAAGACTTGTATTCTTGAAAATATTTGCAAGTAAAATTTATGTGTTAAAATGCAAATGGATCAACTTTGCAACACAACTTTAATAGAATTTACTCATTCAAGATGCATATAAACAGCAGCAAAATCAATGAACAGAAAACACATAACACAACAAATGATAAAGGAGTTCACCCTTCTCTTGGGCTACATCTCCTGGTCCAGCTTCCAATGGATCATTTGTATTATTTGCTCAAAGTGCTCAAAAATGTGCTTTGAAATGCTCAAAATTCCAAATAGACTGCTCCAATGGCTTCAGAACGTCCAAAAACCCCTCGCTGGGCTTTTTCGGCACCTCGTTTGGCCAAAAAATTGAAGAAGATAAGATTCCTGGAAGTCCCCCCTTCAAACTTGTTGTCTCTACATATACAAAATGCAACCTAGCCCACACGCATTTTAATGCGTAAAAACTTGGCACCAAGCGCAACCACACAACCGGTCCAAACTGTTGAATGGTTACGCGTTGGCCTTTAACTACCAAGGCCCGTGAGCGCATGGTCACCACATGACCACGCGCAATACACAACAGGGCTAAAGTTTCAAACCGTTTACAAAACCGTAAGGTTAAACCCACACGCATACACATTGGTCACATGTTATATCAAACCACACGCATTTAAAATGATTACAACATATATTATGGTGGGTCTAACCACCCGTAGCACCGGTCATATGCAATACAATATATAACCATGGGTCGGGGCTTAGCCCCAGCCTGGTTCACGCCCCAATACACATTTTTACAAATTTAAATATATTAAAATGCATATATATGTTAAGTAATATGTGCGGGCACACCGGTTGGGTGGCCTTTCCCAAGGCTTTACCCTACCCGGAGGTCACGAGGTCGACTCCTACCAAGTGCAAAGATTTTAATCCAATAAACAGGTGACACGTGGCGGCCGTTGATTGGGCCACATGTCACCACCCCATTCGTTGTCAACAAGCCATGTCACATGCCAACTATACCAATAGCTACCTCCCATCTATCGTACGGAATGCCACATGTCATATGGCTTGCCACGTCAGCGTCTGTACGGACTGTACAGTCAGCACCCCTTTTTTTCCCTGTTTGTAAATTTGAACAGAAAGCGATATCTCTCGCTCCGGACATCCGTTTGAACCCAAACAAGTTGTGTTGGGTTCGTAACGATGAGGCCTACACTATTGTTCGATTTGAAGTGATTTCGAACACTTTGAATTTTTGAGCAAAATTTGATCCCATGGATCACACCTCCCCATTGGAAAGATTTTGGACCTCCAAAAGACTATTTTCAGTCTATTTGAAGATGAGGGTATAGTTCCCTCACTCTTCCAACCTCAATACACTTGGCTTTTCTTGGATTTGTACCTTTAAGACCAACTCGAAGATACTCCACATTTCCTCATTTTGAAGTTCGCATTCTCCTGTCAAGAATGGTGTCTTCATGCAATTCTGTAAGATATTCTGGGGAAAAATCATCTATAGAAGGAATATGAACATGCTCTCCTTGATCATCAATCAACAGAGGCTCATACAATTTCAAATTCTCAACATTAACAACTGCATACATTTGCATATAAGGAGGCAAATCTAAACGAAAGGCATTGTTACCAATCTTGTCGATAATCTTTAAAGGACCATATCGGATTGGTTTGAGTTTTTTACCTTCTCCTTTAAGCCTCTCTTTACTGATGTAAAGCCAAACTTCATCTCCAACTTGGAAACCGTGATCAACATGATGCCTGTCATGTCTCGTATTGTACTTGGCTTGACTCTTTTCCAACTGCTCTTGCACCATTTGATGTATAGACTGAATTTGTTCAATGAACTTTTCTGCCCTATCAATGTCATATTGACCATCAATAGAAATATCTTTCCCAAAGATAAAATCTAAAGGAGATTTGCGTAAATATCCAAAACAAGCTTCAAATGGCGACGTTTGAGTTGAAGAGTGCTTAGCTCGATTGTAAGCATGTTGAATGTAGTGTAAATGCTCATCCCAAAGTTTAGGATGCTTGTTGCAATAAGCATGAAGAAGATGCACCACAGTTCGATTTACCACTTCATAAAGATAATCATGATTTTGTCTAGACATAGGTAAACCTCCTACAAAGTCCATGGAAATACTTTCCCAAGGACGAGAAGGATCCGGAAGTGGAGTATACAAACCCAACTTTCGATTGCTAGGTTTATTTGTGGCACATAACAAACATCCTCGAATATATCTTGAAACACTTTCATTCATTTTAGGCCAGTAGCAGTATCTTTGCAAATTAGCCACTGTCTTGCCTACACCAAAATGACCAGCAATAAGAGAAGAACAGGCTTCTCTTATAATGTTGATTCTTTCCCCCTGTGGAATACATAGCTTGCCAAGATGATACAAAAGATTATCATGTACATGGTAATCCAATTCCTCGACATCGTTAGAATGACACAAAGTTTCATATACTTCTTTAAAATCAGTATCCAAAGCATATTGCTCAACATAACTTTCATGCATGATAGGACTATGCTTAAGAATAACTGAAGCACTAATAATAGGCCTTGAAAGAATATCAACAACTTTGTTCTAAATGCCCTTCTTATACCTGATGACCAAGTGGAATTCTTGAAGAAAACCCATCCATCTGAAGTGCCTAGCTTGTTGTAGCTTTGTTTGTGATTGTAAGTATTGCATTGGTTGATGATCGATGTGAACAATGGTTTCTTTCCCCAACAAATAATGTTTCCATTTTTTCACACTTTGTACCAATGCATACAATTCCTTATCATAAGTAGGATAGTTAATCACG
>JZKD02S1369934.1:151713-169280 GCA_000966675.3 Picea glauca
TTCTCCATTGTACATTGGCAATTCAAATTTAATATCAAGCTTTAATGAAGGAATTTGTGAAGGAGTTTTACCATGTCCCTTTGGAGAGTTTGGAAGAGGTCTTGAATTAGTAGAAGAAGAAGAAGAAGAAGATTGAGGAGAGGGTGGTGGAGAAGCACCATTCCCTCCATTTCCATTTGGATTTTTATCACCACTGTCTCCCTTATGCTTTGAAGGGTTGGAGCCTTCACCTTGAAACCTTGTATTCATTTCCATCAAGATCTTCATCATCTCTCTCATTTCCATGACAACCTTTCTGAGATCTTCATCTTCTGCAGGAACATGTTCATGACTCTCTTCATGAGCCATACTTGGTGAATGCCTCCTTAAAACTTGCAGTGATGATATATGCTTCCTCCTTGAAGGATGAGAACTTGGCTCCACAAGTTGAACGTCTCCTCTTGTGAGTTTCAACCTTGTGAGCATCAAAAAACAAAACACTTGCAAATAATCAAGTATTCAAAAAACTATGCTCTGATACCAACTTGATCTAAAAATGAAGAAGACTTGTATTCTTGAAAATAATTGCAAGTAAAATTTATGTGTTAAAATGAAAATGGATCAACTTTGCAACACAACTTTAATAGAATTTACTCATTCAAGATGCATATAAACAGCAGCGAAATCAGTGAACAGAAAACACATAACACAACAAATGATAAAGGAGTTCACCCCTCTCTTGGGCTACATCTCTTGGTCCAGCTTCCAATGGATCATTTCTATTATTTGCTCAAAGTGTTCAAAAATGTGCTTTACAATGCTCAAAATTCCAAATAGACTGCTCCAATGGCTTCAGAACGTCCGAGAACCCCTAGCTGGGCTTTTTCGGCACCTCGTTTGGCCAAAAAATTGAAGAAGATAGGCTTCCTGGAAGTCCCCCCTTTAAGCTTGTTGTCTCTGCATCTACAAAATGCACCCTTGTTGGCTCAACCTAGCCCACATGCATTTTAAAGCGTAAAAACTTGGCACCAGGTGCAACTGCACAACCGGTCCAAACTGTCGAACGGTTACGCGTCGGCCTTTAACTACCAAGGCCTGTGGGCACATGGTCACCACATGACCGTGCGCAATACACAACAGGGTTAAAGTTTCAAACCGTTTACAAAATCGTAAGGTTAAACCCACGTGCATACACGTTGGTCACATGTTATATCAAACCGCATGCATTTCAAACAGTTACAACATATATTACGGTGGGTCTAACCACTTGTAGCATCGGTCGTATGTAATACAATATATAACCATGGGTCGGGGCTTAGCCCCGGCCCGGTTCACTCCCCAATACACATTTTTACAAATTTAAATATATTAAAATGCATATATATGTTAAGTAACATGTGTGGGTGCACCGGTTGGGCAGCCTTTCCCAAGGCTTTACCCTGCCTGGAGGTCACGGGGTCGACTCCTGCCAAGTGCAAAGATTTTAATCCAATAAACAGGTGACACGTGGTAGCCATTGATTGGGCCATGTGTTGCCATCCCATTCGCTGTCAACAAGCCATGTCACATGCCAACTGTCCCAATAGCTACCTACCATGTGTTGTATGGCCTTCCACGTGTCATATGGCCTGCCACGTCAGCGTTCGTACGGACTGTACAGTCAGCAACCCTTTTTTTTGCCTATTTGTAAATTTGAACAAAACGTGATATCTCTCGCTCTCAAAGTTCGTTTGAACCCAAACGAGTTGCGTTGGGTTCGTAACGATGAGGCCTACGCTCTCATTTGATTTGAAGCGATTTCAAACACTTTGAATTTTTGAGCAAAATTTGATCCCCTGAATTAGATAGTCTTTTGTAGCATGGGTTTTATTCCTACAATGTGCACAGCAAGGTCTTCTTCGAAGTGGAAAGTATCTCACCAAGATTCCATGTTCATCACACTTGTAGCAACGAACCGGTCCTCTCCCCCTCCTACCAGTTCATCCTACCCGGTATCCTCCTCTACCTCTATGACCCATTCCAGGTCCTTGAGATCCTTCATTGACCCTGAATGCAGATCAATCCAGTCTTTCTGCAAGTGCATCCAGATCTCTACATTGGTTAGTGTTGTGAAAAGGTGGGCCAAATAATTCACAACACATGGTATTCGTCGCATGAGTGTACTTCTGTAAAATTGGACAAGGTCTTGGAGAATTCCCATGACTTATGCAAATCTCAAAATACTCAATACTCTAACCTCGTTTGTTATTCAGGAAGGTGTGGTATTGAATAGGCCCATGGAACGGTGCCATAGTAGCAACCTGCGCAACTCCTCCCGCTAGCACAACTGGAGGTGGAGTTATATTAGAAGGCCCAATAACCCTTAGTCTTGGACACTCATTAGCTAGATGACCTTTTGTGTAGCAACCCGTACACCGGACTTGCAGTCGACCTACCTTTGGGAGGGTTAATTATTGAATTTTCTCTATCAATGCATATATTTGGCCCTACAATTATGCAATATTAACATCCTTCAGAGGCCTCATGCTTCTAAAGTTCCCTGGATAACCTTCCATAGCCTCGATCTTTATAGCCTACTCTAGTGCTTCTCCCAAAGTGGTTATCCTTTGTTGAGTTAGAGGAATATGTGTCAAAGGTAACATCCCTTAAATGAACCATTCTCTCTGATGATCCTCATGGATAGAGTTTGTTAATTTCCCTATCACATATTTAAACCTCTGGTTTTACTCCCAAGCAGACTCATCGTCACTCTACTTTATCTCCCGCAACTCAGAGAGACCTTGTTGTTCCCACTGGGGTAACCAAAATTTTGCTATAAATATCTACTTCAGCTGAGCGAGTGTGAAGGCTTACCCTTGAAACCTTGGCTCGATTTCCTTCATGTAAAACTTAAGATCCTAGCCTCTCAGGGTGGTTTAGAACTCAACTAACTTGCTTGCATCTAAAGTTTCATGAGACCTCTAGATGGCTTCACATAGAAACCAGTGGTGTTCAACATCCTCATCACCTTTACCCCAAAATTTAGGGTATCGGGTGAGTGATATTACATTTTGATTCTCCATCGAGCTATTTGGAAACCCTACTAAAATGAACCCAAAGGTCCTATTTGTGATACGACTGAAAAACTTGCCATACTTCCACTACTACTACTACTACTCGAACTTGTTGGACTTGAAGGGTTAGAAATAACATAATTGATAGAAATTTGTGTTGTATAAATTACCATATTTATAGATGGTGTTGGGGGAATGGGTGATTCAAGGATGGTTCATTTACCCCCGAAGTGAAATTCTTTGATCTGGGGGGTCTTTTTTCTTTGTAGTGATGCATTCATATCCTGATGCAATATGACATATTCTAGGGTTGCAGGTTCTGATTCTCCTGCAACTCCTTCAGGGGTTTCAACTAAATATTCTCCTTCAGCGGTGGTGTCTATCCTTACTCTTTCATTCGTCTCTTTTGAACTTCCTTCCTCTTTTCTACTTCTTTCAAAATCGTCGCCTCTTTCACCAAATTTCTCCTTCAACCATTAGTTGGCCAACCTTCCTCATTTATTTAACTCTCACAAATCTTCTAACTCTTTCCTATGAATACTCTCAAATTTGATCTCCTTCCACGACTAATCAAACCTCTTCATCACTTTTATCATCTATTTTCACCACCTCTTCTCAAGAATAGAAACACTCCTCTAAGCTCGTTCATACCTTACAATTTTCTTTTGATGACCCTCCATATCTCCCAGAAAATATTCCTTGACCTAACTCATGAACCCTCTCATAAATCACCCTCCCTAGAGTGCAAGGGTTTACGTTGCCATGCTATTTGAAGCAACAAGAAAAATTCCTTCTTCTACTAATAAAATCTTGATCCACAAGGGGATTTCTGTAACATTTTTCCTCTGACTCCTTTGAATCTGACTTCTGCTTTGGAAAAATATTGATGGTTCTTTACATTGAATTCGATAACGAAACCCTCCAAAATAGTTTGCACCTAAAAATCCATAACACGAGAGATCGGATGATCTAACCAATGAAGAACTACTAAAACTTGAGTGATCCATTTATATCTCCTTTTTGCTAGATCTTTGTATTCAAGCACTTCTTGCAACTATTTTAACCACTGAAATACCTCTTCAAGGAATCTAATCCAAAAGATCTTGTACTGATAGCTAGTAGGTTATGAATAAAAAAAAATACTTCTGACAAATCTAAGGATCTTGTGTCATAACACCACTTCATGTTGTATAAAAGAATCACACCTTCTTTCCCACCAATTCTCAACGTTAAATTTGTAAATTCAATGAGGCATCCTATAAAAATTCACTTTAAAGATCAGTCCTAGAAACATAACCATTGTTGGCAAAATATTGAGACCAAGGTTCTCTAAGGTTTCCAACAAAAGGCATCATTGTAGTCTATACACGTCGGCATATTCATCCTTCCGCAAGGGAAGGAAGTCACACCCAAGGTGCAGTCGAGACTTGGAATATGAAGTGAGTTAGAGATAACAAAACATCATATTTATGTTATCATTAATTAAATACATGAAACAGATCCCAAAGACATCCATAAGCAACAACTGAATACTTGATCATTCAATAAAGAAGCAATTGCATGAAATAACTATAGATCCATGCACATCATATCATATTACAATAGCAAGAAATTTTAGGGCCCAAACACTTCTTTATATTAACAGCTCCAATCATTCCAAAATCAACATATATCATAGGCCTCCATTACAATCTCTTTCACATCAAGATACGACTCTACATGACCCATTACAAACTTAATTCAGGAGCATCAATCCACCTCATCTAAGGCATGATCAAGGTAATTAATGTCGACAGGTTGGAAGAGCCAAGTTGTGCCTTTGCAGAAGTTGGAGATAAGGTCACCATTAAGTGGTTGACGGTAGGAGGGATCTTCATTTGATTTGGAGCAGATTTCCATCATTGTAATATGCCTCGGTAGTCAGGCATTTTTGAATGGTGATTAGACACCACTATTTTATCTTGGAGGGAAGCTTTTCGATCCCCTCTTGTATAAATATGTGTATTGTATTTCCCAATAGAGGTTTTTGTTGTCAAGGGGGAGAAACATAGAAGATTCGAGACTCAGTTGCAATCTGGACTCATATTGTAAATGGACATTTCATCATTAATAGAAAATGACAATTTTTCCTGTTATCAATTTCTGTGTAATGGATGTTTTGTTATGAATGTCATGTGTATGCATTTGAGTTGTAGATGTATGTTAGAAATCGTCTGCAAGGATAGAGACACATCTATAAGTGTGTTGAATTAAGTCTAGTTCTCTAGGCTAAGTTAAAGGAGTGCGCAACAAAGGGTGGAAACTCTGTGAGCTAACGCAAAGGGTGTGTGTCTGAATTAAGTGGAGTCAGAAGAGAAGTTGCTAGGAGGGCACACTAGGTTAATTCACAGACTCGGGAGGAAATTTGAAGGTGGTTGGGTACCTTGGAAAGAAATATTGTGTAGGAGGAAACACAACGCAAAGTCTTTGAACACTATGCCAGGAGGGCATTGAGTCGGTGCAAGGGCATACAAAATCAACACGATTGGAAGTGTTGGAATTATTAAGAGAACCCTGAGGTTGTTGAACACTCTGAGGAAGGAAGGCTTTGCAAGAGTGCATCGACAAAGGAAAGGAGATGCCTTAAGATGCTCAGAAAGGCTAAGAGAGAAGCTATCGAAAAGCTTAGCTAAGAGCATGGAGTGAGTCGAGGAGATTGTAAGTACATCTTAAAAGCTCAGGAGGAAGAGTGTAAGTTTCTAGGAGGGAAAGAGAATGTTCATTGAAGGACGCAGAGGAACGGGGAACCTTGAAGGTTTTCAAGCTAAGCAAAGTCGCAGAAGTGTATGCAGAGAATTCTACAAGGGGTGTAGAAGAAGTTCGAGAATAGCCTGAGTATCAAAGGGAAAAATGTGCTAAGTGTGCAAAGGGGTCGAGGACTTTCCAAAGTCCCACAAACCGTAAAATCATCCATCATCCAGGTAGACAGGTGGAAGCATATCTAAGAGTTCGAAAATTCAGACTTCGAAAGAATCGCAAGGAGAACAATTCAACTTCGTGAAGGGCGAAGGGTGGGGTGATTCTAGATCATTGGATAGGAGGATGCATGGCAAAGATCCATGTATTTTGGATGAATAACCCTTCGAAGAAAATTCAAGGAGAGAATACACAAAGAGTTGGGAGCCGAAGAAATCCTAGCCGTCCATTGAGATAGGACACGTGGCGAGAAATTGGCACTTCACTGATTCGCAAATTGGGAAGTATAGAGTTGAGGGAAGAGAGTACACGCGAAGTCCGAACTCATGATTTTATCGCAACCGTCGATCGCAAGAAGTACGTGGACCCTAGATTTGGTCCTGGAGAATTCATCAATTCAGGAATTGGGAAAAAGGGTGTAAGCAATTCATGAAAGTCCCAAAGCACGGGGTCGCGAAGGGAGCTAGACCACGGTCATAGTCTGTGGTCACATCAAGGGAAGAGCCTAGCATGGAGAGATAGTGACGTTGGCGTTAATATTTGAAAAGTGCTAAGGAGAGGGTCTACAGGTGCCACACAACCTGCACTGTGAAGGTGAAGGGCCTGCGTCAAGTTAAATTGGTTCCCATTATGAGCTTGACAATCCATTCAGTTCGATGACTTGAACAATCCTAGACCAGGAGGTCAAGCATCCCTGAAGGGGAGGAGGGGGGTTGACACCAAAACTCAAACTCATGTTGTGAATGCAAAGAGACTATCAGCAGAGACCATTACAGTATCTACAAGACCAATCTCTCTACTCGAAAATACTATGGACAACAAAAACTATGATCAACAATGATTATTACCAACCACAATTAAGACCAATCCTTTCCCATTACATGGCTCTATATTTAAACTTTTCCCTTGTCCTTTTCTTGGATTCTTTATTCCACTATTTTCCTTGCATGCACTCAATGTTCTTGGCCTTTTTCACTACTCGTCCAGCTGGGGCATGATGCTTTTGTTTATTTATGTTGTTGTTATACTTTTAGTTAGCACTCCATTATTTTAGTTGTTTTCCATCGTTTTGAATCTTTTGCTAACATGCTGTGATTTTTCCAAAATATCGGTATTTCCAAAAATGGAGGGCACAACAACAAGAGCATGGAAAAATAAGTGGACAACAACAAAACAAGATATGGGATCCTAGAATATTGCAAACAACAATGAAGCAGCAGTATAATCAAGCAAGTAGATAGCAGCAACATAAGATATGGGAACCAAGTGAACTTCAGTAAATAAAAGACCATGGCCAGGAGTCCATGAAATTTTTGTACCCTGGGAATCTAATGTAGGAGCATAGTTCCCAAAATCAACGTTAGTGAACATGACTTAGGGGGTCTTGAAATTTAAAAAAGGGAGTGGGTTCTTTTATGACCCAACGCCTTAAAAATGATAAGAAATCAATAAAATTCAGTCTACTTTGAGGGGAACCCTCCTTTACAATATATAAACTTCAGAACACAATATGGGATGAGATAATATGATCCTAATACTATATCTTATTGATATATATAGGATACAAAGGGCTACAATTATAATGAAAGGGTGCAAAGAAGGGTTCTAGTTGACCTACTAGAAATGTAATAATTCAATATCTAGGGCATAATAAGGGGTTTTATTCATATCATGGGGCTTTGTCTAGGGCTTAGCATGCTCGTCCCCTTCAAACAAGTGTTTTCATCAACACTTGTCTAACCACAGATGCTTCTGCATGAAGAACTCATCTTCCCATGTTGCTTCTTCCACTAGTAGGTTCTTCCATTTAACGAGGTACTCTGTAATTACTCGATTTCTCAGTTGCTTAATTCTCATTTCAAGGATCATTTCTTGCTCTAGTATGATTTTCCCTTATTCAT
Source organism: Picea glauca (assembly GCA_000966675.3). Taxonomy (NCBI): domain Eukaryota; kingdom Viridiplantae; phylum Streptophyta; class Pinopsida; order Pinales; family Pinaceae; genus Picea; species Picea glauca. The sequence goes on from JZKD02S1369934.1 coordinate 159,602, forward strand.
TGAGCTTTTGTAAAATTGTTTGGACTGGGATCGTGTTGTCAATGACCTTCTTTAAGCAAGAAACATGGAATATTGGTTGTACACGTGAAGATGGAGGCAGCTCCAATTTGTAAACCATACTTCCAATCCTTTGCAAAACCTTATAAGGGACATAATATTTGGGTGTTAGTTTATTTTCCTTCTTTTGTTGCTTGAGGGGCATTTTTTCGTATGGTTGTAGCCTTAGAAATACCCAATCCCCCACCTCAAATTCCCTTTCCCTGTGATGTTGATCTGCTTGTTGTTTCATCCTATTTTGTGCCATAACCAAGTTGTCAGAGCTTAATACTGTGGAATTTCCCTGAACAATTTATGGTACCTCCATTTTCAATCATTACTTGAAACTCTAGTGGAGGATATACAAATAAATTGAGATTTTTTTCTAATTTGTAATTAATGAAATTATGGGTGCAACCTGCATCAATCAATATTGTTACCTTTTTTTCTTTTTGATGTATCCTTATATCTTGAGGTTTTGTGAAGTAACGATGTCATCCAAAGCATGAAAAGATATTGTTGGAGTAGTCTTTTCTAGATTTGGGTCTTGTGACGGTTCCAATTCTTGATCTTCTTCCTCTTCGCAATTTATGTAGAATAATTTCTTCTCACCGCATTTATGCCCCTTGTTGTACTCATTGTCACAATTGAAACATGGTCCTTTTTCTCTTCTTTCATCCATTTGTTGAAGTGTCAACCTTGTTGGTTTAGGTACACTATATTCTTCCTCTTCAGAGTCTATGTAGAATAATTTATTCTCACCACATTTATGCCCTTTACTTTACTTGTTGTCACAATTGAAACAGAGTCCTTTTTCTCTTCTTTCATCCATTTGCTGAGGTTTCAACCTTGTTGGTTGAGATATGGTTGTATTATGACCCCCAAAACGATCTCTGCCTCCAAAGCTATACTTATGTGTAGACTTATTTTTGGCATGAATATGACAATCATTTTTCATAGGTTCCATAATACATGTAGGTCTTCTTAAGAAAAGTTAATGTTTAATGTCTTATTTCAATCCACCCATGTAAGCTTCTAGCAAGTGTTCATCACTTAGGTTATCTGCCCTTGTGGCCAGTACTAGGAATTTTGAATTATATTCTTCAATATCACCTAAGTGCTTGATTCTTTTCAGTTGACTGAAGTAATGTTGTTCCCAAACTTTCCCATATTGTGCTTCCAAGTCACTTGTAAATAAACCCCAAGTGTAGTGATATAAAGGGAGCTACCTTTTCACTATCGATTGATACCATTGATATGGTTTTATCTCAACGTTCAAGGTTGCTATGTGAATCATTTTCTTATCATCCATAATATTATGTAGCTCAAAATATTTCTCTATTTGGTTCACCCCAGTAAATACCTATGTACCATCAAACTTCTTTAATTCAATTTTGGGAAAGTTGAATTTAGGACCCCCACCAGAATTAACTCCACTATTAGACTTAGATTCACTAGTTGAAAATGGATTATTATTGGAAGTTTGTTCAACATGAGTACTACCTTTATTTTCATGAGTTAATTCCATTTTGATGTCTCCTTTAGGGAATCTCTCATCTATAGCTTGAAATATCAAGGAAGACATATTTTGCATTTCCTTCATGGAATTTTGTATTTCTCTTTTTATGTCATTCTTATTTTCTATATCATCCATCTTGTTTTTCATACCATCCACATTGTTTTCCATGTCATCCATATTCCCTTCCATTACTTGAATTTTTCTTTGTGTGTTTACCCAATTATTAGACTTTTCACTCACATTCTTAATTTGTTCCTCTAATTTGGACAACATGTTATGTATGTCCTCATTTTATTCTTGAGTCATAGATGAGACTTCTGGAGTTTTAATAAGTGTTGTCACATTTTTGGGACCCATATGGAGTAATAATAATAATACTCCTTGATTCTATATTTATCACAAATTTCAAATCACCTTAAACAAATATTCCAAAAAAAATATGACAATTGTAAGTTGCGTACCTTTAAAAACCTTAATTTGGAGTTTGTCCTCTTGGTTGACCTTCCTTCTGGTGTATCTCTAAAATTTCAGCCCTTTTGGGTCTAAACTTTTGTTCTATAGTTCTTGATATGTCCTCTCTGCAATTCCATAGGTTTGATCAAAATTGGATGTGCCAAGTGGAAGTTATGGTAACTTCCCCACACCTTCCTGATTTTTTTCCCTTCCAAGATAGCGTACTTGTAAAGCGTGCCAAGAGAACAATATCTGATATTTGATTCTGACACTTTCACCGGAGATACTACAAACTGTCCACTATCCAATGCAACTGGTCTCACTTAATTTGGATACTCATTGAAGAATATATAATTGGTTTACCCATAACACATGTTTAAGACTAGTTAATATGACTAGTTAGCTACCCTATTTTACACAGGGTGTATCTACAAAAGTATGATGACCCAGAAGCTGAAATTTTTATCACCGCTACCTTGCTAATTTCTATGAATAACCTCTGATTTTCAGGGTCTGAAACATCACATAAACAATTTTGTAGCAAAAATTCTGAGATGACTAAATTCAGGAATAAAATTCAGTCCACTTCGAGGGGGAACCCTCCTTTACAATATATAAACTTCAAAACACAATATGAGATGAGATAATATGATCCTAATACTAGATATCCTTGATATATATATATATATATATATATATATATATATATATATATATATATATATATATATATATATATATATATATATATCTTACAATTATATTGAAAGGGTGCAAAGAAGGGTTCTAGCCAACCTACTAGAAACGTAATAATTCAATATCTAAGGCATAATAATTGGTTTTATAAATATCATGGGGCTTTGTCTAGGGTTTAGTAGGTTCCCTTAATGAAATTAATTGTATTTCCCTAAGTTTGCAAGTAGATTCTAGAAGGATAGGGTTGTTTTGAAGAAAAGGATTTGTTTTCCCTAAATACCATGTAATTTGATGATTCAAGAAAATAGTTAGATAAAGATATGGTTAGTGTGGATTTTTCTAAGTATGGAGGATTTGATCCTACCTCTAGGATTTGAATTGATCCTCATCTGTATGTAAATATGTAATCCTACAGTCATGATGATTCAGATTATTTTTTAGAATGAAATGACGGTAGAGATATAACAATGAAATATACAGAGATATTGTGAGATACACAAAAATATTGCAATAAACACATAGATATAGTAATACACAATTTCTATTAATGAGCGAAATGTACAAAACTATAGAAATACAGAGTGAAAGACTCGCTAGAATGGTGGCAGCTTATCTCTTAGAAGAGATGCGATGGCTACACTTATTCACAAGAATATAATTGTTACAATAAGGCTCCAAAGGCCTTTTTAACATAAAGAAAATCCAAAACCCTAACCCCAGAAGATGAAAATCCAACAGGTTTATGGACCCTGTTTTGGGTAGTTTGGTGTATCAACTTCCCAGGGGTGTAACTTTGGCATATGATATCAGTTTGGAGTGCATGATACCTCATTGGAAAGGTATTGACGAGGAGCTTCATTACAAAAGATAAATCATGCATTCAATGATAATTAAGGTTCATAATCGTGAAAAAAATGTCATTTAGGCCCTTAAAATGGCCCCAGAAGTTTAGGACCCAAAAAAACCGCTAAAAACAGTAAATTTCCAAAGAACTGTTTTGAGCTAGATGGAATAGGTGGGTGGCCATGGATATCCACCTATATCAATCCTCCCTCTTTAGTAAGAAATGGTCTCCATTTATTTGAGTTCTCGGGGGAGAGGGGGGAGCGTTTGTTGAATCTAAACCTTGGTGAGTTTCTTTTCTTGTTGGAGAAGTTGTGATGCTTGGCTTGTGGAAGGTTTTCGAGAACCTGATGGTGGAAGGGTTCGATATTTTTAATCAGTCTGGCTACATGAGATGATTGTGTGCAGAAGGAATAGTTGTGCTTTGCTACAATCTTGTCGAACTACGTATGTTGGATAGAAGGTGCTTGGACTGAAGCTACAGTGGTTGAAGTGTCCTTATGTTCACCTTTTGAATAGATTGTGAAGAGGTTGAATGTTGTAGTATGAGACTCATAAATAGCATGGCACTTCCACATATATATTTGTCCCAAAAGAAAATAATAGACATCTAGTGAGGAAACATCACATAGTACCTCATCCTTGAAGGGATTAATGTTGTATGACAAGCGACGCTATTGGCTGACACAGACATCTCGTCCCTGGTGAAGCCACTAGGTTTGTGTGGTTGCGGGTGTGGTGTTGTCGACAATCCCAATTGTTTGACGACCTCTGTTGTGATGAGGTTCTTCTGGATTTCGTTATCAACAATACAATATAGTGGGGTCCCCTTCACCCACATCTATGAATGAAAAAGGTGCTCCCCCTCTTCAGGATCCGTTGGTTCTTTTGGTTGAATTGTTGCGATCGCGACAGTAGTAGTGGGGTTTGCATTAATGATATGTCTTTTCCAATAATTTTCTGAATCAGATTCTGAATCAGGGTTCAATTCCATTTCTTTGATCTTGGCCACCAATGATTGTTTTGAGAAACATTCATCAGTGTTGTGCCATTGGCTTTTGTGGAAATCGCACCACTTTCCAGTGTCCTTCTTCATCTTTCCATTACCCTTCTTTTCTTGTGACTTGGAATGGTTTTTTGGAGGCTGGTTATTAGGGAAATATTTACCATACTTTGGTTGTTACGAATTTGCAGACCCGAACTCCCATTTGTTCTAGTGCCTAAATTTATGCTCAATTTTGACAGCATATCGATAGGCAACTCCCAGTGATGAGATGTCCAGAAAATCCATTTCAGTTTGGATGTACCTATGCAGATCCCCATGGTATTTCAAAACCAGATGTTGCTCGGAGTCTTTGATACCCAGGTTGGTGGGAAAGGTATGGAAATTATTTATGAACTCTGACATTGTTTGACCCCTCTCTTGCTGCAGTGTGTTCCATCTCATGTATTGGGCGTTATAGTTACAACAGGGTAATATTTTTCCTTGATCGCATCCACAAAAAAATGTCAAGTGGGATCGACCCCATATATTCCAAACTCCTATGTGGAACTTTACTCCTAGTAAGTTTCCCACCAATGTTTGACACAGGGGAGAGACTTAAGGAGTGCGAAGGTGATCTTTTCACTGTCGAAAAAATTGTGAACAAAGCAATGACCTTCTAAATTTTTTAACCATTTTTCTAGGGCATCCACATCTATCTGACCTTCAAATACGGGAATATCAAAATTAACTTGTACCTTGAAAGGGGAGGTGCATCCAAAGTGGTCACTCGATGAATATGTGCCTTCTATTATCGGCAGGTGTTGAAGGATGTGAGAACAATTCTCCATCATTTTGTCCCTCTGCTGCATGAGAGCTTGCTCAAGCAACAAATTAATAGAATCTTCTTCTTTATAGTTTTTATTTTCTTCCTCCATGGAGGGTTTCTTGGACCTACGAGAGTCATTGTTCTCAAGAGATACAATATCGAGACACAACTTTCTATACTCGGACCTCGTCGAGGACATGCACTAAAAAATGATCAAGGGCATCCTTCTCTAATACCACTAATCTGAATTACTTTTTAGAATGAAATGAAGGCAGAGATATAACAATGAAATATACAAAGATATTGCGAGATACATAGAAATATTTCAATAAACACAGAGATACAGTAATACACAATTTCTATTAATGAGCGAAATGTACAAAACTGTAGAAATAGGGAGTCAAAGACTCACTAGAATGGTGGCAGCTTATCTATAAGAAGACATGTAATGGCTATGCTCATTCGCAAGAATATGATCATTACAACGAGGCTCCAAAGTCCTTTTTTGTTAATATTATGGTAGTTGCGGGAGGTATTTACCTCCACGTGTGAACCTGACGAGAATAGAAGACTCCAGAAAGCAATAGAAAACCCTAATGAGTTGGATAATAACCCTAGAAGTCTTGTCGGCTCAAGAAGATAATTTATATTAGGTTATTAGCCTCTAAGAGAAGAAGTCAGACAGAAATAATAATAATATATTGAACAGACACATATCCAGAAGGAGAAGTTGGCCCCAACAAATCTGGCAGAACCACTATAAATACAGGGCGCCAGTTCTCATTTGACACATCTCATAATTGCAGAGAACAACTTGTGCACACTGCAGTTCCCATTTTGGTGCGCACATGTGGAGGAGGGTTGCAAGTGCAACTGCAGCAGCAACTAGTTTTTCAGTATAGGCTTGGACTATCTCTTGGCTAGGGTTTGGACTATCTGATCAACTATTGTTAGTGCGCTATCCTTGGAGGAAGATGTGCTACACCTTGTTTGGCTATCTAGCCTAGGGTTTGCTTCCAGAGTAATTCTCAGTCAAGGTTAAGGTGCTCAGAGTGTGGCTTCGGCATATGGTTGGGTGACGAGGGTATCATCAATGGTAAAACGAGCACACCATCTTCTATATTCTAACAGTTTATGGGCCCACACCTCCTTCATTCATTCTAAATGCTATAAGGAAACATAGCCGCTAGGATATTGAGCTTGCTGAGGAACTATCACTAGGGTTACTGGCAGAAGCAGCTCCCAAGACACTGCTGCTAGGGTTACTAGCAGGAGAAGTTGCAGAAACCCTAATCCTTTTGTTGAGGAACCTTAAGTGAATGGATTGACCTAATCTCTGGATATATCAGAGTGATCTAGCCTAGCACATCTCCTGACACTCTCAACAAGCCAAGACGTGAAGTTTGAATTTCTGGTCAAATCTAGGGTTTGACCAAGTCAAGCAAGCCATGACTAACTCTATGAAGTCTAAGAACAAGTTAGATGGAGCCTCTAACTTCAAGGCGTGGAATACAAGGATTGACCTCATCCTTGCCAAGAATAAAGTGTTGGATATCATGAAAGGAAAGATCGTGAAGCCAGAGTTTGAAGAAGGAAAAGAGAAGGAACCACAGAACATTGTAGGTATGGAGAAGTTCAAAGATGTTGACATCAATGCCATGAGTATCATAGTGGATTCTATAAAATACCACTTGATACCATACATCTCCCATCTTGACTCATCAAAGAATATGTATGATGCCCTAACAAATCTCTTCTCAGTCAGAAACATTGGACAAGTTATGAGTCTGAGGAATGAGCTCTGTAACATGAAGATGAATGATGACGACAGCATAACATCATACTTTGTAAGGATATCCCAGTTAAGAGATCAACTACAAGCTATTGAAGAGATCACTTCAAAAAAGGAATTGGTGAACATAGTACTCAATGGTCTTCCCAAGACATGGGATGAATTTGCTGCAAGCATGAACATGAGGAAGGAGTACTCAGCATTTGAAGAACTTTGGAATTGTTGTGCTCAAGAAGAATCAAGGATCAATGCAAAAGAGAAACCCCAAAAGAAGTATGACAATCAAGCTTTCACAACAAGATTCAAGAACTTCATGAACAAAAGGAAGTTTGTTTCAAGGAGGAAGCCAAATCAAGAGAAAGACATTTCATAAGTGCAATGCTTCAACTGTAGAAAGTATGGTCACTACAAGAATCATTGTCCCAAGATAAAGAAAAGGAAGGAGAAACATGAAGCATCGATTGCTGAAGAAAAGGAACCTACAAAGAAGACTAAGCAGGATGGAAGAGACTTCTTCTTCTAAAAGGTAACAACACTCTTCTTATTTCTTGTTTGCATCGTCTATGTACATATCTTGTTTGCATCGTCTCTGTACATATCTTGTATATCTATCTCTTGGAAGATAATATGTTCCAAGAAGAACTATACCTATGGAAGAAAAAACAAGATGAAAATGGATATCAATAGATAATACACATGAAAGGATGAAATAAAAATCATGTGGAAGCTATTAAGCCGAATCAATCATGAAGAGACTTAGAAGAAGCAAAGATAGAAAGAAGTCAGCAATCGAGAGGAAATTGGAAAAAGACTTATGACATTTTGTATAAGACAACAAGATGGAAGCCTGGACTCTGTTAGACAAGAGAGCCAATTATATATTGCAGAAGACAACAAGGATGAAGATGGAAGCATGGACTCTATCAGACGGAGGGAGCCGATTATATGCACTTATACATGAAGCAAGGATTAGGAGGGAGATAATCCTATGATCCAGTGAAGATGATGAAATATATATATCCATGGTAGCAGTCATGAAAGACAAGTACGTGTTCAGTTCAACCACAGAAGAAGACTTCTTCGAAGAGAAGCCTTAAAGTATTCTTGGTTGTTCATCAAGATCAGTGATCCTATGATGAAAGGAAGAAGTGGAATCTCTAGGGCATGGAATCTATAAGAAACTCCATGGGCCCAAAAGCTAAAGAAAAAAAAAAAAAAGAACATGAAGATTCCAAGAAAGAAAGAGAAACCATAACAACCAGTCATTGTATCAAGAATCACGAGATTGTCAACCTGATATGAACTCACTAAAAACAATCAAGCATAATAACCGAAAGTCGTGATGAAGAAACAATGTATGGAAGACTTATGAATAAAAGAATTGTGAGATCTAGAACTGGAAATTCTCTCAAATGGAGGGAGAAGACTATGATAATTACTTGTTCCAGTAAACCAGACTTATCTCTACATAAGTCATTATATCATCCGCAACATCCATGAGTCAGAATTCTTCATCAAATGAATACAAAGAATGTTCTCCAGAGAAATTGAATAAAGAGCGTATGAAGAGCAATCTCAAGACCTTGAGGCATACTAGAAAGAGACTCCTGTATGCAGATAGAATAAGATAATTTGGTGGAGAAACTCCAGTGCATAGCAGAAGTGTGGTGAAGATTTCCTATAACATCAAGATGACTACTCAGTAGATCAGATCTCATGATGACAGAAGAAGTGCCACATAGATATGTTCCAGTTTTTCCAACTATGATATACTCTATTGTTCAGATCTGCATGAAGCCTTCACAATGTTCCAGACTAAAGTACATTTGAAATCAAGCATTACATTATCCATGATGAAGTCTAGAAAGGAGAAAATGATTCTCCAATACATATCTCCAGAGATGAGCAGATAAGCAAACATTTTGGTAAAACTTCTATCCAAGATGAAAGACTTTGCGTACTCAAGCTAGAGCTCGTGGAAACAAGTTCCTTCTTATTGAAAAAGGAATAAATGACTCTCCAGGTTAGGAGGGAGCACTGAAAACATTATTGAAGACATTCATTTTCAATATTGAAAAATAGTCCATCTTGGACCGATGCTTTCCTGTTCGAAAAGTGGATTGAGATCTCTGACAGACAGTCACTTCCCATTGTGGTTAGGCAGTCTCTCTTATTGAGGGTTACTCAAGAAGACTGGACTGCCTCACTGGACAACGATTTCTCATTATGGTTAACATGAGGAATGGTCCATTTTGGAGGTTGATGCAGGACAGGCTTTTCCTCTTGTGGTTAACAGAGGAAATGGTCCAGACAGTCATTCCTTAGGGTTTATACATTCTCTCCAGGGTGCACTTTGATTAGTGTAGGAGGAATGGCCCGGGGTGGGGAATGGTCCAGGCTTAACAATCAGGGAAAAGCATTCCTTAGGGTTTATACATTCTCTCCAGGGTGCACTTTGATTAGTGTAGGAAGAATGGCCCAGGGTGGGGAATGGTCCAGGTTCAGAAGACAGGACAATTATTCTTCCTT
>JZKD02S1369934.1:169330-180178 GCA_000966675.3 Picea glauca
GAAGACTATTGTGGTGGATATGTTCCACTATTCATGACTATACGTTGTTGATCAAGTACTTGTGTGTTACTTGGTGTGGTAGTGAACCACTGGATTGTAGTTATGTACTACTATGTATAGACACAATTGTGTTCTATTTTTGTTCTAACTTCCTTGAAGACTATCAACAATTTATTGGAAATAATCACCATCCAGATGAATGATGAACAGATATTTTCCAAACGGAAATTGGTTCAGAGCATTTACTCATCTAGATTATAAGAGTGGCTCTTGTATCACTTTATGGTGTGAGTGACTTATCCAGTATCATGTCTAATTACTCAGATGAAGTATGGTTTCGAGAGATGATACAGCTGATGGTGATGGTGATGCTCATGATCTAGTCATGAAATAGTCTAGACGACTATATTGATGCTACCAGGTAAATGGTATGTTTTTGTGCTCAAGACCATTACCTGTAATACCTCCCTAGCTAGGAGGGAGTGTTAATATTATGGTAGTTGTGGGAGGTATTTACCTCCACGTGTGAAACTGACGAGAATAGAAGACTCCAGAAAGCAAGAGAAAACTCTAATGAGTTGGCTAATAACCCTAGAAGTCTTGTCAACTCAAGAAGATAATTTATATTAGGTTATTAGCCTCCAAGAGAAGAAGTTGGCCAAAAATAATAATAATATACTAAACAGAAACATATCCAGAAGGAGAATTCGGCCCTAGAAAATTTGGCAGAACCACTATAAATACAGGGTGCCAATTCTCATTTGACACATCTCATAATTGCAGAGAGCAACTGGTGTGCACTACAGTTCCCAGTTTGGTGCGCACATGTGGAGGAGGGCTGCAGGTGCAGCTGCAGTAGCAACTAGTTTTTCAGTATAAGCTTGGACTATCTCTTGGCTAGGGTTTGGACTATCTGATCAGCTATTGTTGGTGCACTATCCTTGGAGGAAGATGCGCTACACCTTGTTTGGCTATCTAGCCTAGGGTTTGCTTCTGGAGTAATTCTCAATCAAGGTTAAGGTGCTCAGAGGGTGGCTTTGTCCTATGGTTGGGTGACGAGGGTATCATCAATGGTAAAATGAGCACACCATCTTCTATATTCTAACATTTTTAACATAAATAAAATCCAAAACCCTAACCACAGAAGATGAAAAGCCAACAGGTTTGTGGACCCCGTTTTGGGTAGTTTCGTGTATCAACTTCTCGGGGGTGTAACTTTGGCATATGAGCTCCATTTGGGGTGCACAATATCTCGTTGAAAAGGTAGTGAAGAGGATATTCATTTCAAAGGCTCAATCATTCCCTTGCTAATCATTGAGGTGTGCAATCATGAAAAACCGTTGTTTAGGCCCTTCAAATGGCCCCAGAAGTTTAGGACTCGAAAAACTACTAAAAATAGTAAATTGCCAAAGAACTATTTTGAGACAGTTGGAATAGGTGGGTGGACACCAATATCCACCTGGATCACATGAATATATGGGTGGCCAGGGCCAAGGAAGAGTAGGAGGTAATTATGAGTTTTTATAAAATTCATGTGCATGAGTTCTTAATAGAAATGGTGTGGTTATGCCCTCTGAGATGTGTGAATGTCTCTTTATGTTAAGATCTTCTATAATAAGGTAATCGCATTATGGTTGGTGAAGTTGAGTTTCGTAGAGGGACATACCAAATAATGAATCAAAACATGCAAAGAATCTAAGAGATCAAAGAATCAAAGTTCCTATGAACTTCAAAGTCGGCATAAAAATCTCATAATTATTAGAGGATTGTGGAAGTCCAGGTCAAAAAACAGTGGAAATCATAAAATCATTTGAGGACCGAAGCAAAGTTGTGATAAGAACAAGGAATATGGTGGGGTTCTCTGGTGAATTTGAGTAAACAAAGAAAACAAAACCTAAGAGTGAATCATGCATGGAAATTGACAAGGCAGTGTTTGATTTGATTAAGAGAGAAGACGTGGCAGAGATATTATTGTTGATCATTGAAGAGATCAATTATCAAAATTGAGAGGTAACTGGACCGGATTTAATCCCTCGAAAATAAAAACCCTCAAATTTCCTTGTGGCTTAATTATTTCCAGTGTCCAGTGGTTGGTTAAATAAGACCAAACTCACAATTAGCAGAGGATTTATGAAGGAGGATTCCCAGTGCCTATTGGCTAGTTAAATCAGACCAGAGCGAATATTTAAAAGCTCATTCTTAAAATTTCAGGGGCCTGGTGGTTGGTGGTCGGTGACAGGTTCTAATCCCCAGTGATCCAATGAACCAGGTTCCTAGTGGTCGATTAACATTAGATTTAAATTATGGGGATTCAAGGATAAGTGAAGAAAAGGATAAGAGGGTTGAGGTCGACTCAAGTGCCATCAATGGGGGTGATGTTTTTCTAGGAGATGACTCGACAGCCAAAATCGTAGGACAAGGAAAATTCAATTTGAAGCTCATGGATGGTAGAATTAGAAAATTCACTGGTGTTCTGCACATCCTAGGATTGGTGAATTTGATTTCTATAAGCAAGATGGACAATGCAGGTGTAAAAAAAGTGTTTAAAAGGAAACTTGCAAGATGGTTCAAGAAGAAATGGTGTTGTTGAGGGATGTTCAGATTGGAACTTTGTGTAAGTTTTTGGGAAGCACTATTATTGATGGGTGCAACAATTCCATTGTTTGGGAGATTGGAGCTGAAGAAGGAAAAATCTATGCAATATTTGGAGAAAATACTATGTTGTGGCATAGAAGACTAGGGCATATTGGAGAGAAGGGGATTTGAGTACTACATGGTAAAGGTATGGTTGAAGGTATGTCAAATTTATTTCTTAATTTATATGAAAATTTCTTGTATGGGAAGAAAAATGGGCGAAGATTCTCCTCTGGTGCTATGAGGGTAGGGGGGATTTTATAGTTGGTGCACATTGATGTGCTTGGACCTATGATGATTACATCACTAGGTAAATCTATGTATTATTCCCCATTTATAGATGACTTCTTGAGGAATACATGGATTTATTTCCTTAGCAAGAAATATGAAGTCTTTGACAAATTTAAAGAGTTTAAGGCTCTTGTGGAAAATCAGACAGAAAGAAAATTAAGGTGATGAGGATGGATAATGGTGGAGAACTCTACGGGAATGAATTCAAGGAATTATGTAAGAAATGCAGTATAGCAAGGAAAAATACTACTCCATACACACCTCACCAGAATGGAGTTTCAAAAAGGATGAACATGACGTTGATGGAAAGAGCAAGGAGCATGTTTAGTGGTGTCGAGTTGGGACATGAATTCTAGGCAGAGGGAGTGGACATTGTATGTTACCTTGTAAATATATCACCCTCATCAACGTTGGATGACATGACTCCACATGAGGTATGGATTGGTAAGAAACCCTCTCTGACACATCTCAGATTTTTTGGCTATGATGCTTATGTACACGTTCCAAAGAAAAATAGGAGTAAGTTGGACAAAAGGGTTGAAAAGTATATATTTATTGGCTATAAATATGGTATGAAAGGTATAAGCTTTGGGACCTGGAAACTAATAAGGTAGTGTATAGCCAAGATGTGGTATTTAGAGAAATCAAAGATGTTGTCAAATAGGAAGTCCTACAAAAGGAGGAAGAACCAGATAAAATTGAGTTTGAATTGAAGGGTAATTAATCAAACTCTATAGAAGAACAAGAATCAAAAAAAGAAGAGCCTCATACTCCAATATTGAAGAGATCAGTTTGGGAAAGAAGGCAATCAAAAAGGTATACTCCACCCAATTTCCATTTAAATTTATCTTTGATTATTATGGATGATGATCCTAGACATTTTAGTGAGGTAGTGGATTTAGAGGATGGAAAATTATGGGAAAAGGCCATAGTTGAAGAAATGGAAGCCTTGGAAAAGAAGGAGGCTTGGGATCTAGTAGATTTTTTGACTGGAAGAAATCCCATTGGTAGAAAATGGGTGTTTAAGAAGAATTTGAATGCAGAAGGAAAAGTGGATAAATAAAAAGCTCGATCAGTAGAAAAAGGTTATGTTGAGCACTCAACACGCGCTAAAATCCTTATCCAATTTTTTCACTTTTGGCGTACCACTTGTTTCTTCACTGTCTCACTCGATTTCATTTTGGGAAATGGTTTATATTTGTTTGTTTCCATGTCTCTTATCACCTAGTTAGTTTTTTTCTAACTTGTGAAACCTCGTGTCTAAAAGGCCTTAACACCTTAATTAAGAATCGGTAGCTAAACACTGCACCTAACACGATCAGGTTTGGCATCAGAAAGATTTCAGGTAAGTAAAGAAACAACATAAAGAAAATAGTCGTCGAGCATCGATTCTCATCGGCATCGGTAGAAGACAGTTTTGGGTTTATATAAGTTATTTGCATAAAGGTCTGAGAGATAGATGATCCCCTTAAGCATTGGAAAAATAAGAAAAGGACAGATGTTAACAAAGGAAGTAAACAAATCATCGATATCCGATGATCGATGCACTTTATCAACATCCGGGAAACCCAGAAAGATCACAACAATCATTTCAACCGCGATAATTTTTTCTCTGATCACATATCCCTGATGCATTTTCAGCATCGGGACTTTTTCGAGGGAGTCGATCCGAGAGCACTTGGGTAAGTTTATCATTGATCGTCTATCCTTGAAACTTTTCGGCGTCGGCAAGATAGGATTGGGTTGTATAACGTATGGCTTAAAGAAAACCCTGACTCCAATTAACATGATAAATTAAAGCCACTGGTCTTGAATGTCACGTGTCTTTACCACGTAAGAGTGTCATATGGTCTAGTTTTATCCCAAGTCATTTTGGTTCCCTAGGTCCTAGTCATGCCTCCTAGTCATGTTTTCCACGTCATCTTTGTATGGAAAGATCGATTTGCGTCAGAGTTTTTGCAGAAGGATATCAACAAAAATGTTCACAGCACAATCCTGACCCTCGATTCACTAACTGAAAGAGCATAACAATGGGACATTTGTGGCATTAGATACGATCGGATTTTGGACATTTAAGGAACTATTTAATGCATGATCCCACATTAGTTTCTACCCCTTGCGCCGATTATACAACAAAATTTTGAAATCATCGATCGACCACATTACCACTCGTGCCTTCGTCGTCAACCCACGATGAATTTAAGTTTAAACATCTCTGAAGATCTAGCGGCAGATTTGTTGAAATTTCACTCATAACCTGAATTGAATGGTTGATGCGACACGGTAAGGTCATCCCTGTTTAAATATATAGAACCGTTTTGAACAAATTCATTCTGCGCACAAGTTGAAATCCAGAGCATCCGAAGAAGCAAAGCAAGCATCTCAATATTGTACTGACCCTCCAATTATCAAAACCAAGTTTAACAAGCTACAGAGGTATGTGTTCAAGTTTGTCATTTCGGTAATCATAATTTATATATTCATTTGGTTTCTTATACGGTCTCTAAACTCTACTCTAGTTGCATGAAAATGTCACTGAGAAAGCCAACCACCAGATGCTCGCCAAGGGCGCCCAAGCTAAAGGAAGCTTAAACAGGTGAAGTCTCTTCTCCGGGGACCGCAAGGCAGTTGGAGTACACTCCCAAGGTGGAGAATGTCATCAAAACCTCGATAAAGAAATCTTTTTCCCAGCCTCTGGCCTTCAGTGATACTGAAGGAAACACTGGGTACAAATTAATTCTCCCACAGTGGTGGGATCTATTTAACAGGATTAGTCGAGAATAATACCTAGAATATATCCCACACAACAATTTGGATGTAAGGATGCTCAATGACCATGTGTTCCCGAACATACGACGGTTGTATTTACACATGGTGGAAAGTAGAACCTTAGTTTTCCCCTGCATAGAGGTTCTAAAATGGCTCATCGACCACACAGATGGGTAGAAATGCTTGATCAACGATGAGAATGGAGGATGCGATGAAATTTTCCTCCCAACAGAAGTCTAGAAGTACTATAAGCTCAGGGACCGATAAGAGCGGCTCAACATGAACTTCATGGTAAATTTCTATGAGTTACATGACACCAGCCAGTTGATGGCCTCATGGTGGAAGGAGGATAAGAAATTCACTAACTAGAGCAATGGATGGTATGGAATAATTAATCTAAGGGAGCCATACATCTATTTGATGGCTCTCATCTATTGGTTATATGGAGAAAAGGACTACTCCAAGTTTTCGAAAGCATGGATGCCTTTGGCATACACAGTTGTAATCGTTGGGAGAAAATTCAACTAGGGAGCGATAATCTCAAAACAATTGAGCCTCTATGTACAATAGGATTAGATGTCGAAGGAAGGGGATGCACCCACTTTCTACATGGCCTTGTACCTACTCGATGTCATGTGCGCAAGGAACATTTTTTTCGGCATGAATCTAAGTTGGCATGTTGGGGAGCTCTCAGTTCACATCTACTTCATCATACTTTGGGAAAACATGTACAAGAAGTATTATACACTCATCTATGATGAATTCTTTGCTCTCATTTATTTTATTATTTTTAAGAAGGAATGCCCAAGACTATCTGCGACAACCAAGAAAATGACAGCCAAAGTAGGCCATTGGTACTTGGACAAACACTCAACCTACATCAGGGTGTTCGGGGCCACTGTAGCACCACATATCCTTCATTCTCTTGTCCCATACTGGCTCATTGTGGGATAAAACTATTATCACACCATCCTGCAGGGCGTTAACGCCACATTGGTGAAAGATAAGAAATGGGCTTTCATACCCTGCGGTTTTCATATAGGGTTTTATCTGGTGAACGATACGACTCAATCCAAACTGGAAGGGCTGAGCCAACTTGAATTCAGGTTCCCGACAGGCCTATTTCACAAGAACAACCCTAAAGGCCTGGTCCTCCAACATGCCTCACAAGTATCATCTTGTTGGTTGTACGCTCATGATAAGTTTGAGGATGAAATTTTCATAGAGTGTGCCCATGACTGGGACGAGGTGGTGTAGAGGATGGAAAACCCAAACATGACCAGGTTCAAGGCCATGAGCATGGATGACAAGGTGGAAATGATAGAGCATTCATCTCAAGAGGCCCTCGGGGCTAGGGAAGAAATCAGAGCGATGGAGACAACAGAGGCACATAGAAGGGGATTACTCTTGATACAAGGGGTGTAGAGGATCATTGATCGGTTACAAAATGACCCCGATCTAATAGAAATGATGAGGATCCTGACTGATGACCCAGTCAAAATCCAAGGAGAACCAAGTGGCCCAAAGCCGATACAGATTGAAGAAACCACCGGGTTAGAAAACCGTGAAGCTCCACAACCATAGTTTGGATCACTAGGGGAAGTATTGGCTCATCCCGAGATAGCGAGGACATCAGGAAGAACAAGTATACCAAATACCTTGTTCAACTTAATAACCATCTATGATGATGAGGATAGTTCAAAGGTATCCCTAGTCACTCAAGTGTGAATTACATAGGAGAGAGAACCTGAGAGAGCATCCACCCTAGGTCACAATGCTTCAACCCAGGACCACCCATAGAATGAACAGGAGGTAGAAAGTGTCTTGGACGCTGAGCCACTTGACATACTGGGAACTCCAATGGGCATATCAAGGGATGATCTAGGATTGGGCAGACAAGGAGAAGAAATTCCACAATAGGAAATTGACAACTCAGCAGTCGATTACCAAGTAAGTACCGAACCTACCCCTGATTCCTCGGTTTTGGCCAGTACCTTACCACCTGATGAGAAACATCCAGAGTTCGAGACATCGAGACATACATAAGAGGTTCAAGAACCCAGTCTTGAACAGATATACACCATTGGGAGCCTGGGAACCACTCTTACTTGGGGAGAACAAAAAATCCCCGAACCGGTTGATGAGGTCATTGATATATAAGAAATCGCCTACGACCGAAAGAGGAAATCCATCGTGAAGAGAACCACCAAGAAAAGGAGGCTTACTCTGGATAGTTCGATCCTCATCACCACAGAGGAGAAATTGATCATCACAGAGCATGCCAAGACATTTGAGCTTATCGGTACAGGGATGGCGATCACATATGTCACCCTGGATAGAGCAAGGAAAGATGAAGAAGAGGTGTTCACTACGCTAAAGGAGTTGGAGCACCTATGCCATTTGGAGAAATATTATCAGGACTCCACATAGGCCACGGTATTTTTGAGAAGCGAATTTCAATATTCCTACAGCAGATTCACAAATGAACGACACCTTTTTATTGCAGGGATAGATGACTTCCAAGAAGACACTCTTATGGTACAATAAGGCCCACCAAGTAGTGGAAAGAATTGATTACATCAGCGCCATTCAAAAGGTTTGAAATTCCCAAGAGCACGACATTCGGGTGCTGAGGGACAGCAACATACACTAGCAATTTTGGGTCATTTTGCAACGGCTATTTCGACACTCTTGTGATGTTATGTTGTGGAGATTGCGAAGAATCTTGAGTCCCTGAAATGTCGTATCATGGGACGTGGCAATTTCAACCAACTTGAATTAACGTCGCAAGAGAGACAACCCTAGGGAACTTCTCACAATTGTGACAAAAAAATAAATATTGCCGCCACTACGACAATATAGGCAATCTAAGTAAAACCAACATTTCATCTCACTTGCGATGACCCTTGCGATGATGATTTTCGTTGTTTATATAGAAAATGTGTCGCAACAACTTTTTTTGTCGCCGTGCTTGCGATGACAACATTTCTTTGTTTTATATCACATCCATCGTAGGTATGACAAGAGTTCGTTGTTTATATAGAAAATACGTCGCAGCAATGTTTGTTGTCGTCGCACTTACGACGACAACATTTCTTTGTTTTTATAGCACATTCATCGCAGGTATAAAAAGAGTTCATTGTTTCTATAGCAAATGTGTCGCAATAATGTTTGTTGTCATCGCACTTGCGATGACAACATTTCTTTGTTTTTATAGCACATCCGTCGCAGGTATAACAAGAGTTCATTGTTTATATAGCAAATTCGTCACAGCAATGTTTGTTGTTGTCGCATGTGCGACGACAACATTTCTTTGTTTTTATAGCACATCCATCACAGGTATATTATGATCATCGAAATGGCGACGACAATTATTAATTTAAAATATATATATATATTAGGCTACAATTTTAATATTAATATTACCATATTAATAACTATCAATAGAACTCTATCTCCAAGGTCATTCTCAGAACTCATATTTTTCTACAATGTGCCTTAAATGAAGCCATATACCTTCTTTGACTTATCAACCAATCCTTGAATCTATGTAAGAGGTTGGTGGGGAAAGTCTTTTCACATAATAATGGGAGCATGGATTAAGTACAATCTTCATGCCATGGGAAGTGTAAGAGTCCTACATTTGGCTAGTTATAGGTAATGGAATCCTTCATTTCCACCAATGATATCATTTTTATTGACTCTAACATTGTGGGAAGCAAATATAGTTCATCATTCACTATCCATTATATACGCTTTATATCTTTGAGAGACAAATATATTTCTTTTCGGAAATTCTTAGAAAGAATACAATAGATCAAGCTCTTTCTATTCACACTAAAGATAACTAGAGAGAATAATATATCTAAGGGACCATGAAGTACATAAAGTGAATATATTACCTATGTTGCATGTTGTAGTGGAAGAGAGTTCCTTATCTATCGCGAGATGAATCAAATTCTTATAATGCTTTGTGTTGAGAAGGTTAGGTAAGAATGTGAGTAGAAAGGTTGGGATGAGAAATATAGAATCTTATTGCTTGGTTTTTTCACCATGGTGGCCTCATATCCTAGGTTGGTGGTGGTATCTATGGTTGTGGTTCAATGGAAATTTTCTCTTACATGACCAATCTCTTGGAGAAATTTTTGTTAAAAGATAAGTCTCTTTCTTTTGTTTATGAATATGCAAAATTACTATTACTCCCAGTCATAAAAAAATTATGTGTTATGCATGCTATGTGTCATTTTTTTTCTGATTTTGAATTTAAGTATACAAGGAAATGAAGGAAAATTTCATGACGCAAGAAAAGAAAATGATTTATACCTTTTCGGAAATGTGTTTTGGATCGTGGAGGTGACCACCCTTCAAACCTGCATTTTTCAAAGACATTAAAAGGTTAAATGATTGAATAATAGCTAAACATCTATGAGGAAATAACCATGTACAAGTGAAAAGGAAGGCTACTAGGTGGGATTGAAACAAGAGAACTCTTAGCTCACACATACACAATACATAAAATAAGACACCATGTAAAACTCAAGTGCACCACTATCTAAGGGAGTTTTAGCCTTTGGAATACATTGTGAAAGAAGATTAGATATGAAGTCTACCTAATAAAATATCATCCCATGCTCGAGCACCCCATGCATAATCAAAATTCATCCTAACCATATGTATCTAGTGCATTGTCTACCATACAAGAGGTTCAAGAGAATTGCTAAGGCTTGAAGTTATCATAAGAATTGAGGCAGTCCATGAAGCCTAAGGAAATGGCTGGATGATATAGAGTTCACTATAGTTTAAAATTTCTTAAATATTTATAACCTACAAGGTTACATATAAAGTAAATAATGCAATATAGAAGATGAAATACTCAAAGAAAATGTGTCTAAACTGAAATATGTGCTCGGGTGGTAAAAAAACTATTTGATAATACTTATTTCAATAGG
The DNA here is from genome assembly GCA_000966675.3 of Picea glauca. Lineage (NCBI taxonomy): Eukaryota > Viridiplantae > Streptophyta > Pinopsida > Pinales > Pinaceae > Picea > Picea glauca. The sequence continues at coordinate 179,974 of JZKD02S1369934.1, forward strand.
TCAATGACAATGTATGGCTTTGATGTAAGAGTTTCACATGGTGTATTTTACAAATACAAAACACAATCCTCAGACTCTAACACAACATTGATGACCTTCACTCAAATAGTTAAATAGTAATTAGGCCTTCCAAGTGCTTCAATGTATGGTGATGCAACCCACCATAGAAAACACATGAAGGCATGAGAGGCACTATGATTCCACT
>JZKD02S1369935.1:0-11482 GCA_000966675.3 Picea glauca
CATACTTCTTATGAGTGGGAAGGAACTTCTCACAGAGATGGAGAAGAATGAAGATCCACAATTCTTTGTGGTCAGGAAACCGAGAATTGTCCTGACTAGCACAAGAGTGGATGACTTTCCAGAAGAGATTCAGGAACTGCTGCGACAGTTCGCTGACATCATCGTGGACGAACTACCTCGTTCGTTGCCGCCGATGAGGAGTGTGAGTCACCACATAGACCTCATACCTGGAGCAAGCTTGCCAAATAAAGCTACGTACAGATTGACACCTCAGGAGAATGAGGAGGTAAAAAGATAGGTACAGGATCCACTGGACAAAGGATTGGTCAGGGAGAGTCTGAGTCCGTGTGTTGTTCCGACAGTACTAAGTTCGAAGAAGGATGGAGGCTGGAGGATGTGTACAGACTCTAGAGAGATTAACAAAATCACCATCAGGTACAGATTTCCACTACCAAGAATGGATGATCTGATGGATTACCTGAGTGGGGAAAATTATTTCTCAAAGGTTGATCTGAAGAGTGGTTATCATCAGATTCGCATGAGAGAAGGTGATGAGTGGAAAACAACATTCAAAACAAATGAGGGTTTGTACAAATGGTTGGTCATGCCGTTTGGTTTGACAAATGCGCCAAGCACATTCATGAGATAGATGAATGAAGTCCTGAGAGAATTCATCGGGAAATTTGTGGTCATGTATCTGGATGATATACTGATTTTTAGTAAGACCAAGGCTGAGCATTTGAAACATTTGAAAATTGTGATGAGGAAGCTACAGTAGGAGAAGTTGTTGATCAATTTGAAGAAGTGTCCATTCATGCAGACAAAACTCATTTATTTGGGTTTTGTTATCTTAGCAAATGAGTTGAAAATGGATCTTGAAAAGGTGGACGTGATCAAGAATTGGCCATCACCGAGAAATGTTTTCGAGGTGAGGAGTTTTCATGGTTTGGCTAGTTTCTACAGAAAATTCATTCGAAATTTCAGTGGGATTAGCGCCGCAATGATGGACACAGTGAATAAGAGACATAAGATTTTTCACTGGACAGCAGAGGCGGAAAAGAGCTTCAATCTGTTGAAGCAGAAGATAACAGAGAAACCAATTCTGGTGTTGCCTGATTTCCAGAAGACATTTCAGGTGAAATGTGATGCCAGCGGGTATGCCATAGGAGCAATCCTAAGTCAGGAGGACAGGCCAGTTGCATATTTCAGCGAGAAACTGGATGATGCAAAGTTGAAATACTCCACATATGATAAAGAGTTCTATGACATCATACAGGCATTAAAGAAGTGGAGGCATTACTTGATACCCAAGGAATTTGTATTGTACAGTGACAATCATGCATTGCAGTTTGTAAGTCAACAGGAGAAGTTGAACCAGAAGCATGCAAAATGGGTAGAGTACATGCAAAATTTCACGTTTGTGATCAAACACATTTCAGGGACTGCTAACAAAGTGGCTGATGCTTTGAGCAGGAAATGTTTACTGTTACAGGAGTTCAGAGTCAAGACGTTAGGTTTTTAAAATCTAAAGGACACGTATGCAGGTGATGCGGATTTTGGAGAAGCATATGAGGCAGCTGAGAATCCATTTCTCAGGGATTGGAGTCCTTGGATAGATTTCATGATCCAGGAGGGATTGTTGTTTAGAGGCAATCAGCTGTGCATTCTGGATTGCTCCATGAGGGAGAATTTGGTGAAGGAAAAGCATAGTGGTGGATTAGCAGGTCATTTTGGTCATGATAAAACATTCGCAAAGTTGGGCGAGTCGTACTTTTGGCCAGGCATGCGAGAAGATGTTAAAAGGTTTGTTGACAAGTGTCGAATTTGTCAGCATTGGAAGGGCCGGAAGCAGAACACGGGTTTTTATCAGCCATTGCCCATACCGGAGAGGCCATGGGAGGCGATCAGCATGGATTTTGTTCTGGGATTGTCGAGGACACAGAGAGGGGTTGATTCCATCTTTCTGGTGGTAAACAGGTTTTCTAAGATGGCACATTTCATACTGTGTCAGAAGACCAGCGATGCGACGCACATCGCAAACTTATTTTTCAAAGAAATCGTCAGATTGCATGGATTTCCGAGAAGCATAGTCTCGGACAGGGATACAAAGTTCATAGGTCATTTTTGGAGGACGCTATGGAAGAATCTAGGGACTAACTTGGTGTTTATTTCAGCTTACCATCCGCAGACAGATGGATAGACCGAGGTGGTGAACAGAAGTCTGGGGGATCTATTGAGAAGCTTGGTGACAGAGCACCATAGCAGCTGGGACAACATATTTCCGCAGGCAGCGTTCACGTACAACGACTCGGTGAATCAGAGCACAGGAAAAAGACCATTCCAGATTTTATACGGGACACAGTCGAGAGGAGTTTCTGAACTCAGGGAGTCAGAACAGACTGAGACTAGCAGTTCTAGTGTTGAAGAGTTCGTTGATGTGATGCAGGAACTTCACAGTCAAGTGAAGCAGCGACTGATGAAATCAAACCAAGAGTATAAGCGCAGAGCCGATCATTGGAAGAGACAACTTCAGTTTGAAGTTGGTGACATGGTTCTGGCGCACTTAAGGAAAGAAAGGTTCCCAAGGGGAACATACAATAAGCTCAAGATGAAGAAGATCGGACCATGCAGAGTCCTGAAGAAGTTCGGAGAAAATGCATATGAAATTGAGTTGCCGGAGGGCATCGGAATATCTCTGATATTCAACGTGGCAGATTTATACCCATACAGGGCTAGAGAAGAAGATACTAAAGATGAGGAACCAGTGATCAAGTGGCAGAAGCAAATGTCGATAGCAGAAAGGCCACAGATGGAGTATATATTGGATAAGCGAGTGGGAAAGAAGACTAGGCGAAAGTAGTATTTTGAGTACCTAGTGAAATGGAAGAATCACCCAGTGGAGGATGCCAGCTGGGAGACAGAAGCAGTTATCCAAAAGCATGGGAATACAGTGCAGGAGCTCATGGACAGGAGCCCATGAAAACTTTCAAGCCGAGGAGTATGATGCAGGAGCATCGCTCACTCATCAAGCGAGCCAGCACGAGGAGCAGAAAAGACAACTAGACAGCGCCAGCACCAAAATTTTGAAACACCCGGAAACTGTTGCGCAAGACATTAATGTATTGATTTGAAGAAGTGCACTTGTATTGTAAAGGGAAACTTGAGCCTTTAAGCTCTCGTCCTTAGTAGATAGGAAGGCATTTAATAGATTCAATGCTATTAGATAGAAATTAATTGTAGATTTGATAGTTGTAGAATTCGAGAGGGCAAACGGAATATAGGCACCCTCCTTTGTATCATTGTAACATTAGCAGTATTCATTCAGAAGTATTCAGAGGAGAAGAGAAAGTAGAGAACTTGTGAAGAACACCCATGTACAGATTGAATTTATAGAAGAGATTCTTTGATTCAATTCCATGGTTTGTGTTGTTTCTTTGTATTAATATTATGCTCATGAATGTTCGCTTTCTGTCATGCATTTGATTTGAATATGCTCTGTATGTGGTTTCATAGTTGAATTGAGATCTGTGAAGGAAGAGAATGAGTTTCAATTGTTTCTCTATCTGAGCCAGGAGATTTCTGCATAGAGTGCAGTTGAATTCATCCGCATAGAGTGCGTTTATGAGGCTAGACAGTTGAACTCTCATTCTCGCCAGTTGGTGTGGTTTGATAGAGCATGCAGAAGAAGTGCAAGCTGATTTGAAGTCTCTGTAGCTAGTCTGAGCACAGGAAGACCGTGAATTACTGTGGCTGCAAGTGCACAGGATCTAGAGGACTCAACACTTCGGGAGTGATTGAGAATCGAGTACGAGAAGTGTGTGAAAGGTATCTGAAGGATTCAGAGATACCAAGCAAAGGAGGGATAGTCCCTCGTGATACCGTGGAGACAAACCAGAATAAGGTTCGAGCCAGAAGAAGCTTTGAAGCAGAAGAAATCCTCAAGGAGGAATCGACGGCCAGGGTTCGCAGGATAGATTCGCGAAATCCCACTGACCGTCAGATCTGGGGAAAGGTGCGAGAGATTTAACCCTTAGACGAGGGAGGAGTCCAGGAACCATCAGGGATTCGAACTTCGGGGTTTGTGGAGGAAAGAGTTTTATACTCATCGAAATCGCGATTGGCAATTTCCCGAAGTCGTTGGAGCCATCGATCGTCGTGAGGACACGTGGCACAGGATCCAGAGCCATCGAGATTTTGGCATATCGGGTTTCCCGGAGGAAAGAGTTTCATAGTGGTTGAAATCGCAATTGGAAATTTCTCGATTTAATCAGAGACGTTGATCAATATAGGGACAGGTGGCATCATATCCCGGGAGGTTAGGATTCAGCATTCAGGATTTTCAAATGCAAAGAAATTGCGAACGGTGAAATCGCGATCCCGCGATTCCCGATAGAGTGGAGAGAGGAGGTGATGTGGCAAGGAATTAGCGCACATGCATATCGGTGTTCGGGGTTTAGATATTTGTGGGAGGAATGAACCGTGACATGGAAATCGTCGATTTTTCGATAAGGAAATCCCCGAAACGAACGGGAGCGTTAACTCGTTGACTCATCGGGGTTCGGGATTTTAATTTTCACGAGAACAGTGCCACGAGTTTCGCGATATCGCGAAGCCCGATTTCCCGAGAAGAGAAAGGATATTTCTGTGGGTAAAGAACTTTCGACGAGGGAGTTGAAGGGAATTTTATCTCTTCGGGCCAAAGTTAGAGAAGGTCCTGGTGGAAGCGGTTTTCCCTAGAGGGGTGAGTTGCGTCAGAGTGGTATCAGAGTGGGAAGTCTTTTCTTTTAGTAGCAGAGAAGAGAAGACATCATGCCACCAAGAAGGGAGAGACAGTCACCAGATCCCGAGGACAGGGAGGTGAGAAGAAGAGGAAGACCAGCAGGGAATCCAGAGATGGAGCGATAGATACGAGATCTCAAGGCAAGAATCGAGGAGATGGAAACCACTCAGAGATGTGGAGTTGGTGCAAGGGATCTTAGCGATTCCAAGGTGGAAGAAGAAGTTGGACATGCCGAAGAGATCACAGCAAAAAATGCATCAACCGAGCAATTGATTAAAGCCATTTCCAGGATGAGTTCCAAAACCAAAATGGACATCCCAGTCTATGAAGGAAGCCTGGATGCGAAAGAGTTTTTGGATTGGATCCGAGCTCTTGACACGTACTTCAATTACGAAGATATCGAAGAGGATAAGAAGGTAAGACATGATGTTACCAAGTTGAAGGGACATGCAACACTATGGTGGGATGAGCTACAGGCAGATAGACATTCCAAGGGAAAACAAAAGATCAAGAGTTGGGATTAGATGATCGCAAAGATGAAGGCAAAGTTCATCCCGAGAGATTACCAGATCACTCTGTTCAGGCGCATGCAGAACCTGAGATAGAAGTTGATGATGGTGAAGGAATACACCGAGGAGTTTTACAAGATCAACATCAGACCAGGTCATCAGGAGAGCGATGATGAGAAGGTGGCGAGGTACCTGAATGGGTTGAGATACGACATTCAGGATGAATTGAGTATGGTTACCATCTGAACTGTAGAGGATGCATACCAGATGGCTCTGAAAGCCAAAGAGAAGCTGAACCGCAAGCAAGGACAGCGAGGGCGAGGCAAGAGTCAGCCCAGAGGCAAGGCAGTTGCCTAGGAAAGAACTCAAAATCCCAAGGAGGAATGGCAGAGACCTCGGGGTAAATTTGAAAGAGGTGGAACCTCACAGTAGAGGCAGCAATATGCTGAGCCGAAGAGGCAGCATACAGAGCAGGGTGGCGGTTATGCTAATGCCAACACTTTTCCTCGTACCAGAGGTAGGGGAAGAGGCAGAGGAGGCATCATCACATGTTTTACATGTGGGAAGGGCAGACACAAAGCCGTTGACTGTCCAGACAGGAAACCAGACAAAGGAGAAGCTCACATCACTGAGGCGCGGGGGCGTGATGCTGAGTCAGAAGATGCAGACAGCGGAAGATCGCTTGGGATGCATAAGATCCTTTTGACACCTGAGAAAGAGGTGGAGAGCACAGTGCAAAGGTGTAGACTATTTAGAACGGCTTGCACAGCCAAGGACAGGAAATGCAAGGTCATAGTTGACAACGGGAGCACCGATAATCTTGTTTCAACCAAGATGGTGGAAAAGCTGGAACTGAAAACAACTAAGCACCCGAGTCCATATAAGGTCTCGTGGTTACAGAAAGGGAACCGGGTAAGTCTAACTAAACAATGCTTAGTTAAATTTAAGATAGGGAATTACCATGATGAGATTTTGTGTGATGTTATCCCCATGGATGTATCTCATATATTGTTGGGTAGACCATGGCAGTATGACCGAAATGTGATTCATGATGGGAAAATGAACACATATACACTGGAGAAGAATGGGAGAACCCATAAGTTGCTTCCGATAAAAGATAAAGAAGTGAAGCCGGAAGTAAGCAGTACCATACTTCTTATGAGTGGGAAGGAACTTCTCACATAGATGAAGAAGAATGAAGATCCACAATTCTTTGTGGTCAGGAAACCGAGAATTGTCCTGACTAGCACAAGAGTGGATGACTTGCCAGAAGAGATTCAGGAACTGCTACGAGAGTTCGTTGACATCATCGTGGACGAACTACCTCATTAGTTGTCGTTGATGAGGAGTGTGAGTCACCACATAGACCTCGTACCTAGAGCAAGCTTGCCGAATAAAGATGCGTACAGATTGACACCTCAGGAGAATGAGGAGGTCAAAAGACAGGTACAGGATCTGTTGGACAAAGGACTGGTCAGGGAGAGTCTGAGTCCGTGTGTTGTTCCGACAGTACTAAGTCCGAAGAAGGATGGAGGCTGGAGGATGTGTACAGACTCCAGAGTGATTAACAAAATCACCATCAGGTACAGATTTCCATTGCCGAGAATGGATGATCTGATGGATTGCCTGAGTGGGGAAAATTATTTCTCAAAGGTTGATCTGAAGAGTGGTTATCATCAGATTCGCATGAGAGAAGGTGATGAGTGGAAAACAGCATTCAAAACAAATGATGGTTTGTATGAATGGTTGGTCATGCTGTTTGGTTTGAAAAATGCGCCAAGCACATTCATGAGACTGATGAATGAAGTCCTGAGAGAATTCATCGAGAAATTTGTGATCGTGTATCTGGATGATATACTGATTTTCAGTAAGACCAAGGCTGAGCAATTGAAACATTTGGAAATTGTGATGAGGAAGATACAGCAGGAGAAGTTGTTGATCAATTTGAAGGTGTTCGTTCATGCAGACAGAACTCATTTATTTGGGTTTTGTTATCTCAGCAAATGAGTTGAAAANGGTCATGCTGTTTGGTTTGAAAAATGCGCCAAGCACATTCATGAGACTGATGAATGAAGTCCTGAGAGAATTCATCGAGAAATTTGTGATCGTGTATCTGGATGATATACTGATTATCAGTAAGACCAAGGCTGAGCAATTGAAACATTTGGAAATTGTGATGAGGAAGATACAGCGGGAGAAGTTGTTGATCAATTTGGAGGTGTTCGTTCATGCAGACAGAACTCATTTATTTGGGTTTTGTTATCTCAGCAAATGAGTTGAAAATGGATCCTGAAAAGGTGGACGTGATCAAGAATTGGCAATCACCGAGAAATGTTTTCGAGGTGAGGAGTTCTCATGGTTTGGCTAGTTTCTACAGAAAATTTATTCGAAATTTCAGTGTGATTAGCATCGCGATGATGGACACAGTGAAGAAGAGACATAAGACTTTTCACTGGATAGCAGAGGCGGAAAATAGCTTCAATCTGTTGAAGCGGAAGATAATAGAGAAACCAATTCTGGTGTTGCCTAATTTCTAGAAGACATTTCAGGTGAAATGTGATGCTAGCGGGTAAGCCATAGGAGCAGTCCTAAGTCAGGAGGATGGGCCAGTTGCATATTTCAGCGAGAAGCTGGATGATGCAAAGTTGAAATACTCCACATATGATAAAGATTTCTATGCCATCATACAGGCATTAAATAAGTGGAGGCATTACTTGATACCCAAGGAATTTGTATTTTACAGTGACAATCATGCATTGCAGTTTGTAAGTCAACAGGAGAAGTTGAACCAGAAGCATGCAAAATGGGTAGAGTACATGCAAAATTTCACGTTTTTGATCAAACACATTTCAGGGACTGCTAACAAAGTGGCTGATGCTTTGAGCAGGAAATGTTTACTGTTACAGGAGTTCAGAGTCAAGACGTTAGGCTTTGAAAATCTGAAGGACATGTATGCAGGTGATGCGGATTTTGGAGAAGCATATGAGGCAATTGAGAATCCAGTTCTCAGGGATCGGAGTCCTTGGATAGATTTCATGATCCAGGAGGGATTGTTGTTTAGAGGCAATCAGCTGTGCATTCCGAATTGCTCCATGAGGGAGAATTTGGTGAAGGAAAATCATAGTGGTGGATTAGCAGGTCATTTTGGTCACGATAAAACATTCGTAAAGCTGAGCGAATCGTACTTTTGGCCTGGCATGCAAGAATATGTTAAAAATTTTGCTGACAGGTGTCGAATTTGTCAGCATTCAAAGGGCTGGAAGCAGAACACGGGTTTTTATCAGCCATTGCCCATATGGGAGAGGGAATGGGAGGCGATCAGCATGGATTTTGTTCTGGGATTTCCAAGGACGCAGAGAGGGGTTGATTCCATCCTTGTGGTGGTAGACAGTTTTTCTAAGATGGCACATTTCATACCGTGTCAGAAGACCAGCGATGCAACGCACATCACCAACTTGTTTTTCAAATAAATCATCAGATTGCATGGATTGTCGAGAAGCATAGTCTTGGACAAGGATACAAATTTCATAGGTCATTTTTGGAGGACGCTATGGAAGAAGCTAGGGACTAACTTGGCGTTTAGTTCAGCTTACTATCCACAGATAGATGGACAGACCGAGGTGGTGAACAGAAGTCTGGGGGATCTATTTAGAAGCTTGGTGATAGAGCACCATAGCATCTGGGACAACATATTGCCAGAGGCAGAGTTCGCGTACAACGACTCGGTGAATTGGAGCACAGGAAAAAGTCCATTCCAGATTTTATACGGGACACAGTCGAGAGGAGTTTCTGAACTCAGGGAGTCAAAATAGACTGCGACTAGTAGTGCTAGCACTGAAGAGTTCGTTGAGGCGATGCAGGAACTTCACAGTCAAGTGAAGCAGCGACTGATGAAATCAAACCAAGAGTATAAGCGCAGAGCCGATCAGTAGAAGAAAAAACTTCAGTTTGAAGTTGGTGACATGGTTCTGGCGCACTTAAGGAAAGAAAGGTTCCCAAGGGGAACATACAATAATCTCAAGATGAAGAAGATCGGACCATGCAGAGTCCTGAAGAAGTTCGGAGAAAATGCATATGAAATTGAGTTGCCGGAGGGCATCGAAATATCTCTGATATTCAACGTGGCAGATTTATACCCATACAGGGCTAGAGAAGCATATAATGAAGATGAGGAACCAGTGATCAAGTGGCAGAAGCAGATACCGATAGTAGAAAGGCCACAGATGGAGTATATATTGGATAAGCGAGTGGGAAAGAAGAACAAGCGAAAGCAGTATTTTGACTACCTGGTGAAATGGAAGAATCACCCAGTGGAGGATGCCAGCTGGGAGACAGAAGAAGTTATCCAAAATCATCGGCACACAGTGCAGGAGCTCATGGACAGGAGCCCATGAAAACTTTCAAGCTGAGGAGTATGATGCAGGAGCATCGCTCACTAATCAAGCGAGCCAGCGCGAGGAGCAGAAAAGACAACTGGACAACGCCAGCACCAAAATTTTGAAACAACCTGAAACTGTTGCGTAAGACATTAATGTATTGATTTGAAGAAGCGCACTTGTATTGTAAAGGGGAACTTGAGCCTTTAATCTCTCATCCTTAGTAGATAGGAAGGCATTTAATAGATTTAATGCTGTTAGATAGGAATTAATTGTAGATTTGATAGTTGTAGAATTCGAGAGGGAAAACGGAATATAGGCACCCTCCTTTGTATCATTGTAACATTAACAGTATTCATTCAGAAGCATTCAGAGGAGAAGAGCAAGCAGAGAACTTGTGAAGAACACCCATGTATAGATTGAATTTATAGAAGAGAGTCTTTGATTCAATTCCATGGTTTGTGTTGTTTCTCTATATTAATATTATGCTCATGAATGTTCGCTTTCTGTCATGCATTTTCTTTGAATATGATATGTATGTGGTTTCATAGTTGAATTGAGATCTGTGAAGGAAGAGAATGAGTTTCAATTGTTTCTTTGTCTGAGCTAGGAGATTCCTGCATAGAGTGCAGTTGAATTCATCCGCATAGAGTGCGTTGATGAGGCTAGGCAGTTGAACTCTCATTCTCGCTCACCCGAAATTTGGTGTGGTTTGATAGAGCGTGTAGGAGAAGTTCAAGCTGATTTGAAGTCTTCGTAGCTAGTCTGAGCACAAGAAGACCATGAATTACTGTGGCTGCAAGTGTACAGGTTATAGAGGACTCAACACTTCGGGAGTGATTGAGAATCGAGTACGAGAAGTGTGTGAAAGGTATCTGAAGGATTCAGAGATACCAAGCTCAGGAGGGATAGTCCCTCGTGATACTGTGGAGACAACCCAGAGTAAGGTTCGACCCAGAAGAAGCTTTGAAGCGGAAGAAATCCTCAAGGAGGAATCGATGGCCAGGGTTCACGGGATAGATTCGTGAAATCCCGCTGACCGTCAGATCTAGGGAAAGGTGCGAGAGATTTAACCCTTAGACGTGGGAGGAGTCCAAGAACCATCGGGGATTCAGACTTCGGGGTTTGTGGAGGCAAGAGTTTTATACTCGTCGAAATCGCGATTGGCGATTTCCCGAAGTCGTTGGAGCCGTCGATCGCCGCGAGGACACGTGGCACAGGATCCAGAGCCATCGGTATTTCGGCATATCAGGTTTCCCAGAGGCAAGAGTTTCATAGTGGTCGAAATCGCGATTGGCGATTTCCCGATTTAATCGGATCCGTTGATCAATATAGGGACAGGTGGCATCAAATCCCGAGAGGTCGGGAATAGGCATTCGGGATTCGGGATTTTCAAATGCAAAGAAATTGCGAACGGTGAAATCGCGATCCCGCGATTCTCGATAGAGTGGAGAGAGGAGGTGACGTGGCGAGGAATTACGCACGTGCATATCGGTGTTCGGGGTTCGGAGATTTGTGGGAGGAATGAACCGTGACATGGAAATCGCCGATTTTCCGATAAGGAAATCCCCGAAACAAACGAGAGCATTAACTCATTGACTCATCGGGGTTCGGGATTTTAATTTGCACGAGAACAGTGCCATGAGTTTCGTGATATCGCGAAGCCCGATTTCCTGAGAAGAGAAAGGAGATTTCTGTGGGTAAAGAACTTTCGACGAGAGAGTTGAAGGGCATTTTAGCTCTTTGAGCCAGAGTTAGAGAAGGTCCTGGTGGAAGCGGTTTTCCCTAGAGGGGTGACTTGCGTCATATGGTGTTAG
>JZKD02S1369968.1:0-11482 GCA_000966675.3 Picea glauca
TAATTTTTATATCAATAAAAATATTCACAAAAAATAATGGATTTGACAACAAGAGTATCTTATAGACCCATTAAGGGCATCACATGTCACTTACAAGGAATTGAACCTCGGTGGGGAGGATAACAACCATTCCTCCCAACCACCCAAATTACATCAAATAGATAGTAATCTTTATTTTGGATATTAACAATGCATAATAAGATTTCTCCCATATCTCATTTTCTCATGTCTATAGGGACAAAAACATTGAAGCTAGCAAGTTGTCCAAGCAAGGTTTGAAGTTGTAAGAAGGAACCTAGGAGGTCTTTGAATCCAATCAAAGACAACTTTATTCCCATTTTCAAGAATCCTCACTTTAACTTCTTTAATGTTTTCCAAATTTCAGAGGAATGACCTATCTATATTGTTGTTTAAACTTGACCATTGCTAGATAGTTTGGGTATATGTATAAAATTTTGTCTCTCTCCATAAAACATGAATAATATGGATTTGGAACTATGTGATCCAGTTGGCTATTAGTGGCCACCCACCTATTCCAACTGGATCCTCTTGTCCATTTTTAGTTTAGCACGTTCTTCTGTACTTCTTTGTAATTGTGGGTTCTACACTTCTGGGGTTGTCTGAAGCCCTACACATCTTCCAGGTGGATATTGGTGGCCTCTCACCTAATCCAACTAGCTTATTTTGTATGTTTTCTTGTTAGCACATCTTGTTGTACTTCCAGGGTCATTTTCAAGGCCCAAATAGTGTTTTTTTGGATCGCCACAGTCAAACTATAGATGGAGTTAGAGTTTAATGGTGGAATGTGTAGTTCTATGAAAGACCTTTCCAACAAGCTATCACGCGCCTAAAATGGAGGTCGTATGCAAAATTTACGACCTCAGGAAGTTGAGGTACCAACTTACCCATAGGGGCCCACATGACTTTTGACGTTTCACCTCCCAGGGTTAGGTTTTTGGATGTCTTGGGTTTTGGAATTCACAAGTAATATCAAAAAGGTCTCTAGAGCCTCATTTTAATTCATTCTACTCAGACAGATGCGCGTAGTAGCCACATCTCTTCTCGGAGATAGTTACCACCATTCGAGCAAGTGTTTCAGTTCTACAATTTTACAGTTTCAGCCTATTTCATTATTCAAAAGTCTATAGAAGATATTGTTCATTGGATATTTGTGTTATTCTTCATATCTCCATGTTTATTGTAATCAGTCTATTAATCAATTTGTTCCGCTCCTAAATCTGGATCAGTGGTATTAGAGCGGTCTGCTCTTCATTTATTTTTCTTCATGCATGTCCCCAATAAGATCTGGGTACAAGAAGTTAGGACTCAAACCAATCGATCCATTGCAAGATCGGTCATGCCGAGCCCGACAACAACCCATGGGGGACGAAAATAAAGATGATGGAGAAAGAGATCCTATTAAAAAATTTCTTGAGGAAGCCCTCGCGCGACAAAGGAATGAAATGATGGACAACTTCATGCAAATCCTTCGACGGCTGCTCACAGGAGAAGAATCTTCATCAAGCGGCCATGCAAACCCCTTCAAGGTACAGGTAAATTTGTATATTCCATTATTTGAAGGACTGATAGATGCGGATGTTATAGATAAATGGTTGAATCTGCTCGAAGGGTATTTTTCGGTCCACAATTTTTCCAATAGGGAAAAGATCACTTTTTCATTCCTCAAGGTCGTTCCCCATGTTAAACACTAGTGGGATACTTACTCTGAGAAAAGGGACGTAGAGGAATCTACAATGTTTGTGGTGGCCCCTACATGGGATTCCTTCCGGGATTCCATTAAAGAACAGTACTACCATGTTGGAAGCTACGAGGACCAATAAACCAGATGGACCACCCTACTTCAAGAAAGGGACTAGATAGTACCATATTTCACCAATATTTTCCATACCCTGCACACAAAATTGGGTATCAAAGACTCTGAGCGTCATCTGGTGCTCCAATATCATGGTTGTTTGCATAGATACATTCAAATGGAAATGGATTTTTTGGACATTGCCTCATTGGGCACGGCTTATAGATATGATGTCAAGATCGAGCAGAAAAGGCGAGAGTTTGGATCTGCAAACCCCTCACCACTGAATCAGGGCAAAGGCAACCCCAACCCACACAACAAGGGACCAAGTCGAGATGGTCGCCCTCGGGACAACCAGTCCAAGCCGCAACACAAGAAGGGAAATGAGAAGACGAAGAAGGACATGGGAAAATGGTGTGAGTACCATAAAGGCCCTTGGCACAACACCGAAGAATGTTGCTCCAAGCAGTCACTCATGGTCGAACTGAAGGCTTATGAGTCAGAGGTCGATTATGATTCTAAATCAAATCCTAAAGGAGGGAAGTGGATTATCGATGTTGAACCCAGTGCCACTGTCACTACCACAAAAGTCCGGCCAAGCGAACCAGAAGAACTAGAGGAAGGGGAATGCCTCTTTCACTCGCAGATGTGGGTAAAGGGGCATCCGCTTCATTTCATTGTCGATAGTGGTAGTCATAAGAACATGATTTCAGCAGAGGTCATCAAGCGATTGGACCTACCAATGACACCGCACCTGCATCCCTACACCATCGACTGGCTTCACCAAGGAAGAGATATTTGTGTTAGCCAACAATGTCATCTGCCCTACGGCATCAAGCCTTTCAAAGATAAGGTAATGTGTGATATTGCTCCCCCTGAAGTTTGTGATGTTCTTTTAGGACAACCATATTTTTGGAAGTGTCATGTTGTGTATGATTCTAGACCCCGCAGTGTTATTATTACTTTGGGTAGACAATTGTACAGGGTACCAGAGGTAGCGCCACTTACTTCTATTTCTTTAATCTCTACTAAGAAATGCAGTAAGGTCATTTCACATACCAGGTAGTTCATCTTTTTTTTAATCCGTGCTCACAGTAAGCATAAGGTCGTCGCCACATCTGTGGCCTCTACACAGATCCTCTCTTTGCAGCAAAAGCAAGTGGACGGGATTGTGGAAGAATACAGAGACATCTTCTCCCCACCTAAAGGGGTACTGACACACTGCCAAGTCAAGCATCCAATTGATATGACCCACGTCACACCTCTACCTAATGGACCAGTCTATCGTCGCTCGTTGATGGAAAATGATGAAATCAAGAATCATATCCAAGAGCTTCTCCAGAAGGGGCACATCAGAACCAGCTCCTCCCCTTATAGAAGCCCAATTGTACTGGTGCAGAAGAAGGATGGGACTTGGCGACTTTGCATTGATTACAGAGCCTTAAAAAAAATCACAGTCGAGAACCAGTACCCCATTCCCAGGATTGATGAACTTCTTGACCAACTCAAGGGGGGAAATTTCTTCAGCAATATTGACCTAAATTTTGGCTACCACAAGATTCCCATTAAACCAACTAATGTATGGAAGACAACTTTCAAGTCTAAAGAAGGTCTCTTCGAATGGCTAGTCATGCCCTTTGGCTTAACAAATGCACCAGCCACTTTCATGAGGTTGATGGATGATGTGTTGAGACCCTTCATCAACTCCTTAGTGGTGGTATATTTGGATGACATCTTCATCTTTAGCAAAACGTGGGAGGAGCACATGCAGCATACTCAACAGGTTTTGAGAAATCTGCGACAACACAAGTTATATGCCAACTTGGAAAAATGCTCTTTTGGCATGAACAGGGTACAATACTTGGGCTACATTGTTGATGAGCATGGGGTACATGTTGATCCAGCTAATATCCAATTCATCTGTGACTGGACAGCCCCGACCACACTGATCGAGCTTCGGAGCTTCTTTGGACTAGCCAACTTCTATCGATGGTTCGTGTTGGGATTCTCCCATATTGCATGGGCCCTCAACCAGATGACCAAGGGTGGTGGTAGGGACAAGTTCATATGGGGGAAGGACCAACAACGAGCATTCAATGATCTAAAGCATCGCTTGTGTTCAGCTCCAGTACTCTCCTTGCCTGATCTGCAGCAACCATTCGAGATTGAGACTGATGCATCTGACTATGTTGTGGGGACAATTCTCACTAAGCACATTCATATAGTGGCATACCATCATGAGAAACTCTCAGATATTGTCCATAAATACCCCACCTATGACAAGGAAATGTATTCCATTGTACAATCCTGTCATCAATGGAAACATTACATTCTGGGAAAGGAGATGATCATACACACTTATCACAAGCCTCTACAGTTCATACAGACACAGGGGAAATTGCAGAACGACTGCCATCAAAAGTGGTCCACCTACCTACAAAAGTTCCATCTCAACATCAAGTATAAGACAGGTATCTCAAATCGTGTCGTTGACTGCCTCAATCGACCTCCTATGGTTGCACTCACCACTGTGCTCCATTCCTATGGGCATGAAGCATTTGAGTGGCCCCAACTTTATCAGCAAGACCCGGACTTCACCACCACCTATCAACTCTTGGGTACAGGCGCAACTGTGACTGATTTTCACATTCAGGATGGAATATTATGCCACTTGGGCCATCTCTGTGTTCCTACAAGTGAGCGTACAAAGATGATTTGGGAATCCCACTACAGTTGGATGGCAGGACATTTTGGCGTGGAGAAAACTATGGTTGTTCTTCAGAAACTTTTTTATTGGTCAAAACTTCGACAGGATGTCAACAAGTATATCAGATATTGCACTTCTTGTGTCATTTCTAAGCCAACCATCAAGAAGCAAGGCTTAAACATCCCTCTTCCTACTCCCAAGAAGCCTTGGGAATCCATCCCAATGGATTACATGTCTGGCCTTTCATCCACCATGCAAGGAAATGACTGTGTATTTGTGGTCGTTGATCAATTTTCGAAGATGGCCATCCTCATAGCCTGGAAGAAGAATATCACAGCAGTAGATACTTCCAAGCTCTTCTTCAAACGAGTGTGGATCCACTTTGGGATACCACAAACCATCATCTTCGACTGGGATAGCAGGTTCCTCGACACATTTTGGTCGAGTCTCTAATCATTGTTGGACACCAAGCTCACAAAATCCATTGCTTTCCACCCCCAAACAAACGCCCAAACAGAGGTCGTTAATCAGATGATTGTGCACATCCTGCGCATACACAACTCTAATCATCCACGTACATGGGACGAGAGTCTCCCCTATGTTCAACACAGTTACAACAGAGCTCTCCATAGCTCCACCGGTCATAGCCCATTTCAAGTGGGGATAGGATTCCAACCCTTGGGACACATTGATGTTTCACTTCCCCTTGCCACCACACAGATAGACACTTCCCATGATCAGTCTGCGATTGGCAAATCCATCAGATTCATTGAGCGGATTTAGCACATATGCCAACAGGTCCAGAAGATTTTGTAGAAATCCAATGCTAAGTACAAGTAGCACCATGATCAACACAGGGTACCACACCAGTTTCAGGTTGGCAACAAAGTATGGTTACATTTGCATAAGGAGTGTCTCACAGGGCCCCATCGGAAGCTCCACCCACTTTTTTATGGGCCTTACACTATCACCAAGGTCATGGGTAGCAATTCTTTTGAGCTCAACACTCCACCCTTCCTTGGCCTGCACCTAATGTTCAATGTGGACCTCCTTCTACCATATTTTCCACCATTATTGGACACCTCAGAGATCGCAGAACAACTGACACCCACATAGCTCAACCCTCACTGCATGGAACAAGCATCCACTAATCATATAGTGGACACATAGGTCAAGGGCACTCGCTGGCAGAGGATTCAACTTTATCGAGTTGTCAATACAGGGAAACTCCTACACCAAGGAAAGTGGCTCACCTAGGGCCAAATCCGCAAAATTTTCCTCACCTGATGGGGGAACTCAACGCAATGGAGATCATTTCTTTCTAAGGGGAGAGGATTGATCCAGTTGGATATTGGTGGCCACCCATCTATTCCAACTGGCTCCTCTTGTCCATTTTTAGTTCAGCGTGTTCTTCTGTACTTCTTTGTAATTGTGGGTTCTACACTTTTGGGGATATCTGAATCCCTACACATCTTCCTGGTGGATATTGGTGGCCTCTCACCTAATCCAATTGGATTATTTTGTATGTATTCATGTCAACACATCTTGTTGTACTTCCAGGGTCATTTTGGAGGCCCAAACAATGTTTTTTTGGCTTTCCATACTCAAATTGTAGACGAAGTCAGAGTTTGACGGTGAAATGTGTATCTCTCTGAAAGACCTTTCCAATGGGCTATCACGCGCCTAAGACGGAGGTCATATGCAAAAGTTATGACCCGAGAAGTTGAGGTACCAACTTACCCATAGGAGCCCACATGACTTTTTACATTTCACCTCCTAGAGTTAGGTTTTTGGATGTCTAGGGTTTTGGCATTCATGAGTAATATCAAAAAGGCCTCTAGAGCCTCATTGTAATTCATTCTACTCAAACGGATGTGTGTAGAAACCACATCTGTTCTCAGAGATAACTACCACCATTCGAGCAAGTGTTTTAGTTCTGTAGTTTTACAATTTCAGCCTATTTCATTATTCAATAGAAGATATTATTCACTAGATATATGTGGTATTCTTCATATCTCTGTGTTTACTGTATTCAGTCGGTTAATCAGTTCGTTCCGCTCCTAAATCCGGATCACTATGTATGCTTATAGTTTTTTCTTTCAAAACAAGATATCTACCTAAAGGTAAACTTTGAAGGAGTAAAACACTTATATAAAGGCCTTTAGAGGTGCTCTAAAATACCTATTGGTATGTACTTATGTAATTTTGTTACCTTTAATAAAATTACACAATTTTTTTTTGTCTAGAAAAAAATTGTAATAATAACATAAGATGATGATAAATATTGTTGAAGCAACTATGAGTTACATTTGATTAAGCCACTGACATTTCAATGTAAATGGTAAGGGCATCATTGAAGTAGTTCTATCTAGAATAATGTAACTAAATAAATGAATTCATGTCACAATTTTGTTAGCATTATTTTAAGTTAGTGTTGAGTGTTAATCAACATCCTCATTGTAAATTGAATCAAAGTAATATCCATGTTTGATGATCTTTATCCTCTTTTCAAAGTGAAGTTTATGAAAGTAAGACTTTAGAAAAGAGTTGTTTTCTAGGGGGGTTGATTAGGTAAAGTCCAATCAAGAAAAATGTTTGTGGAGACATTTTAAAAAACATTTACAATTATACCACAAAATTCTAACTTGCCCAAATTCAGAGAAATTCATTGTAGATCATCCTCCCTCCAACAACAAGATAAATTGTCTCATTGACAATTGATCCATGTGGATATTGGTGGCCACCCACCTGTTCCAACTAGCTCCTCTTGTCAGTTTTTAGTGTAGCACGTTCTTTTGTACTTCTTTGTAATTGTGGGTTCTACACTTCTGGGGTTCTCTAAATCCCTACACATGTTCCAAGTGGATATCGGTGGCCTCCCACCTAATCCAATTGGCTTATTTTGTATGTTTTCATGTCAGCACATCATGTTGTACTTCTAGGGCCGTTTTGGGGCCCTAAACAATGTTTTTTTGGCTCGTCGCAGTCAAACTATAGACGAAGTCAAAGTTTGACGGTGTAATGCGTAGTTCTCGAAAATACCTTTCCAATGGGCTATTACGCACCTAAAATGGATGTCGTATGCAAAAGTTACGACCTCGGGAAGTTAATGTACTAACTTACCCAAATGGGGCCCACATGACTTTTGGCGTTTCATCTCCTAGGGTTAGGTTTTTGGATGTCTAGGGTTTTGGAATTCATGTTTATCTTAAAAAGGCCTTCACAGCCTCATTGTAATTATCTTCTGGCGAATGAGCATAGTAGTCACATCTCTTCTCAGAGATAAAGTTTCCACCATTCTAGCAAGTCTTGCACTCTATATTTTTACAGTCTCTTTACAATTCTTTCATTAATAGAAATCAAGTATAGTTGTATTTCTCTGTTTCTGGCAATTTTCATGAGTACTTCATTATAATTACTCTGCTTTCGTTTCGTTTCGAAAATAATCTGGATCTGTGGTATCAGAGCAGGCTTCTCTTGATCGTTTTTTCCACGCATGTCCCCGATGAGGTATGAGTATAGCCAATTGGGTCTCGAGCTTGTCTCTCTTGAGTACAATCACTCTCCCATGCCCAAGAAACACTCGACGGTGGCATAAAAAAAAATGACGGAGCAGAATATTCTATTAATTTTTTGCTTGAGCAAGCTCTCGTGTGACAGAGGGACGAAATAATGGATAATTTTGCACACATCCTTCAACGACTGTCGATAGCAACATGCGCATCTTCATCAAGCGACCATTTTGGAGGAACCTCTCCCTTCAAGGTACAAGTTAATTTTTATATTCCATATTTGAAGGTCAAATAGATGCGAATGCCCTAGAAAAATAGTTAAATCTATTAGAAGGTTATTTCTCTGTTCAAAAAAATTTCGACAAGGAAAAGATCACCTTCGCACTCCTCAAGGCTCTCCCCCATGTCAAACATTGGTGGGAAACTTACTAGGAACAAAGTTCCAAAGAGGAATCTGGAATATATGGGGTCAAGCCCACTTGGGATTTTTTTGTGGATGTGGTCAAAGAACAATACTATCCTGTTGATAAGTATGAAGACCAATACATGAGATGGACCACACTGCGGCAAGAGAAGAGCTAAACAATTTTGTAGTTCACAAATACTTTCCATACCTTGCGCACCAAGCTGGGTATCAAAGACTTCGAGTGACATCTGGTTCTGAAATACCGTGGGGCTATGCATAGGTACATCCAAACCAAAATGGATTTTCTAAACATCTCATCATCGGGATTTGCCTATCGATATGTTGTCAAAATCGAGCAGAAAGTTAGGCACCAGAACAAATGGGAATTCAAGTCTGCAAATCTACAATAACTAAATCATGGTAAAGATGGCCCTAACCAACAACCTTTAGACAACCAATGCAATACACAGGACAAGAAGAGTAAATTAAAGACAAATAATGACTCTAGGAAGTGGTGTGACTCCCACAAAAGATTGTGGCACAACACCGATGAATGTCGCTCGAAACAGTCATTGGTGGTTGAGGTCAAAGACATGGATGTGAACCCTGATTCAAAATCCGATCCAGAAAATATTGAAAACAGACAGATCATCAATGCAAACCCCACTACTATTGTCGCGACCACAACAATTTAGCTAGAAGAACCAGTAGATCCTGAAGAGGGGGAGCGCCTCTTCCATTCATAGATGTGTTTGAAGGGTACCCCATTGCATTTCATTGTTGATAAAGGAATCGAGAAGAACCTCATCTCAACTAAGGTCGTCAAACATTTGGGGTTGTCAACAACACCACACCCACAGCCATACAAGATCGGATGGCTTCACCAGGGACGTGATCTTCGCATCAGCCAACAGTGTCGCATGTCCTATGGAGTCCATCCCTTCAAGGATAAGGTAGTGTGTGATGTTTCCCCTCTTGATGCATGTGATGTTGTTTTTGGCTAACCATATATGTGGAAACATCATGATGTCTATGAGTCTAGACCTTGTATTGTCATTATTACTCTGGGAGGTCATCTCTACAGGATACCAGAGGTAGTTCTGATTACTTCTCCACCAAAACAGTGTCGCAAGGTAATCTCTCATACTGCAAAATTCATCCTCTTCACAGTATGTTCAAAGGATGCCCAGAAGACCACTACAACCATTGCAACCTCAACACCTTCTATCCAACAAAAATAGAATGTGGAAGAGAAAGAAGATATTGTTTCTTCACCTACAATGGTGCCTACACAATGCCCCATCAAACCCAAAGACAATGGGTTGGTGGAACAGATTCAACCCCTCCAGCAACAGGTTTGTAACAGTCTTCCACAAGCCAAGAAGCACAACTTTTCCAACAAGACATGTAGCTCACCAAGCTTTAGATTTAGAAAATGCTTTCCCCTCTTCCCTGGGAACTCAACGCAATGGAGACCATTGCTTCCTAAGGGGGGAGGATTGATCCAGGTGGATATTGGTGGCCACCCACCTGTTCCAACTCGCTCCTCTTATCAGTTTTTAGTGCAACACGTTCTTTTGTACTTCTTTGTAATTGTGGGTTCTACACTTTCGTGGTTTTCTGAAGCCCTAAACATCTTCCAGGTGGATATTGGTGGCCTCCCACCTAATCCAACTGATTTATTTTGTATGTTTTCATGTCAACACATCTTGTTGTACTTCCAGGGCCGTTTTGGGGCCCTGAACAATGTTTTTTTGGCTCACCACAGTCAAACTGTAGATAAAGTTATATTTTGATAGCTTAATGTGTATTTCTCAAAAATCTCTTTCCAACGGGCTATCACGCTCCTAAAACAGAGATCGTATGAAAAAGTTACGACCTCGAGATGTTAATGTACTAACTTACCCAAACGGGGCCCACATGACTTTTGGCGTTTCATCTCCTAGGGTTAGGTTTTTGGATGTCTAGGGTTTTTCCATTCATGTTTATCATAAAAAGGCCTTTAGAGCCTCATTGTAATCATCTTCTGGTGAATGAGCGTAACCATCACATCTCTTCTCAAAGATAACATAGCCACCATTCTAGCAAGTCTTGCACTCTGTATTTTTACAGTCTCTTTACAATTCTTTCATTAATAGAAATCAAGTATTGTTGTAGTTCTCTGTTTCTGGCAATTTTCATGAGTACTTCATTATAATTACTCTTCTTTCGTTTCGTTCCGAAAATAATTCGGATCAACAATAGTCATTGTTTTCCACTTAATGTAAGAAAGTATAAAACTTTGCCATCAAATATTCAATGTTGCGCTATATATTCAAGGTGACAAAGCTAAGGATAATGTTCCACAATTGTACCTTAATCCTTGAGGTAAAGATATGTTAAGGATATTGTAAAAGGAAAGCTCAAGCTTTGCATCTTCATATTGTAGAGAAAAACCAACCCCAAAGGTAAGAAGCATAAGAAAAGGAAAGGAAAATATGATCAAGAGTTTCTAAATTAGATTTGTGCATATAACACTACAAAGACTTGAAAAACTTCTCTTGTAGATGTTATTACAAATCAAATTGCTTCTAAGCCAATTGCCATAGGAATATTGAACTTTTGAGCTAAAGATCAAGATTTAAAAATGATAACCAAATGCAATTAGTTATCTCATAAACCAAATAGATCATAAGTTCTCAATATGCATGATTAACTGAAATGATTCTTGAGTCATACCTACCCCACTAAAAGATAGTCAATTTGAATTGAGAAGAAGGAGGAGGAAGATGAGATTGTAGCTCTGACTAAATCATATCCACTAGTTAAGAAAACTGAGATTAAGGAGGTTTATATTGAAGAAAAAAATGAAGAGTGAGATTATTAAGAGAAAACTCTTCCTTTAAGCAAAAGTGTATTATAATAATGGGAAAAAACTTATCATTTACTAAAACCACACTTAAGGATGAAGAATATATCATAAATGGAACAACTTATTCCAAAATCCCAAATTTCTTAGAAATAATAACAAGAAAGAAGAAACAAACTTTCTATAGCATAATTTA
>JZKD02S1369979.1:0-11482 GCA_000966675.3 Picea glauca
AATCAGTAAACTTCTTTCAAACAACAAAATTTTCAACACAAATATCAACTTCAACAATATATCATTGATGTTTGTACAAATTTTCAGAAGTTATTTCAGCGAAGGAATTTTCTATTGTCTTTGTATGAATAGCTCAGTGTACAGGTATGCGTATGTCCAAAACACAAACTGATAAATTCAAATCAAAATAAAAAAAACAGAAAGAAAACGAAAAAGCAAACAAAAGAAAAAATATATACATAATATACAAGGGTAGTTATCAAGCAAAGTATCTTTTCAGGGCTTGGCCATTCACCGAGTAGGTGTCAGGCTGCCCTTCAAGATTCTACAATCGAAAGGAACTAGGACCCAACTTTTAAGCAATTAAAAATGGTCCAAGCCATAAGTTTTGAAATTTAGTGTGCTCACTCTTTCCTTCGTGTGGTTTGTCCCACTTTAAGACGAGATCACCTACTTCAAAATTCCTATCAGAAGCAGAATTAGAATCGAACCAGCTTTTAACCAATTATTGATGTTGATCTAACTTACGCTTAGCTTGGGATCTTACCTCTTCCAACTTCATCAAAGCGTTAATTCGGCTTTCTAAAGGGGGACAATCTTCTTCTTGGACTTTTTGTGACAATTGAAGTGAAGGAAGAAGAATGTGAGGTGGCAGAATTGCTTCTCTGCCATAAACGAGAAAAAAGGGGGAGTTGCCTATAGCAGCTTTTGGCATTACCCTATCATCCCACAGTGCGTTCAACAGTGCATTGTGCCAATTCTTGTGATTTTCAACCACTGTTATCTTGATTATTTTGATCAGGTTCTTGTTCGTTGATTTTGCTAATCCATTGCCCTGGGGGTAGTAACTAGCAGAATACTTCAGCTTTATTCCTTTTTCCAAAGAAAACTCGCTCATCTCAAGAGAAGAAAAGTACGAAGCGTTGTCAAAGACTAGACAGTCAGGGATACCGAAATGGATGATAATATTCGAGTTCAGAAAAGCGATCACCTGACTGGTGTTAACAGTTCTTAACGCAGCAGCTTCAGACCATCGAGTAAAGTAATCTGTGGCTGTCACAATATACTTGTGTTGTTGCGAGGACGAAGGGTTAACTGGACCTATGATATCAAGTCCCCATTGATAGAAAGGAGAATTTACTGAGACGGGTTGCAAGGGAAAGGCTGGTTTTTGCAACCGCCCTGATGCTTTCTGACAAATGATACATTTACGACACAAGGCATGGACGTCCCTAAAAAGCATGGGCCAGTAGTAACCGGCTCTTAAAACCTTGTGAGCAGTGGTGTCACCATCGAAGTGACCACCAGCTTCTCTTGCATGCAACTCTAGCAAGACTTTTTATTCTTCATCTTTCTTGAGACAGCGCATCAGTACGTCGTCAAAATTCTGACGAAATAGTACACCATTAACCAGATGAAAGGAGGCAGACTTAAGCCTCAACGCTCTTCTCTTGGCGGGATCAAGGTGACGGGGTGCTGACCCATGTTCAAGATAGAATCTAATATCGTTGTACCAGGGACTAACGAGGTTTTGTGCGCAACTGTAACATCCCGATCTGGCGCACTGACAAAACTTATCCTTTGAGGACACTTGCTCACAAGTGATATGGATTTTTATGATGGTGAACCACTTAACCTTGATGATGATGTGTCATGATTGATGACAGGATNAAAACTGAGTTATATAATTCATCGCAGTATTCAAACCAATCAAAGGACATTGCCAATCATGTAAAAACCAAACCCAAAAGATAAGCGCAATATTCATAATGGCACAAAAGGTATTTGTTGTTCATCTGACGATCGAAATGTGACCTCAAACGGAGAAATCTTCATGCTTACAATTGTGAAGACTTAGCGAAGACAAACGTGAGAAAAGATGCAAAGAACAAAATCATCGTTCATTTGAAACTTACGGTGAAAAATCAATGTTTGTGAAACATTGGTGTAGGCAGCTTATGAGATAATGAAAAATGTGAATTGGCTGCCAACAGTCCCGAAGAGGATTCATATCGGGGAATCGACATTCGTGAGATCAGGGAAACGAAAGTAAAATCACTTCGGCATTAGAAGTCGCGAAACCCCGAGGGATACCTGGAACCGTTGATCCTAATAAACGATCACGGTCGTTGATTTTTTTTACGGCGGAAAGGTTTTCAGGGATGTCACATCGGGAATCGGGGGTCCGGGGAATAAGGACTCACATACACCTCGACATCAGAAACCCTGAAATCCCGATAAGGTATATGACTGCGGTCATATAAGGGGAGTTCGCATGGACTAAAGGCTTAGCCCAGGAAGCTAAGGCAGCAGGGGACCATATCGGTGTATCGAAGATCGGGAACCAAAGGGTCGTGACATCAGGAGTTTGAAAAACCCCGAAACCCGATCGTGATTTTCTGTTGAGAACAAAGAAAGAGCTGGGCATAAAGGCTGTAAGGTGCTGAAAAAGACCTGTGGGTCAGTTTCAAAGGAGATTCCAGTGGAGAATCGAAGGAGCCACTCTAGCTCAGGGGTAAAATTAGAACGATCCTTTAGACCGGGAGATCAGCGCAGAGGTCTCTGTCGAGGCAGAGGCTGCGGTCTTCATCAAAGTGGTATCAGAGCTTAGAAAATATTCTTTTCTTTCTGAAGTGGGGAAAAGGAAGATTCACCATGCCGTCGAGAAGAAGAGATAAAAAATCACCTGATTCAGAGGAGGAAAGGGAAATGTCCAGAGGAAGGGGTAGAGAAGTGAAAAATCCAGAATTAGAAAGAGATTTGCATAACATATGCACTAGACTTGTGGACGTGGAGATAAGACAAAGGCGCACAACTGATGTAGGAGATATCAGTGAGTCCAAAAATGAAGATGATGCTGGACATGGAGAAGAATAAATCACAGCAGAAGATGCAACACATGAGTTCTTACTTAAAGTTGTTGCAAGAATGGGTGCAAAGGCGAAGATGGACATTCCAGTTTATGAGGGAAATCTGGATGTAGAAGAGCTTCTAGACTGGATTAGAGCTCTAGACACCTATTTTGACTGTGAAGATATCGAAGAGGACAAGAAGGTCAAGCATGCCATCACGATATTAAAAGGACATGGAACCTTGTGGTGGGATGAACTACAAGCAGATAGGTGTTACCAAGGCAAGCAGAAAATTAAGAGCTGGGATAGGATGATTGCAAAGATGAAGGCAAAATTCATTCCTAGGGTCTATCAAATTTCTCTGTTCAGGAGGATGTAGAACTTGAGACAAAAGCTGATGTTAGTGAAGGAATATACTGAAGAGTTTTACAGGTTGAATATCAGGGCAGGTCATCGTGAAAGCAATGACAAAAAAGTGGCCAGGTATATGAATGGCCTGAGATATGAGATTCAGGATGAAATGAGTATGGTGACCATCCAAACGGTGGAAGATGCTTATCAGATGGCTCTGAAAGCTGAAGAGAAGCTGAGATGAAAACAAATTCAGAGGGGCAGAGGCAGAAGTCATCCCATAGGCAAATCAGTTTCCCAGGAAAGAATCCAGAAGCCCAGGGACGACTGGAAGAAACCTCAGACACAGACAGAGAGAGGTGGAAGCTCACAGCGAGGACAACGATATGCTGAACAAAGAGGACAACATATTGAGAAGAGAGGAGATTATGCTAACAACAACACTTTTCCTCGTACTAGAGGTAGAGGAAGAGGAAGAGGTGGAGTAATCACATGATTCACATGTGGAAAGAATGGGCACAAGTCATTCGAGTGTCCAGAGAAAAAGAAAGAAACTGGAGAGAATCACATCGCCGAGTCACATAGGCAAGATGTTGAGGCAGAAGACGTTGAAGGCGGAATATCAATGATGATGCGAAAAGTCCTTTTGACACCAGAGAAAGAAGTGGAAATTTCAGTCCAAAGGACCAGAATTTTCAAAACAGCTTGCAAGACCAAGGTTTGGGCATGCAAGGTCATTGTGGACAGTGGTAGCACGGACAATCTCGTTTCAACTGAGATGGTAGAAAAGATGGAGTTGGAAATGACTGATCATCCAAGTCCATATAAAGTTTCGTGGCTACAAAAAGGACATCAGGTAAATGTCACCAAACAGTGCTTATTTGAATTTAAGATAGGAGGATATAATGATAGGATATTATGTGATGTCATTCCTATGGATGTTTGTCATCTATTGTTGGGTAGACCATGGCAGTATGACAGGAATGTGATTCATGATGGGAGAATGAACACATACACCCTAGAGAAGAATGGGAGGACACACATGTTGATTCCAATCAAGGATAAGGAGGTGAAACCGAAAGTAAGCAACACAATACTTCTCATGAGTGGGAAGGAACTCCTTACCGAGGTTAAGAAGAAGGAGGATCCACAGTTCATTGTGGTCAGAAAACCGAAAATTGTTCTGACTAACACAAGAGTGGATGATTTACCAGAGGAGGTTCAGGAACTGCTGGAAGAGTTCGCCGACATTGTAGTGGATGAATTACCTCATTCGTTGCCACCAATCAAAAGTGTGAGTCATCACATTGATCTCATACCAAGAGCCAGTTTTCCAAACAAAGCCGCGTACATATTGACGCTGCAAGAGAATGAAGAGGTTAAAAGGAAAGTCCAAGATTTGTTGGACAAAGGTTTGGTCAGAGAAAGCTTGAGCCCATGTGCTATTCCGATAGTACTCAGTCCGAAGAAAGACAAAGTCTGGAGGATGTGCACTGAATCAAGGGCAATAAACAAGATAACTATCAGGTACATATTTCCATTGCCAAGAATGGATGATTTGATGGATTGCTTAAGTGGAGAAAAATTCTTCTCAAAGATTGATTTGAAAAGCGGTTATCATCAAATTCGCATGAGAGAAGGTGATGAATGGAAGACAACCTTCAAAACCAACGAAGGGTTGTATGAACAGCTTGTTATGCCATTTGGCTTAACAAAGGCGGCAAGTACCTTCATGAGGTTGATGAATGAAGTCTTGAAGGAGTTCATCGGGAAATTTTTCATCGTGTATTTGGATGACATACTGGTTTTCAGTAAAACAATAGTGGAGCATATGAAGCATTTGGCTACAGTGATGCAGAAATTGCAGCAGGAGAAGTTGTTGATAAACATGAAGAAGTCCTCATTCATGAAGACATAACTCATCTACTTGGGGTTTGTTATTTCGACAAATGAGTTGAGGATGGATCCAGATAAAGTGGAGGTAATCAAGAATTGGCCATCACCAAAAAATATATTTGAGGTGAGAAGTTTTCATGGATTGGCTAGTTTCTATCGAAAATTCATCAGGAATTTCAGTGGAATTAGTGCAGCGATGATGGATACAGTGAAGAAAAGACATAAATATTTTCACTGGACTGAAGAGGCTGAAAAGAGTTTCAATATGTTGAAGAGGAAGATCACGGAACAACCTGTTCTGGTGTTATCGGATTTCCAAAAAACATTTCAAGTGAAATGCGATGCAAGCGGGTTTGCAATCGGGGCGGTCTTAAGTCAAGAAGACAGGCCGATAGCGTATTTTAGCGAGAAGTTGAATGAAGCAAAGATGAAATATTCCACTTATGATAAGGAATTTTATGCCATCATACAGGCATTGAAGAAGTGGAGGCATTATTTGATTCCGAAATAATTTGTTCTATACAGTGACAACCATGCATTGCAGTTTGTGACTCAACAGGAAAAGTTGAATCAGAAACATGTCAAATGGGTTGAGTATATGAAAAATTTCACTTTTTTGATTAAACATATTTCAGGTACTGCTAACAAAGTTGTTGATGCTTTGAGCAGGAAGTGTTTGTTGTTGCAGTAGTTCAAAGTCAAAACACTGGGTTTTGATGATCTCAGGGACATGTACAAAGATGATCTAGATTTTCAGGAGGCATATGAAGCAGTTGAGAATCTAGTTCTTAGAGACAGAAGCCCTTGGATAGAATACATGATCCAGGAAGGATTGTTGTTCAGAGGAAATCAAATATGTATTCCAAAATGCTCCATGAGGGAGAACTTGCTGAAGGAGAAACACAGTGGAGGATTGGCCGAGTACTTCGGTCATGAAAAAACATTCGCAAAGTTGAGCGAATCATAATTTTGGCCAGGGATGTGATCAAAGGTCAAGAGATTTGTAAATAGATGTAGAATTTGCCATCATTCAAAGGGAAGGAAGCAGAATGCAGGTTTTTATCAACCATTACACATACCTAAGAAGTCGTGGGATGAAATTAGCATGGATTTTGTGTTGGGGTTGCCAAGAACACAAAGAGGTTATGATTCGATATTTGTGGTGGTGGATAGATTTCCAAGATGGAACACTTTATCCCATGTCAGAAAACCAGTGACGTGACTCACATCGCGAACCTGTTTTTCAAAGAAGTCATTTGACTTCACGGCTTACCAAGGAGTATAGTTTTGGATAGAGATACAAAGTTCATAGGGAATTTCTGGAGAACCTTATGGAAGAAGCTAGGAACTAACTTGTTATTTAGTTCGGATTATCATCCTCAAACGGATGGACAGACAAAAGTGGTAAACAAAAGTCTAGGAGATTTGCTGAGAAGCTTGGTGACAGAGCACCACAGCAATTGGGACAATATATTGATGCAGGCAGAGTTTGCGTATAACGACTTAGTGAATAGGAGAATAGGATAGAGTCCATTTTAGATTTTTTATGGAATATAGCCGAGGGGAATTTCTAAATTGAGGGATTCAGAACATAATGCAACTAGGAGTGCTAGTGCAGAAGATTTTGCAGAAGCGATGAAGGAACTTCACAGCCGAGTGAAGGAGCGGTTGCAGAATTCAAGCCAGGAGTATAAGCGCGGAGCCGATCAAAATAGAAGACAACTTCAGTTCGAGGTTGGTGATTTGGTTCTGGCACATTTGAGAAAGGATAGGTTCCCGAGGGGAACGTATAATAAATTGAAGATGAAGAAAATCGGACCCTGCAAGGTCTTGAAGAAAATTGGAAAAAATGCTTATGAGATTGAATTACCCGATGGGATTGGAATTTCTTCGATATTCAATATCTCAGATTTGTTCTCATACAAGCCTGAGGAAGCAGGAGCAAAAAATGAACAGTCAGAGGTTCAGTGGAAAAATCATATGCCAGTTGCAGATAAGCCACAGATGAAGCAGATACTGGATAAACGAGTGGGTAAGAGGACCAGGTGAAAGCAATACTTTGAGTATCTGGTCAAATGGAAGAACCATCCAGTTGAAGATGCCAGCTGGGAGATCGAGGCAGAGATTCTGAAGCATGGACAGACTGCGTAGAAGCTCATGGAAAGGAGCCCATGAAAATTTTCAAGCAAGGGAGTATGATGCAGGAGCATCTCCCAGTGCAAGTGAGCCATCATGGAATGCAAGTGGACAGCTGGACAAGTCAACACGAATTTTGAAATCACCTTGGGAATTGATGTGCCATCTTAAATGAAGCCATTAAGATGAAGCAAACTTGTAAATGTAATCGAGACCTTGAGCCATACGCTCTTGTCCTTAGTAGGTAGGAGGCATTTAATATAGTTAATGAAGGTAGATAGAAATTAAATTCTAGATTAGACAATTTGTAGAGTACAAGAGGGAAACGGGGTATAGACACCCTCATTGTGCATTGTAACATAATTCTGAGCATTGAGAAGAAGAACATGCAGAGAGCTGTGTAAGAACACCCATGTAAAAATCTTGAATTAATAGAAGGAAATTGATTCAAATTCACGGCGTTGTGTTATTCTCTGTGTATGTATCTTGATTGATATGCTCATAGATGTTTGATTCCTGTTACACATTTGTTCTTATGCTGTGTATATGAATTCATGTGTTGAGATTAAAGTCTGAGAGGAAGTGGAATGAGTTTCATCTGTTTCTCTATCTGAGCAAGAATTCCTGCAAGGAGTGCAGTTGAAGGTGTCCGCAAGGAGTGCGTCGACAGAAGGATTAGATAGTTTAACTTTTGTCCTCATTCACCCAAAAGTGCATTTGGGGCACAAGAGCTATGCAAGGAGTGCGCAGGCCAAGGAAAGCCTCAGGGTTGCGAACCTGAGAAAGCATTTGGAAGACTACTGCTGCAGGTGTGCGCAGAGTCAAGGTATTCAACACTTGGAAGTGTCTGAGAGTTGTCGCAAGGAGTGCATGCAAGGACCCTCTTTGAAGACTCAGAGTCATGAGAGATCTCAGGAGAGATAAAGACTTGAAGATACTGAAGGTAGCATAAGGATTTGGTGCATATCGAGTGACTCAAGGTGTCGGAGTTTTGTGTCACAGGTGATTAAGTCCGGGAAGGAATTCTGGGTTCACTTCGTGAGAGTATCAAGGAGGAAAAAGAACGGATGGCCAGGATCTCATGGAGAGGATTTGTGGAGTCCCGCCAGCCATTAGATCTGCCAAAGGAGCGGGGAGGTTACGACTGCATTCGGAGTTCAAGTTCCATAAATCGTGAGTCGTCGGATCACCACCCAGTTGCCCGTCAACCGTCTGATTCAACAGAAGTTGCACAGGATTTAATTCCTCACGAGTAGAGGTAAAACCTCGAGAAGGTATCAGGATAGTGAGGCATTAGAGTTAGGGAAATCAGGAATCCCGTGGACCAGAGATCGGGTAAATCCATCATGGAAAACCCGACAATTTCAAAACCATCCATTTGTTGGGACAGGTGAAAGTAATTGAGAGTCATCGGTCATTGGAGGGCTCATACAAGTGAGTGCTTTGAATTTTCAGTCGGCGAAGTCTGAGGTTCGATCTGAACCGTCCATCATTCAGACACGTGTTAGAAGATTTGAAGAAGTTGGGGTTTGACGTTTCGAAGGTCTTGAGAACAGGATATCTTTGCAATTTGGATTCGCGAAGTCTGAAAATCCCGATTAGGAGGTAAGTCACGTGTGGGCCCCAGCTGATGTCGTCTTGCCATAGCATGGGAATCATAAATTTCCAAAGTGAAAGCTCCGAAGCATACGAGAGTCATCTATCTCTGAAGACACGTGGCATCAATCTCGATTTCGGAGAAAGTCCCGAAGAGGAGTCATATCGGGGAATCGACATTCGTGAGATTGGGGAAACGGAAGTAAAATCACTTCGGCATTAGAAGTCGCGAAACCCCGAGGGAGAATTGGAACCGTTGATCCTAATAAACGATCACGGCCATTGATTTTTTTTACGGCAGAAAGGTTTCCAGGGACGTCACATCGGGAATCGGGGGTCCGGGGAATGAGGACTCACATACACCTCGACATCAAAAACCCCGAAATCCCAATAAGGTATATGACTACGGTCATATAAGGGA
Source organism: Picea glauca (assembly GCA_000966675.3). Classification (NCBI taxonomy): domain Eukaryota; kingdom Viridiplantae; phylum Streptophyta; class Pinopsida; order Pinales; family Pinaceae; genus Picea; species Picea glauca. Next base: position 9,253 of record JZKD02S1369979.1, read on the forward strand.
AGGTCACATGGACTAAAGGCTTATCCCGGGAGGCTAAGGCATTAGGGGAGTGTATTGGTGTATCGGAGATAGGGAGATCAGGAACCAAAGGGTCGTGACATCAAGAGTTTGAAAAACCCCGAAACCCGATCGTGATTTTCTGTTGAGAACAAAGAAAGAACTGGGCCTAAAGGCTGTAAGGTGCCGAAAAATTCCTGTGGGTCAGTTTCAAAGGATATTCCAATGGAGAATCGAAGGAGCCACTCCAGTTCAAGGGTAAAATTAGAATGATCCTTTAGACCAGGAGGTCAGCGCAGAGATCTCTCTCGAGGCAGAGGGTGCGGTCTACGTCAAAATTCTTCTTCTAATATGTTATTCTCCTCATTATCTTTCCAATGAGTCTTCTCTTGCTTGACTTGTCTTCCTAGATCATGAGTTATGGTAGCTCGAAGCTTGCATTGTCAATTTTCCCTCTCAATTAGTGGTCTACTATTATCTACCATTTTTTAGGTTTCTTGTTACTTTTTTGACCTGAAGACATCTTTCAATGCATTCTCTGTCTTGATTCCTTTCCAATGAGGTATCGTGGGTCTAATTCCAACACCTATAGCTCAATATTTGTTCATTTGAAAATCAACACTTAGCATTCCTTGATCTGCCTATGGGTGAATATGGGTAGTTGACCTTTAACCTGAAAATATTAAATGTTTAAATGGTTTAAATGTTTTTATCCCCCTTATAAAATAAGAAAATTACATGCACCTACTTAAAATAAAGTAAATTAAAACAATTAAAAACAATAATAATAAACTTACCCCCAAATCTACATGAAAATAAAATTAAATAAACAAAAATAATAAATACCCCCCCTCAAAAAATAATGAAATATAACCTAAAGTCTCAACATTAAAGAAATGATAAAAATTGCTTGGTAAATAAACCATCAGAGTCCAATGAGTCCACTCTGATGAGATATCAGAGTGAGTCCATCATGATGGGTAATTAAATATTAAAATAATTCCCTCTCCCGATGAGTGTGCATTTCCCCAAAAATATTATTAAATTAATTCACATTCTGATAGATTCTCATCAGATTCTGATGGTCAGAGATGAAGTTTAAGGAATGTTGGGTGAACTTCGATGAGCTCACTTCAATGAGTTGATTCTGATGGACTCTTGGAGTCTAATAGTTGGGAAGTTAAACTTAAGGAGTGTTGCATGAGTTCCAATGGCTTATCACTCTCATGGCTTGCCCTCAGAGTTTGATGGTCAGGGAGGGAGAGTTAGGGACTATTCTGTGAGCTTTGATGGACTAAGCTCCGATGACCATCAGAGTTTGATGGTTGGCATGGTAAGTAGAGGATTGTAGCTTGCTTCGATGAGTTGAGTCCGATGGATTAATCTAATGAATGACTGTGATGGCACCATTCCATGGTGTAAAACATTGAAATAATGCTAAGGCTAGATATCGATGAGGTATTCTGATAGGTTTTTCTAAATTGAAGAAACATTAAATAAATAGGAATAAGTTTCCAAGGGTCTTCGGGAAAGGAATAGGGGAATTCCATGAGGATAGGAGGAATGTTTGTCTTAATAGTAAATTCTCCATGGAATTTATTGTGAGTTAAATGTGAGTACCAATGGAAAGAAACCTGGAGATGAGTCTCATGAAATATTACGTTGAATTTTAATTGAGTGAGGGGAAAAGCAAAAGTTTAATTAAAAACTAAATTAAATGAGAAAAATAAAATGGATATGTACAACCTAAGACTTAGGGGATAAAAGGGAAAACAAAATTAAAATTAAAATTAAAACGAAGCATATATATATATATATATATATTAGGAAATTAGGCCAAGTCACACACGAGTTAGGATTACATGCTCGACATGGTTCCTTTAGTTAGGGTTCCACACTTGGTGGCCAAAATTAAGAGAAATGTATATCATGTAGGTTGCAAGTAATTTGGGTTCAAGGTGGGCTAGGTTGTATGGCAATCAAAGTTTTGGACATGCATCAAGGTTCCAGCCTCATCACCACAATGGTGATAACAAGAAAAAATTGTATGAGGCTTGGGAAAGGCAAGGCTTAGTCCACAGTGCTAAATGTTGGATTCAAATTATAAAGAAGATTTGGATAGAGAGAGGTCTCAGAGTGATGAATAATATCAAGGGATTCCCTCACATGCATCTCAAGTCTAGAGAAGTCATGTAAATGAAGTGGTCCCACGAATCTGCTCCTGCAATCACAA
>JZKD02S1369990.1:0-11482 GCA_000966675.3 Picea glauca
ATTATGAAAAAGATCTTTATAACCTACACAATACCAACAACATTATAAATTTGATGTTCTTTAATTGTAAGGAAAAACAATAATAACAATTGGATTTTAGTTTTACTGAATTCAAACCCTAAATTATTTATAGAGAAGAAAAAATAGAAATGTGTCAAGACTAACTGTAATATAACAATGTAGCATAAAAAACATAAACTATCTTTGATATTCAAATTTTCAATGCAAGAATAAAAGAATGAACCTGTTTCTCCAAGCAACATTGAGTAGTTGGTTGCAAACTCAAATATAGTTGGAATTATTCACTTATTCCTTGCTCCAAAATATGAAACTCTTCCATTTTTATAGTTAAAACAAATTCACAAGTCCAAAACTCTTTAAAATTTTCATAGTTCCAATTCCCTCCAAAAAAACCCAACCATGGAACTGATTATAACACATAAATTTAGTTCTTTATGTTCCCTTCTTTCTCACTTCCCTTCCAATAATGGACTCAATCACTTCCCTTCTTTCTCTCTACCCATTTGACAATGAAAATAAAAACCCTTTTTCTTTGGTTGTTTTTCCCAGCTACCTGTTGGCCTCATCGATTTAGAAAGTGGATTTGGAAGGAAAACGCTTGGGAAAAATGCGAGGGTTGTTTCTCTAACTTGTCCTCTGTCTCCAACTGCCTTTTGTTTATTGATTTGGAAAGTAGGAGGAAAATGCTTGAGAAAAATGGGAAAAACGTGAGGTTGTTTCTCTAACTCGTACTCCATCTCCACTTGTCTCATCCTGGCCTCCAATCCTGCGAGTGTTGTTTTTCCCATCCACCTTAGCAAGTGAGAGTTAAATGATTTAGCTCATCTTGGCCTTCGATCCTTCTGTTCATTGATTTAGCAAGTGGAAGTTAAACAATTGAGAAAAAATAGTTTAAGAGATTTACACAATCTCTAACTTGCCATAATTTATGAAAATACTATTTTAATACATTTACACAATATATCTATTTGTTAAATGAGATAAAAGTGTATGAATTTTTTGAAAACGAATAGTCTAAACTCACCATAGTTAACTTAACTTCTTTTTTTTCTCTCGATGAGTAAGTAATATTCCGGTGAATTGGTTTATCTAAAACGATATGAAGTGTTAAGAAAAAAAAAAGAATCTTTTCACATAAAAACATATATTCTTTGTAACTTTAGTATACGATTAAAGGTAAATAAAATGTTATGTTGTTTTGGACCAATAGGTTCAATTTGGGATGAATATGAAGGAACTAAATGTGATGCATTTGAGTTGGTTTGTTGCTTTGAACTCATTTTTTTGAACCACTTGCCATTGATATTCCTTATTAGGAACAACTTGGGATCGAGGGAGATTTTTCTTGCCGTCCTTCACAAAGTGTCAATATTCATAACAGGTTTTGCATTTGAAAGGTAGTTGTTCATAATCTAATTTTTGGACATGTTTCTAGTTATCTAAGGTAAGGAGGATCACTTATGGTAGTCCTTTCTCTAGATCAACCTCAACGCAAATCTTGGCACAGGAAAACATCCCATCCTCGGGTTTGGATTTGTTTATGTATCTCCCCAGAGTATTACCGATACTCCATAGTGAATCTTTGTTCCAACGATGAAGAGGCAAGTAATGCAGACGAACCTAAAACAAAATAATAGAAGGGACATCCAGATTTGGATCGAAAACAAGAGTCTATTTATTCAAGTACATTCCTTTGGTACGAGATAAATATGGATCATTTTTCAAGATTAGATCCATGTCCACCTTAGCTTCAAATAAAAAAACATAAAACCCTGTACCATAGAAGTGATGGGTGAACTTGCCCTTGATTAGGATCTGCCAGTTATTCTGAACGCAGATGGCCATAAATTTGGGTGAGGGCTAAATCGTAGTAAATTGATCAATCAAGCCTCTTTTAGCTAAAGCGAGAGCCATACGCCAAGATGAGGAGACATGAAGAGGATCATGTGGGATATTATCTAGTTTCTTGATAAAGCATGAGGGTTGAGATTTTGTGGCTTTCCCAAGGGCAAGAATGAGGGTGTAGAAGGCCAAGGCCTCTGCATCTGGAGGGGGAGGGAAACCCCCTCTAGAGTCTAGATCCATGGGCAATGACAACTACAAAAAGTGAACAACAAATTGCAGAAACCCTAACAACTCTTAAGAGCCTAGTGAGAACAATAATTTATTGAATTATAATTGTAGTTATAAATATTGATATGCAAAGACATTCAATGTATTATTGGTGTTTGCAAATACTCTCAACCTCAAGTGTTAAGAGAGACCACTCTTTTAATAATTTCTTAGAGGCTTTTTAACGAGTTTAGTCTTGTATCTTTGCATATGTTATCTCCTTATATTTCTATAGCTCCTTCTCAATCCAAGACTTAATATACTCACTTCCCTCTTTTGAAGTTGTTGCTTTATGCACCTCGTTTCACTTTTTGTATGTCTTTTTTCCCTAGTCCCATTAATTGAGTTTAGTCACATGTGGATGCTAATATTGAATCAAATTAAATTAAAGTGACAAAATGTTCAACTCACAAATGCCTCTTCGACCTCACAAAATTAGATTTAATGCTTTGAATCAAATCATACAACATTGCTTTTAATATACAAATATATGATTCAGAGTTAATATCCTCTACCATGTCTATTAGTCAATTTTATTGTGGGCCCATCACCAATAACGATTCACTAATAATTCTTGATGATGGGCCACACTAGTTAGGTTCAAAATGTTGAAATTAAAAATATCGTTGTGGTACGATAGATTGTATAAACATTGACACTATCCACATAAGTCTTAAATATGAAATTTTATTGATTTCGTAAAACATTATAAATCTTCATAACATTTGTGATTTGTCGACGTCCTATTGTTTATGAAACATGCCTACTATAATGGTTTTATAAATGATCATTTATCTATAGGTTTAATATGTTTTATTCATTATACTATGGTTTAGCGATTAGATTGGAGCATCATCACATTAATGTATCAAGTTCAAACTAAGTGAACACAAACCATGCATTATAAGTTTCCACTGCATAGATCTATTTTCCAACGGTGCCCCTTGCCCCATATTTGTATGTTTTAACAATTGTACTTTGGGATATTTGTTGGCCTCGCCCCATATTTGTATGTTTTAACAATTGTACTTTGGGATATTTGTTGGAGGCCAGTTGTCTTTAGGGACAAGTAAGGGGTATTGTCTTTCAGGACAAGCAAGGGGTATTTTGCTCCTTGATGGTTCTATGACTATTCATATTTATGTGGTTGTCACAAAAGTCATAATTAGTACAATTAGGCTACTACTCCTATTTCTTCCTTCACATTTACATATCTATACATTTTTTTTTGAGAAATATGATGTAGCCATTATTAATTGAATAATTTTTTTTAATATATAATATTAAATTAATTTAATAATAAAAAATAGAAAGTGAAGATCATTTTTATTAAATTTAATATTATAAAATAAAAAGCTAAGATCTATATAACATATAGATATCACATTAATTTAATACTATAAAATTAAAGGTAAAGATCACTATAGTGTAAATTTAACACTATAAAATCGAAAGGCGAAGATCATTGTAGATAAAATACATTGCAATAAATATTCTCAGTGTGAGTTTATCATATGGAACATTGTTTAAGACCAACTCCTCACATTCTCCCCTTCACATGGGAAAGTAACGAACACCTTAATTTAATTCAAAGGTTTTGATGGCTAACACTATTTATGGTTGTTTCAAACCTAAACATATGCTTACAAAACGAGAGAATATAATCACGAATGTAAAAAAGACAAAAAGGAGAATCACCACCACAAAATTCAAAAAGAGAGTACACCCGTTACACCCGTTACCAATATGAAAATGGTTGTGATTATAGTTGGAGGTTGGTTGGTAGTAGTTGAAATCATACTTACTGCAAGTGTGTATAGATATTATTTGAATGCAATTGAAATCCCAGAATATATTAAAAAAAAAATATGATTGCCATAAATAAAAACAAATATGCCCAATTGTTTTATATATATATATTTCCACATACAAAGGCCAAATACTTCCTTAGATCCTCAAAGGTTGTAGAGTTAGTCTCAATCAAGTAAGGAGGATGAAGATGCTAAAGGACACTTGACTCCTCCAAGTGGAGAACATCTCCTAGTAGGCATGGCGTCACAATTAGACACCCACACAAAATTCATGGAAGAGAGCAGAGTTAAATAAGTAAGTATTCTCGTTACATGAGAGGAAAGGCCAATTTTAGTTGATGCAAAACATGACTCCACTAACTTTGCCTTTGAGAGATCCAAAGGCCAAAGCCTCAGCCAGCTAACCTTTTAACTCTAACTAAATCAAGAATCCCACTCCAACACCTATATTGCAGGCTTTCGTGTCATCTATCGATAGTTAAATATCACATGGAAGACGGGACTTCGAGATTTCAAGGGCGATATTTACGATATCGTTATACTTTTGTTTATCACACACCCATATATAAAGTGCTCGTTTTGTTCTTTCCCAGATCCTCTTCTTCTCTGTGCTTGTCTGTCTTAGGAGTTGAATTTGTGTTGTGGGCACATGGAGACAACCATAGCGAGATGTTGGGCAAATCCTTCATGCCCACAAACATTACTATACAGCTATTCCCACGCCCATGTATTGAGATATAGCAATAACAGAGTTGTGCCCAAGTATTTTTCATCCAGATTTTTGAGGTCGTTGGATGTAAATAAGCTATGCTGTGCCAATTCCGCGTCAAATTGGTGGCGCTTCAGAGCTGTGTTGACGCAGCAGGATGGTAATTGCTATTGTTTAAACTTCAATGAATGCCCCTTCTGTTTGGGCCTCTGCTCATTCTTTCAGGATGTCACACATAGGACCACGCCATAGGTTGTTTGAATGATTTAAAGACTGTGATGTGGTACAGGTGTGGTTTCTGCTGCAGCCCCCCCAACGACAGAGAAAGCGAAGGAATCTGAGCCTCCCTTTAGACTTGCAGAGGGTGGTGTTGATGGGGCTGCCACCTCCCCCAGGGAAAGGATAGAGTCCACCGTTAGCATCACGGTTGTTGGAGCCTCAGGTGACCTTGCCAAAAAGAAAATCTTTCCTGCACTCTTTGCTCTCTATTATGAAGACTGCCTGCCCGAGGTATGGAACTTGCCATGATTTTAATTAATTCATTTATCGATTTTTTGGGTGGGGATGTGCGCCCTTTAGACTCAAGTGCGGCATTGCAACTGGCCCGAAGAGGTCAAGCACCACAAGCAACCAGACTTGCACCTGGGGCTAACTGCTTCTTCGTGTCTTCTGAGGAATTGAACCTTGGTGGGTTGCCTGACATGCCACCGTCTTCATGACAAAACCGTGATCTCATTGACTGATTTATACATTTAAAAAAAACACTTCGAATATTGCACACTGTTGTAAATAGATCCACCTTCTGCGAGATTTCAATAGTTTAGTTAACACCACTTCAAGAATAAGGATAATGCTTTTGATTACAAGAAAAGTTAGGACAAGAACTATTGGATTAAGAAGAGTAACCTTCTCCTTCAATAGTTGCTTGCATTTGCTAATCACATCCCCTGTACTTGTGCTGTGGCAGCATTTTACCATATATGGTTATGCCCGGAGTAAGATGACCGATGCAGAATTACGCAATATGATCAGTGGTAAACTGACTTGCAGGATTGATAAGAGGTAAATATATAAAATGACTACAGAATTTCTAGAATTCCTCGTTTTATTCTGAGCTATGGTGATTACCTCCCTGTGTAGAAGTAAAATCCAATTGTGAAGGTTTGAACTAGACATTTATTTTACAGGAAATTTGACTATCGAGGAAATTGCTGTTTCATTGAAGTGTAATTGTTAGTGACATGTTGCTCTGCTGACCAGGGCAAATTGTGAAGACAAAATGAATCAGTTTTTACAGCGCTGCTTTTACCATCCAGGTCAATACAACTCGGAGAACAACTTCAAAGAGCTAGACAAAAAATTGAAGGAACATGAGGTAGCAAATCAAGCCAAATATGTTTGAGAAGTTCTTAATCTGAATCTCCTACTTGTCTCCTTACTTTGACTTGCTTTTCTATTTAGAGAGCAATATCCCAAATTACATGTTTTGCATTTCTAGGTCAGTGTCTCTGGTTCTTGATGTCATTGTTAATCTTGATAGACTCATTAATATATCATATATCCTTTATTCTTCACCTCTTCTTTCCCATGATTATGTGGGTTTAGGTTGCAAGTTGGTTGCTTTCTTCAGGGAAAACATAACTTGGATATAAGTTTGGTCCTGCTTTCTATGACCACCTTCAAATTATATAAGGCAATGATATCTTTTAGTAAGTCAGTAAAAAATAACTCTGCTAATTGGAAAACAATTCCACATAAATATTCATAAACACCACTAGGTCAAAAAGTGTTTACTGAAATGAGCACCCTATGTCAAGGCTGTCAAAAGGGAATGAAAGAGAGCCAATAGCTTCAATGGACAGAACTGTGACTATAGGGTAAGATTTATTGTTGGGATAGTTTTGCTCAAACACAATGGAAGGAGTATCCAAATGTGGAGGCAGATCCACATAGTCAGGCCCAGGAAGGAGGCTTATGGGAAACAACATGAACGAATTGTAGAGGCTAAAGAGCCTAAGATTTAGGACTGTGAAGGAAACAACAGAAACACAAGAATATGAGCAATTTGATATGCTTTTCTTGTATTAAACAACTAGATCTGGATTGATATGCATCGTTGTGTAAAAGAAATTTCCTATCTGTGCTTAAGCAGGGGAATTGGGAGTATCCAATGGAAGGAGTATCCAAATGTGGAGGCAGATCCACATAGTCAGGTCCAGGAAGGAGGCTTATGGGAAACAACATGAACGAATTGTAGAGGCTAAAGAGTCTAAGATTTAGGACTGTGAAGGAAACAACAGAAACACAAGAATATGAGCAATTTGATATGCTTTTCTTGTATAAAACAACTAGATCTGGATTGATATGCATTGTGTAAAAGAAATTTCCTATCTGTGCTTAAGCAGGGGAGTTGAGAAGTGTTTGTAAGGAGCAGGAACATAATAGGAACGCACTGGGAAATTAGTTAATGAGAACAATCCATTGTTAAGGGTGCAGACCAACAGGGGAAAAACATGTTGACGTATCATATATGTGGCACATGGATCGGAAGAGAGATCAAGCACCACTTCCATACAATTAATAGAGGAGACATTAATCTAATGTTCAAAAACCTGGGAAAATGATGCCTAGAGAATTGTGTTGGTCAATCTACAGTCATCACAAGGAGGTGTTGACCTTGTAGAAATAGAAACATCAAAGAATTAACAGTATCTGACTTCTCACTTCTTAGATAAAAAGGAGGCAATTAGTATTCCAGGGTTGCAAGTTGCAACACTCAAAGGAGTTGATTGGCACTCTAATGCAGCAAAAGCTGTCAGGTTACTTGAAGGGCATAATTTTAGTCTGTAAATATGACATTCTTGATTATGTTTACTTAAGCTAGCAGAGGACTGTGGGATTACTTATGTTACTAATGATAAGGGATGATTAACTGTTCAAATTTAGTCATCTTATGGATGATGGTGGGGTGGGGATTTTTGTGGATTGATTGGATTGCTTGCAGACAGTTAGTTTCTTCCAAGGATTCTTCTCTAAGAATTGTATTCTTAATGATTAAAATTTAGAAAGTTGACGTGCTTGCATACATGATTATATCATATTGTCAAATTTCAGCGAAGAGGCAAGTTGATATATATGTACCTTAACCCTAACATAACCAATTTATATTTTCAGTGTTAGGTGTTTGCAATCAGCTGAGCTTTAGCAAACATATTCAGTAAAATTGTTAGCATATGTAATGACCTTGGCAAGTGTTAGCTCTCTATTTAGGGTGATGGAGGGAATCGGCAGTGAACACAAGAACTTAACCAAGGGTTATGGAACTTGGTATGGAAGCACAGCGAGGCTTGTGTTATGAGCCAAATCTGAATTCTGCTCTTATAAGTGAATCTGAAATCTGGAGCTAGAGCTGAAAACTGAAACCCAAACAAATTGAAAATCTGGAACTACTAGGGAACTAACAGCAGTGAAATTCTCGGCTGATTTAAGAGTCTAATGACAGAGAGTTGAACAATATTAACAACAGCCCAATGCCACAAGTTTCAGAGAAAACGCTCAGAACTGAATACAGATTGAAGAACAGAAGTAAATTCTAGCAGAAAATAGTTTGTAGCTGATTATCATATAACCCAGAAAATAAGTATGTTGAATAGAAATTTTCCTGAGAAGGTATGGATGCCAACTCGGGCCAAATACAAGGTGGTATGGATGCTGCTCTTAGCCCCAAATAGTCTCTTCCAGACTACCAGAAATAACACATTTCACAAAAGGACCCCTACTCTAATGCCCAAAAACCATTTTATAGCTAGCGATCCCATTAAGGCTTCTTTGCCTTTTGTGCGTGGAATAACTAGATTTTACATAAAACTCTGTTAACTAACAGAAAAGTACAACTAACTGATATAAACTTTATCTTTAACGTGAATTGTGTTAACTAAATTTTTTTATAAATGAACCCCATAACTGACATAAACTTTATCTTTAAAGCGAATTGTGTTAACTAAAAAAAATTATAAATGAACCCCAAAAAATTCAAATGACCTACACAAAGTACCAATAGCTAATCACTTAAGCAGTCATCTCTAAACATCGTAGCAACCCCCCGCCACACTTTTGAATTGTTTTTCCCCAAAGCAAATGTAGTGCTGGACATTGCAATATTTCCGTTCCTTCCCATATAACATCCTTGTTGAGAAATATAGCTTGGACAGGAACTTTCGCCCAGGTTCAATTTGAACATGCTGGAAGTAGTTCGAGATATTTCAAAAAGTAACTCAGTTTTGTAATTCACTTTAGGAAAAAGTGAAAAGTCTTGTATTTGTCAATTTTTGAGCATTCAATGCATTCAATTTCTGATCTGAAAATTACTTCCAAGTGACCTCAAACAGTAAACTAGGGCTGTTATCACTGAATAATTTTACACTGAAATTATGACAGAAAATTATAGCAGAAGCACAAAGATCAGAGAGAAATCATCCATGCACATGAGACACAAAAATTACTCAGAAATAATTTTCAGATTGAGGATCCCGAGGACAAAACAATCCTCTCAGCAAAATTCCGGAAAAATATTCCAACTTACAATTCTGCCTGAAACCGTAACTGATGTCACCCTGTACGACTGCCTGCGTTAGACCTGCAGTCCGCATGTGTGGCCTGCTGTTATATGGCTTGCATGTGCAGCTGTCCTTGCGTTTGCAGGTTTGCACATGTGGTATGACCTGCAATTAATGCATCGTACGGATCTGTACGGATCCCACACGTGCGACCTCTCCTCCTCTCTCTCATACATGCAGCTCCTCCTCTTTGGCTGAAAAACTGAGAAAGAAAGACCAGAAACCCTAGACCAGATTTGCCAAAGTGAAGATCCTCCTTGCTGAAGTTTTCCTCAATCCTCTTTGGCAAGAGTTCTCACTCACTCATGCCAAAGACATGATGACAAAATAGGATGTGTGGTGCCTCCTCGCACTGCCTCTCTTTTTATAGGAGTCTAAAAGTGAGTTTAGAAGCCCCTACTAAACTCAACATTAAATTAGAATTGTTTATTCCTCCAAGTGGATGCAAAGACCCAACAATAACAATTCCAAGCCCTAACTCTATATAAAAAGGGTTTTCACAAATTAAAAATGCAGTGTGAGTGCCAACAAAGATTCCCACATGCCCGACACCAAGGCCAATGTGAGAATACCTCCCCGATGCTACAAAAACATCAACACTCCCTCTTAGCGATGGAAGTATTCTCCACCACTCCTAGCTTGTCTCTGAAATAGACAAACTTCCCCTTCACTAGGGGCTCGGTGAGAATATCTGCAATCTACTCATCTGTAGAAATGTATTGGAGCTTCACAACTCCCTTCTGCACCCTATCTCTAATGAAATGGTATCTGATCTCAATGTGTTTTGACCTGTCATGAAACACTGGATTCTCCAAGAGTTTGATACAACTTTTATTGTCGTAGTAAATCACTGTACAACAAATGACCAAATAACCCTGCAAGAAGCTTGCAAATCCAAATAGCCTCACAACTCGCCAAATTGGCTGCCATATACTCTGCCTCTACTGAACTGAGTGCCACGAAAGTCTGTTTCCTGTTGAACCAAGAAACCACTACTGATCCCAGGCTGAAACAACCACTAGAAGTGATCTTCCTGTCAACTGCACTACTTGCCCAATCTGAGTCTGAATATCCATGCAACCTCACTCCATCACCCCCGACATATCTCAGACCAAATCCAACTGTACCCCGAAGGTACCCTGAGCACATGCTTCACTGCTACCTAATGCACCTGCCTCGACTCAACCATGAACTGGCTCAAGGTGTTGATAGAAAAACAAATATCTGGCATGGTGTTGACCAGATACATCAATGAACCAATCGACTGCATGTACATAGTGGGATTCACCAAATCTAAATCCGAAGCCCCCAACTTTTTCAAATTGGTGATCATAGGTGTAGTCATGGACTTACAGTCCATCATCACGAACCTCCTTAGTATCTCAACTACATACTTCCCCTATTTGAGGAAGATCTTGCTCGACTGCTGCCACACCTCCAATCCCAAGAAGTAATGCATCAATCCTATATCCTTCATCTCGAACTCCGAAGCCAAATCCCTCTTGCAATTGGCAATGAGCCTCTCTGCTCCCGTGAGGAACAAATCATCAACATACAACACCAATATAAGAGGATCCTCACCAACTTGTATGAGATATAGGTTGGGATCCACTTCACTCTTGGTGAAGCCCATGCTCTGCAAATACCCATCGATCCTCGAGTACCATGCCCTCGGTGCCTGCTTGAGTCTGTACAAAGCTTTCTTCAACCTGCAGACATGGGACTCCCTCCCATGTACCTCAAAGCCCCGAGGTTGCTTTATGTACACCTCCTCCTCAATCACACCATTAAGGAATGTTGTTTTCACATGCATCTGATGTATCCTCCACCCCATAATCGAAGTAAGAGAAATAACAACCCTGATAGAAGTATACCTGGCAACTAGAGAAAAAGTCTCCTCATAGTCCACTCCCTCTTTCTGGGGGAACCCTCTTCCCACGAACCTCGCCTTGTACTTCTCGATGCTACCATTTACAGCATGCTTGATCTTATAAATCCACTTGGAAGTAACCACAGACTTCCCTTTTGGTCTCGGAACTATGTCCCACACATCATTCTTCATGATGGACTGATAGTCCTCCATCATGGCATCCTTCCAAACTTGCTGGCCTATTGCCTCCTCAAAACTGGAAGGCTCGGAATCAAGGATGCTACTCATAAGCACCACATAGTTCAAAAACCTCTGTGGAGGCTTGCTCTCCCTGAAAGTGCCC
>JZKD02S1370001.1:0-11482 GCA_000966675.3 Picea glauca
CCATTTTCCGATTTTCATTGGAACTTTGGTAAAGTTTGGTTAAGGATTCCTACATCTCATAGGCATTGGACTTCCCGGTCACATGTGGAATCACATGGTCCTTAATGGCATCAAGGATAATTCTTTTAGCCTTAATGTTCTTTTGGGTGTAGGTGGCCAAAAGAGTAGCATCTGTAGGCACCGTCACGGGATTCATTTGTGAGTTCTCTACAATATCCCACAACTCACACTCCTGCAGAAGCAACACAATCCTCTCCTTCCATGAGCTCAAATTCACAGCTCCATCCAATCTATCCTCAACCCTCAAACTGGTGGTCATTGACCCTCACAATTGAAACTCAAGCCCAAAATTTTCTGCCTGGTGAAGTACCTCTCTCTTCTCAGAAAAATCTCTGTTCTCTGTGGCTGATATATCTCTGCTCTTTCCCACTTTCCAGCTCTGATACCATGTAGAAAAATCAGACCCCAACCCGGTTTCAAGTCTCAACAAAATAGCATAGTTTAATGCCAAACCCACATTGCAATTTTCAGCTGCAAATTAGTTAGCAAAAAAATATAGCTCGTTAACTGAAACACATGAAGTCTGCTACAGCGAATAGACAGAAATAAATGCACACCCAGAAAATGATAACACAAGATTTTTGGTCAAACTAGACCCTGGAAAAACCCACAAGGGGAAAACCAGTGAGAGAGGGGAGGCTTTTTATTATTCAGAGCTCAGAGAGTAATTTGTTACAACAGTCATCTTTAGTATATAAAAAAAATATCAGACTTATCTCGAAACCCGTGCCAAATTTCTTCCTCAAAATCTGAGCTAGACTCGAAATTTGTGCCAGAATTTTCTGTAAGAATTGTACAGGTCTGCTCCTCGATTTTTGTGCCAGAATTTTCTGTAAGAATTGTACAGGTCTGCTCCTCGATTTTTGTGCCTATGGTTATACGGTTTCCCTTGAAATTAGTGCCAGAACAGTAAACTTGTGTTTTGTCCCTGAAAATATTGTACGACAGCCTTGAAAAGTGTGCCAACTCTCCAGAATTTAATGCTGCTACCTCTCCTTGATTTCTGTGCCATAAAAACAGCAGTACGGCCTCCCAGAATCCATACACTATGGCCCAGAACTATGCTGTACATTCCTCCTCGATTTCTGTGCTGCAACTTTGCCTTGGATTTCGTGCCACCTTCAACAAACTATCCTCGCTGCTTCAGCTTGACTTCTCTCTCTCACACGTTCTCCAAAGCTCATGAAGAATGCCAAAAGGAAGGGCACGTCTTTCCCTAATTCAACTCAATGAGGAAGTTGAAGAGTCACATGATTTAACGGTGGAGATTAAGTTAGATCAATGGTGGTGATCAAAAGACTCTTTAGTCACCCACTGCATTAACTTTTCATAAAGTCACTTTTAATTTCATATCTCATGAAATTAATTCACTAGGGACCACATTAGACACTTTCTCACCGCTAGGCGCCTAAGTGATGAGAAACACTTGTCCTTGGTACTTTTTAATTAATTTAACACCATGTGGCCAACTCGATGACAATGTTGGCATTTAGGAATCTGCTCTTGAACTAGAGCAGGTGAATGTGAACTCGCTTGAAGCAATCCAACACTATGGAACTGGGTCGGTTTGGTATAATCTAGAATATGAAAGACAACTTTCTTTTCATATCCGATACCTGTTCTGTGCTTATTGTCTCTGATTTCTACCCATGGTCTGATGATTGTCTTGGGAAGAGAAGGTTGAACTTGTTTATGCACAACTTCATCTTCATCTGCACTTGTATCTGAAGTTGGCTCACTAAGTTGATCCCGTGCTGGCTGCTCATCTGAATCATCATCATCTTCTTCTTCGTAAAGAAGGTTGTTCAGAACAAGGACTAGTTCAGAATGTCGAAGATTCTTTCGTTCAAGTTCATCATGAAGAAGTCGAGTCTGAGTTTGAAGTAGTTCTACTTTGGCTTGCGAAACTTGCAAACAAGTTAGAACAGATTGAAGAGTTTCTTTGTCAGTTGTGACCATATTGTCGTCAGTTGAGAGTATTAGAGTGTTCATTAACTCTAATAGTTCATCAATTCGAGCCATCTAAAGAACGACTTAGACTTCAAAGGGTTTCTTGCAGAACTGTAAACACTGACAGGGCATGTAGGGCAGAACTGTAACTCCACACTTTAACAATCAAACTCTATAATGCAAACTCAACAACTGAAGGGTGTCGACTTCTACCGAAAATGCACCCGTTTATAGAAAAAAACACAAGTAAACTTACGATGCTTCAAGCAATTGTAATATATATATATATATATATATATGCACACACACACACACACACATACGCTGGAGATTTGCAAAAGACGGCTGTAGATACTCACTACCTAGCACCAACAATTAAATAAATCCCAACGAGCAAACAAAAATGCTGTAGAGTCTAGACTGCACTCAATTAATGCAACAAAGTTTGGTTGGAGTTCCAAGTTCGCAATGTTTGTAAATGGAATGAAAACCATACACAATGAGCTAACTGTATAGAGAATTATTGCTGATCATACCTCAATAATCTTCGAAATGACAATTTACTGTTCAAAATTCTTGTCATGGCCGTGGTGAAACATTCAATCTCTGAAATTGTTGAATTCCCTGGACCCTGTGGTTGTACTCATCACCAAAGGAAGCCTGGCTCTCAATCCAATTAACTATGTGAATACATGAAACGACCACCCCGAGCCCCATTTTTGAATGTACAGTGAAGCAAAGATTGCCCGATTGGGATATGTTCCATAGTCTTCATCCAATGGCTAAATACCATGCTGTTTGCCTGAGCTGTTGGGGTATGCTCAATTTATGTTAGTGACAAACCTGGTGAACATGACTTTGACTTGTTGAAGAAAATCGTTCTTCTAGATGGATCCTTATTACGAGCACAACTTCCAGGAAGGCCTACAAAAGATTGCTTGTTTACTGATCTAGTTCGTGATGGGACAAACCTCCTAAAACTTTGGAACTTGAACAAGCATACTAGAGTTCTCGGTGTCTTCAACTGTCAAGGTGCTGGATGGTGCAGGGTTGGCAAAAAAGAATCTGATTCACAATTCCCAACTCAAAACTATTTTTGGTGCCATTTGCTCAACCGAATTCTACTGTAACTCAACCGAAATGGAGTTGATAGTTGAAAAATTCTCCTTTAGTTGGTCTAGGGTTTTATCAACAAGAATAACATCTCCGACCTGTTAGAATATAGAAGATGGTGTGCTCATTTTACCATTGACGATACCTTCGTCACCCAACCATAGGCCGAAGCCTCCCTCTGAGCACCTTAACCTTGACTGAGAATTCCTCCGGAAGCAAACCCTAGGCTAGATAGCCAAACAAAGGGTAGTGCATCATTCCCTAAGGATAGCGCATCACAAAAAGCTGATCAGATAGTCCAAACTCTAGCCAAGAGATATTCAACCCAATACTAAAAACTTGTTGCTACTGCAGCTGCACCTGCAACCCTCCTCCACATGTGCGCACCAAACTGTAACTGCAGTGCGCACCAACTGGGAAACTGCAATTTTGAGATGCTGTCAAATGAGAACTAGTGCCCTGTATTTATACTGGTTTTGCCAGATTTGCTGGGGCCGACTTCTCCTTCTGGATATGTGTCTGTTCAGTATATTATATTTATTTCTGGCTGACTTCTTCTCTTAGAGGCTAATAACCTAATATAAATTATCTTCTTGAGCCAACAAGGCTTCTAGGTTTATTAGCCAACTCATTAGGGTTTCTCTTGCTTCCCAGAGTCTTCTATTCTCGTCAGGTTCACACGTGGAGGTAAACACCTCCCGCAGCTACCATAATATTAACACGACCGCACATGCATATGATGAATTAATGGAAAAAAACACAACGTAGATCTTCTAGAATGCGCAATTGGAGATGAGCATGGATTTTTTGGTAGTTGAATGGTTTATGATAGCTTTCTCCTCTTTTGGACTAAAATTGTTAGTAATAGTCAAATCTCACGAATCTGGTCATAACTTACATCCTTGAATGGCCTCCATGATTCTCTCTTTGGGTGAATATGCCCAAACAGTTTCAGTCTTGTATTCCTTGATGACAAAATTGGCTAATTTAAGTCATAATTTTTGAATTGGCAAACTATCGTTCCAACTCCACCTGGATGTTGCACTAGAGGGTTAATTAAGAATGATGAGATTCTTCCCAGGAGACTCTTCTCAAACAGAAGCTATAGCCACTGTAATGCACTCGCTTCCCATTAAGTAATGGTCATAGAGGACTTGATTAGGCTTTTCGATTCTTTACGAGAAAAACTGTTGGCTCTCTACCATGTAAACAATTGTGGTCGCATCTCTACCAGATAATGGATTTTATGATTGATCATATGCCATATGAGCTTCTGCAGCAGCAATATTGGAGTCTACCAACATAATACGAAATGTACTCTGGCAAGCTATAGCTATATGAGGGAATAGAGAATGGGCCTTTGGATATATCTCACCAACGCTATCTCTTCTTCGTGAACACGACAGAATATACTCCATACCTCCACCTGAAAATATGTGTCAAAGTGTCCATACGCGAGATAGAATTCAAAACCAAATACACTAGTCATCTTTATATATTGGGACGCTCATATTTTATAATAGCATGCCTGCATGCGATCCTTATTATTTTGTTGCATTTGAATAGGGCGGGCACCACAACGTTAACTCGTCGTTTTTCGTTTATTCATTATCCAGTCTGAGTGTGTTGTTCCTCTCATGTTGCCAACATTCTAAGCTCACCGTGCCAACGGAGCCAAGGGTTTCCTCCACATGTGCAAACTACAGAAATGAGCCTGGCGTAGATGACAGATAGCCTAATACAAACAAAGATGAGGAAGGCAGAGTAACATTGATTCTTAGAAGGAATAATAACTAGATGTGCAGATGACAGACTTACTTAGACTGGTAGAGTAGCAGGTCAGATGCGTTTCTGCACGCAAATGAAAAACTCCCAGGGAATAAACAAGATAGACACTCAGCTATGGACAACTACCATAGGATATTTTCAGGCCTAAGAACTAAGGCGCTCTGATACCATTATTAGAATGCGCAATTGGAGATAAGCGTGGATTGTATCTCTCATTGATATGATACATCTATAAATACATTATCTTGACTTTGGATTCGTCTTGCAAGAGGTCTCTTAGACTCCTGATGACTGTTCATATTCACTCATGTCTTTTCATATTTGGTATCAAGTGAATAATACAATAATATCATAACCCTTACGGATTATGTTTCCAACAGAAACAACATAAACAGGTCTAGTGTGGGTCAAAATATACATTGAAAAACTCTGGATTTGGGATGTTGAAGTTTGTTTTATGTATTGTAGGGTTGGTACTGTCTATGAATATAAACATGAAATACCTGTCTACTAAGGCAGTGTTTTGAAAGTTGCTATTGAAATTCAAAATTTCCATAAGTTTACATCAGTTTGGAAATGATGGTGATTGTTCTGTATTATTTGATTCAGGCCAGCGGAAAGACCTGCAGATGAAAAATTGATTGCAAAGAAAGCCAGTACAGGCAGTAATCCTGGCAGTTCCAAGAAAGGTAAAGTATGCTTTTCTGTTTAATTTATTTTTCTGAGAACTTATGATAATAAGTATATAGACTAAATGAAGCCATAACGAGTAAAATTATCAATGTGGATCACTTTTCCTCTATAAAAGTTATATGAATGGATTTTTCACATGTGGATGTGTTCCCTATTTTATTCTGCCTGACTGTTTTTTTGTTTGAATACAGTTTCCATGTTTCATGGGAGTTTTTTCTATGAACTTTTCTTTCCTGAATTGACTTAACTGTTGAACATTTTAATTGGAAAGTTTGATTCAGTCATGATAGAGTTTGCTTAACAATGAAACAGTCTTGGTAAGAGTACAAAGTTCAAACACGTAATTCAAATCCTTTTTCTAGATTTCACTTTGGTATGGGATACAAAAACTAACTAATAGCAGGTCAGTAATTGTAATATAAAAGAAAACAATATTTTGTGTTCTTTGGCTTTCCTTATTTTACATCAATGAGCAACAAATTAATTCAGTCACAGGGCCAGGGCCAGGGATAGTCATTACTGTTAGGACTCTGCCATGTGCTTACTTGCAAAAGATATAGTAAGATGAATTTTCGATCTGGATATGGGATAAATATCAGCTCTTTCTACAGTTTTGCTGCTTGTAATTATCAACTTAATTTCAACATTTTATGTATTTTTTAACTGTATGCTTCTCTACATATATTCTTGTTTTTTAAATATGCAAAATTGGGTTGGTGTACTTCTATGGTCCTCATACCTCGTGTAGCTTTTGTACAAATACCTATGATCTCTTGCACCCTGTTGAGTGATTCCAGTCATTGTTTACCGGTATTCTGATAGTGTCGTAAATATCATGATATATCGTGTGATTTTCAAAGAAATGATATGATCACCCTGAAATATCATGATATTTTCTTATGGTGATATTATTGCAATATATTGAAAATATCATGATATATTGGACAATATCAATTATGCTTTAAGACCAGATTTTTGGCTTTCCCCCCCACATTTTGGAAAACAGAGCTAGGGGATTGAGAGCTGAGGAGTTTGTCACTGACTTCAATTGAGCTAATGAGGGGAATTTCAGAGTTTTCGTCGCCATTAGCCAAGCGGTGACCTTTGCTTGCAAAAGGGGTAGAGGGAATTGATGATTCCTTAGTGTATTTATCATTGTAGAATCTAGATGATTCAAGATGATGAATCATGAGATACATTTATTATTTTTTTGATGTGATTTTGTATCAACCTGCCAGGACTTAGGACTCAGGACAGATGTCAGAATTCAGTATTGATGTGTAATGTATCACTTGACATCTTATTCATCTTATATATTAGTTTTATTTTCATATTTATGTGACAATGTGTTTGTTTGATGTTGTTGTCACTTTAGATGTTTAAAAAAATGAAAAAACATGATTATTTTTGTATTTTTTTAAATGTTTGCCAATATTTTCCAATATTTTCCCTGATATTACTGATAAGTTATATTCCAGACCCTCGGTGATATATTCACCGACACGATATTGGTAACATTGATTATAGTACATCCTTAGTTATGGCATGGAGGTAGGTGACTATTGGGTGCCCTTGTTTGGGACCTGAGGCTTTTCCGATCATCTCTCCATTGACCACCACTCTAGCTTAAGAGAGTATTTGTATTCTAGAGAAATATTGACTGCCACTCTTGTCCTAACTTGAACTAGAGCAACATTTTCTTGTTGCTAAAACACAGTCTTATTCTATCATGCCTTTGTTGTAGTTGATCTTTAGGAATAGAATGATCTACCTTGAGGACCTTGCCCACTAAAGGTTTTATCCTACTAAGATCAGGTTATCTTGGTTGTATGTTTTTATATCTAACTTGCCTTATCTTACCTTGCGATCATTATTGCCACATTACAAGCTGCAAGGCTAGGACTTTAGGTTGGTTCTTATGTAGCATTCAACATATTGATTGGTATTCACACTTAATTATGTCTCTGTTGTTGCCCTTGGATCATCGTTTCAAAATATCCTGTTTATAGATGGCTATCTTTTCCAACACATCTAAGATCTTTTAACGAAAGTTAGTAAGTGGACCATGTAGGTCTAGGCATTTGCCATTGGATAATCCAAAAGGTCCCACTTGTATGGCCTTTTGCATGGCTAAGTAGACCAACCTGGTTTGTATGTCAAGCTATGTTGATGCCAACTTGGTTGCTCAATTCACTGTTCTTTATGGATGAATTGTCTTGAGGTTGACCAATAACTATATAGCTATTTGAAACAGTGGAGTCACTTGCATAAATAAAATGCTTATTTAAATGAGGAAAGACTGACACCTCCCATGCATATGTACTCTTCTTCCTTTATAATACAATATTTTTCTTTGTTATGAAATACCCCATTTTGGCACCCCTAATTTTGTAAATAGGCCATGATGTAAATTTTGTGTATATTTTTCCCAAGTTATGTGGAATTTAAAAATGGCACTTCATGATGTACACAATGTACATAAAGGTTTTGTGACCATGTAAAGGTTCCTAGTGCAAGATCAAGGGCCAAGGCCCCTGTTACTCCTCTTTGCAGTCAGGGTATTCACGTGCATTTTAATGAGCAAGATAGTTTGATGGCATTCTGATTTTTGGGATGTTCACGTTTTTCAAGATAGCTTGCATATCTCGAGGCATGGTTGTACTCTCCGAGGTGTTGATGACCACATGGACACCCTCTATGTATGCCACATGGCACATACTGGAGCACTCTCTTTTTGTGACATTTTAGAATTGTTTTTCATCATTATGGAGGGCTGACCCACACATGGGAGCCCAATGACAGCCGTGGGGGTGTTGTTGTTATGGCATAATGCGACTTGGGGGTCACTGCCATGGTTTATGGAGTTCTTGTGTTACATGATATTGATGTGGACATAGCTTAAAAGGTACAAGTTGAAGGCCAATGAGTTGAGCTTCATTTGACGTCACTTTGCTTGTTGAGGGTTTAATGACCCATTTTATGATGTGGAGGGCCACTCCCATGCTTCATGGAGGTCCTGTGACCTATGATATGGCTATGGACATTCATTTGAGACATTATTTTGGGGATTATGGAGCATTATACCACCTTTTTTTGGAGCTGTTTTGAAGGAGCCGCCCCCTTTGGAGGGTTTATGTGACCATCTGGAGGATTGATTTGCACTTTTGAAGAGGATGTTGACCATCTACACATATTAAGGGGGTATTTGGAGGCCAACATGGCATCTTGGGACATTGTTTCCTTACTTGGAGGAGAAGACCCCTCTTTGGGGCTTTGCTTCATCTTATTCATTGTACATGTGGCTTAACCACTTTTATTTTATTGTTGTTTTAGGTTGCTTAGTTGTATTTTTGTTTTTCTTAGGCTAGATCTAAGGAATCACAAAAGATATTATTATTTTATTGTAAATGAGGTTTAGCATCATCTATATAAAGAGATGCACCTCTTCATTTGAACCCATGGTTGGATAATTTGGAGCTCTCTCTTTTGGAGCCTAATCAATATATCTTTCTTGGAGCATTTATGGTGTTAAGGGTTCTTTCTTTGTGGAGGAATGTTGTCATCTATTGAAGCTTTTCCTACTTGGTTTTATTTTGGTGCATGAATATTAATGGTGGAATTTTTTCAAGTCTTCTACTAAGCCTTCAAGATCGATCCATAGACGGATAACTCTATCACGTGGAGGAAGAAGCTTAGGGTTTGTCCTCATTCCTTGTTGGTTTGGTGAGTATTTGATACCATGCTATGTTTTTCCTTATGGTTCCTTGGCTGAAGTATTAAGTATTTTCATCAAGTCATAGTTGATTTTGGATGGTGAAGGCTATTCCCATGAGGAAACCCTTCTTGTAGACCTTGAATCCATTGTTGATCTTGATCGTGTGAGGGATTACTTCAACTTTATGGTGCCAGTCTCAAGCCCTAATCCTTTAAGAAAGTAAGCCAACTCCCTAGAGGATTTCTCCTTGACCTCGTTTACCATTTTATTCACCTTCACTCCATTGCCCTAGTTGGACTTGGCACTGATCTCTTGATGTCCTTCCATCACTTATTCTAAAAACCCTAAAAAACTCCAAACCTCGTTTTAATAAGGATACTTTGAGCATCACCTTGTGCTTCATTGCTTGGTCTTAGTAATCCTAACACGGAATACCCCACTTGAGCTGGAGGAGAGTCAGCTTAAAGCAACAGAGGATAGGTTGCTGAGGTGACAATGGTGCCCTTCCTAGAGGTTTCCCTTAGATTGTACCTTGTGGATTAGGAATTTCATCATTATGTACAATTTGGGTGGCAACAACCCCCACTAGAGAATAATTTTTTTTCAAGGAACACCTCGAAGGAAAACCCTCGGGCACTTCCCCGCATTTCATGGATGGTACTTATCCCTTGACATGAAGGATAACTAGAGGATTTTCACTTGTGATTTCACCACAATCAACAGTTCCGTAGATGAGATCTATGATTTTCCATGGAAATTTGGCCAGAGATGCTCCCTACATTTGCTAAGATGACTCTTATTGATGATTATGCTTATGAAGCTAGATATATTGCACTTTGCTATATTTCATTTCATTTCCCATATATGCTGATAGTGTCTCATGTATTTGTCATGACCGTGGTGAACATTGGTTAAGTCTAATCATGGATCATAATGCTTTAAATTGATGTTATTTGCCTTGTTTTGCCATGGTGGATCATGGTCATCCTTCAGATAAGTGTTGTCACTCTTGGGTTTAGTTGTACTTGTTGCCGTCCTTATACACACTTGCAAACGTGAGTTAAGTCCTGCTCACTTAGTGTGTCCTTGGAGGCACAATGCCTAGGTTTAAAGTCCACGCTGTCACTTTGATTTTAACCTCTTCCGTCTAGGCTAACTCCTGGGGAAACCAAGGGGGGGTAGACCCTAGTTACTAGATGAGATTTACGATTAAATGTTCTAGGAGTTGGTTTTATTAAGTTAAAAGGTCAGGGGAAATCTAGCCTATGATGTTAAACAACAATGAAAGATGCAACAATTATGTATAACAATCAGGCCCTTTCTTAGGACAACTAAGACTAGTGCCTAAGATTGGGCAAGGGGTCAACTAAGTTAAGGGGATGTTCGTTACAAGATAATTACAAATTTACAAATGCTACAACAAAATAGATAAACTAGATACAAAAGAATATGTGATGTGTTATCGCTCCAAGAAACCCTTTGTGGTTGTAGACCAAAGGTGCTTGGTAACTTCAAGTCAAAGTGTTTTTGTGTTTTGTGTATATCAATGGGATAACTCATCAACAATATGGCATACAGACAGTAAAGATGAGAATCAAATGAAATAGTGCTCTCAAGGATCAATAATCAGTTAATTACTTGAAGTGGGTGAAGAACAAATGATTATAAACCAAGTACACAAGGTAGGGTTTAATAAACACTGAAGAAACTATTAATTCAGTTATGAGCTAACCAATGAGGTAACAATCATCTGTAGCTAAAACAACATGAATTAAAGTGCAGAAAGAAGGTGGAAAACTGACATCAATAGAGAGAGGAACCTGTGATTTGTATTAACATCAAAAGGTCTGTTTACAATAAGGCATTTTTTGTATCCAAAATCGAACCTCTAGTTCATCTCATATCTTCAGCTTTATAGCTTTACAATACAGTTTTCAGATCCTAAAAGAATGGATCAGATATGCTAAAGATAGAAAGTCAAAACTGATTTACAAAAGATAAGGAATGATCCTCAAAATGAGGTCAATTCCACACTTCATGATATTCAGATGATGTAGAATCCCTGTGTAGTGAAGATAATGTAGAATCCCTATGTAGGGTACTAGATGTCATGCATAAAGATATCCGAGTTTTCTGCGGGAAACTGGATAGTTTCATGATGAC
>JZKD02S1370012.1:1219-11481 GCA_000966675.3 Picea glauca
CCATTCTTCTCCAAAGTATACGTATTCATCTTCCCATCATGAATTACGTTCCTGTCATATTGCCATGGTCTGCCTAGCAATAAATGACATACATCCATAGGAATAACATCACAGAGAATTTTATCATTGTATCCTCCTATCTTGATGTCAACTAAACA
Organism: Picea glauca; assembly: GCA_000966675.3. Lineage (NCBI taxonomy): Eukaryota > Viridiplantae > Streptophyta > Pinopsida > Pinales > Pinaceae > Picea > Picea glauca. The sequence continues at coordinate 1,378 of JZKD02S1370012.1, forward strand.
TTGTTTGGTGACACTTACCTGATGTCCCTTCTATAGCCATGATACTTTGTATGGACTTGGGTGATCAGTCATCTCCAATTCCAGTTTCTCCACCATCTCGGTTGAAACGAGATTGTCTGTGCTTCCACTGTCCACAATAACCTTGCATTTCCTATCTTTGGTCTTGCATGCGGTTCTTAACAGTCTATTTCTTTGAGTTGTGTCCTCCACCTCCTTCTTGGGTGTTAAGAGAACTTTACGCATCATCAGCGACCTTCCGTCTTCTGTGTCTTCTGCCTCAGCATTTCACCTCTGTGCCTCGGCGATGTGAGCTTCTCCTCCATCCTTTTTTGTATCTGGAAAGTAAACTTCTTTATGTCCATCTTTTCCATATGTGAAGCATGTGATAACTCCACCTCTGCCTCTTCCTCTACCTATGGTACGAGGAAATGTGTTATTATCAGCGTATCCTCCACTCTGTTATGTCTGTTGTCTTCATTGTTCAGCGTGCTGGCCTCACTGTGAACTTCCACCTCTTTCCGTTCTTGTTTGAGGTTTCTTCCAGTCATCCTTGGATTTCTAGAACCTATCTTGGGCAATTGACTTACGTTTTGATTGGCTCCTACCTCGGACTCGCTGTGTTGGCTTACAGCTTAGCTTTTCCTCAGCTTTCAATGCTATCTGATACGAATCCTCCACCATTCTGATGGTTTTCATACTCATCTCATCCTGGATATCGTATCTTAAGCCATTCATATATATGGAAAATTTTTCATCATCGCTCTCCCGATGACCTTCTCTGATATTGAGCTTGTATAATTCCTCAGTATACTCTTTTACCGTCATCAACTTCTGTCTTAGGTTCTGCATTCTCCTGAACAATGTGATTTGATAATCCCTTGGGATAAATTTTGCCTTCATATTCACAATCATTCGATCCCATCTTTTGATCTTTTGCTTGCCTTTGGAACATCTATCTGCTTGAACCTCGTCCCACCATAATGTTGCATGTCCTTTCAATTTTGTGACAGCATGCCTAACCTTTTTATCCTCTTCGATATCCTCATAATCGAAGTAGGTGTCAAAAGTTCTAATCCAATCTAGAAGCTCTTCTGCATCCAGACTTCCTTCATAAGTTGGAATGTCAATATTTGTGTTTGAACTCATCCGGGCGATAGCTTTTATCAACCACTCAGTTGATGCATCTTCAGCTGCAACTTCCTCCTCGCGTTAAGCTTCTATTTCATTGTCGGAGTCACTAAGATCTCCAACACTGGCTGTGCGTCTCTACGCTGCCTCCATATCCTCGAGTCTCACTCTAAGATCTCTCATCCGTCTCTCCATTTTTGGATTTCCTACCGGCCTACCTCTTCTTCTCACCTCCCTATATTTTGGGTCGGGTGATTGTCTTTCTCTCCTGGGCGGCATGGTGAAATTTTCCTTTCCTCTTTGCTACAGAAAACAAAGAGATTTTCTCTCTCTGATACCACTTGATGTGTATCAGAGTTATTTTTCTCTTCTTCACTCCTCCCTCTGTCTGAGGTATACAAACAGAGACAAGCTCTTATATTACTTGATGCAATGGCCACCTGGCACATCCGCCTCCACCAGGACCTTCTTTTTCCCAAGGCCAGAAGAGCTAAATTGCTTCTTCAAATCCCTTGTCGGGACTCTTCTACACCCACAGGATGTTCTCTATGATCTCCCGGCTGCCTTATCGGGAAATCGGACCACGTGTGGTTGCGAGTCCTACACTCGGGTATCACAATCCCTAAACCCTGATATAATGCTCTCCCGCGTATTTCCTTGCTCCTTATCAGGAATTTATCTCATCGGGAAATCGGTACATGCGAGGTCACAAATCACTCACCTCGTGAATCTCTGATTCCTGATTTGCGATGCCACCTGTTCTCCACTTCAACCCTATGACTATGGTACTGTCGCGTTTCAGAGTTTCGTGAATCCTCCGTGATTCTCTCGTCATCGAGAGTCTCGATATGCTGAACCCCGATGCACGTGTGACCTCTATCCTCCACGTCACCGCTTCCTACTCCACTATATTGGGTATCGCAAAATCTCGGTTTCTCCTGCAACGATTCCGTTGTATGAGAGAACCCCGAAATGTTGAACCCCGACTCCCTGGGATCTCGTGCCACGTATCCCTACTGTGATCAATGACCCTGATCCTATTGAGAATTCGCTAATCGCAATTTCATTCACAAGAATCTTAGCTTTGGAAGTTCCGATTCTCTGATGAGTCGAGCTCCACTGACTCCCCGGTTCCTCGACGCGTGTCTCATCGATCAACGGCTGAGATTCTTTCGAGAAATCACGGATCGCGATTCCTTTCTACAAGAGTTTCGCGATCGCAAAAACCTCGATATCCCGAACTCCGAATCTCCGGGATCTTCCTCTTCTCCTTCAGGCTTAACCCTGCGCAACTTTCCTGAGATCTGACGACTGTCAGAACTTCGCAGTTTCCTCGATGAAATCCTAACCCTCGATTTCTCCTCTTTGAAGACTTCTTGATAAAGCTAAGTCCTTTCTCAGAACTTGTTCTCCAACACTTGCACTTGCAACTCTTGCTCAAACCTTCCTTCTACACAGACTTCTGTGCTCTCCTTCAGAATATCAAGAAGTGCTAAACCTCCTAAGCTTATCCACTCTGACTCCTTCAAAGGGACTTTGCATGCATTCCTTGCGCTTAGTCCTTCAACAACTCTCCAAGTTTTGAATCCTTCCGACTCTACGCACTTCCTGCAGAAGCAGTCTTCTATCTCCTTTTCTCAGATTAACAACTGAGATTTCTTCTTCAGCCCGCGCACTCCTTGCACAGCTTCAACAAGTCGAATCCACTTCTGGGTGAGTGAGAACAAAAGTTAAACTATTGAGCCTTCATCAACGCACTCCTTGCGGATGAATTCAACTGCACACCTTGAAGGAATCTCCTGGCTCAGATAGAGAAATAATTGAAACTCCTTCTTTCTCCCTTCAGACTTCAGTTTCGAAACATGAAATCACATGCACAACATATACAAAGAAAATGCATACAAGAAAACAANAAAGCCACTTGCATCACATTTCACCTGGAACACTTTCGTAAAATCTGGCAACACCAAAATCGATTGTTCTGTGATCTTCCACTTCAACAGATTGAAGCTCTTCTCTGCCTCTTCATTCCAATGAAAAGATTTATGTCTTTTCTTGACCATGTCCATCATCGCTGCGCTAATTCCACTAACATTCCTGATGAATTTTCGGTAGAAACTAGCCATTCCATGAAAAATTCTCACCTCGAAAATATTTCTCGGTGATGACCAATTTTTGATTTCCTCTACTTTACTTGGATCCATTTTCAATTCATTTTCCGATATGACAAACCCCAAGTAAATGAGTTATGTCTTCATAAATGAATATTTCCTCATGTTGATCAACAACTTCTCTTGTTGTAGCTTCCTCATTACTGCAGCTAAATGCTTCAGATGTTCTTCTTTTGTTTTACTGAAAATCAATATGTCATCTAGATAAACAATGACAAACTTACCAATGAATTCTTTCAGCACTTCATTCATCAGCCTCATAAAAGTACTTGGTGCATTTTTCAAACCAAACGGAATGACTAACCATTCATACAACCCTTCATTGGTTTTGAAGGCTGTCTTCCACTCATCGTCTTCCCTCATGCGAATCTGATGGTATCCGCTTTTCAAATCAACCTTTGAAAAAAATTTGGCTCCACTTAAACAATCCATCAAGTCATCCATCCGTGGCAATGGAAACCTGTACATGATGGTTATCTTGTTAATGTCTCTGGAATCAGTGCACATTCTCCAACCTCCATCCTTCTTCGGACTAAGCATTGTCGGAACAACACACGGGCTTAAACTTTCCTTGATCAGTCCTTTATCCAACAGTTCCTGCACCTGCCTTTTGACCTCTTCATTTTTCTGCGGCGTCAACCTGTACGCAGCTTTGTTCGACAAACTGGCCCCTGGTATGAGGTCTATGTGATGACTCACACTCCTCACTGGCGGCAACGAATGAGGTAATTTTTCTACCACAATGTCAGTGAACTCTTCCATCAGTTCCTGAATTTCTTTCGACAAATCATCCACTCTTGTGCTGGTCAAAACAACTCTTGGTTTCCTGACCACAAAGAATTGTGGATCTTCCTTCTTCTTTACTTCTGCCAGAAGTTCTTTCCCACTCATGAGAAGTACAATATTTCTCATTTCTGGTTTTACTTCTTTATCTTTAATTGGAAGTAACATATGTGTTCTCCCATTCTTCTCCAAAGTATACGTATTCATCTTCCCATCATGAATTACGTTCCTGTCATATTGCCATGGTCTGCCTAGCAATAAATTACATACATCCATAGGAATAACATCACAGAGAATTTTATCATTGTATCCTCCTATCTTGATGTCAACTAAACATTGTTTGGTGGCACTTACCTGATGTCCCTTCTATAGCCATGATACTTTGTATGGACTTGGGTGATCAGTCATCTCCAATTCCAGTTTCTCCACCATCTCAGTTGAAACGAGATTGTTTGTGCTTCCACTGTCCACAATAACCTTGCATTTCCTGTCTTTGGTCTTGCATGCGGTTCTGAACAATCTATTTCTTTGAGCTGTGTCCTCCACCTCCTTCTCGGGTGTTAAGAGAACTTTACGCATCATCAGTGACCTTCCGTCTTCTGCGTCTTCTGCCTCAGCATTTCACCTCTGTGCCTCGGCGATGTGAGCTTCTCCTCCATCCTTTTTTGTATCTGGACAATAAACTTCTTTATGTCCATCCTTTCCACATGTGAAGCATGTGATAACTCCACCTCTGCCTCTTCCTCTACCTATGGTACGAGGAAATGTGTTATTATCAATGTATCCTCCACTCTGTTATGTCTGTTGTCTTCGTTGTTCAGCGTGCTGGCCTCGCTGTGAACTTCCACCTCTTTCCGTTCTCGTTTGAGGTTTCTTCCAGTCGTCCTTGGATTTCTAGAACCTATCTTGGGCAATTGACTTACCTTTTGATTGGCTCCTACCTCGGCCTCGCTGTGCTGGCTTACAGCTTAGGTTTTCCTCAGCTTTAAACGCCATCTGATACGAATCCTCCACCGTTCTGATGGTTTTCATACTCATCTCATCCTGGATATAGTATCTTAAGCCATTCATATATCTGGAAAAATTTTCATCGTCGCTCTCCCGATGACCTTCTCTGATATTGAGCTTGTAGAATTCCTCAGTATACTCTTTTACTGTCATCAACTTTTGTCTCAGGTTCTGTATTCTCCTGAACAATGTGATTTGATAATCCCTTGGGATAAATTTTGCCTTCATATTCACAATCATTCGATCCCATCTTTTGATCTTTTTCTTGCCTTTGGAACATCTATCTGCTTGAACCTCGTCCCACCATAATGTTGCATGTCCTTTCAATTTTGTGACAGCATGCCTAACCTTTTTATCCTCTTTGATATCCTCATAATCGAAGTAGGTGTCAAAAGTTCTAATCCAATCTAGAAGCTCTTCTGCATCCAGACTTCCTTCATAAGTTGGAATGTCCATCTTTGTGTTTGAACTCATCCGGGCGATAGCTTTTATCAACCACTCAGTTGATGCATCTTCGGCTGCAACTTCCTCCTCGCGTTAAGCTTCTATTTCATTGTCGGAGTCACTAAGATCTCCAGCACTGGCTGTGCGTCTCTGCGTTGCCTCCATATCCTCGAGTCTCACTCTAAGATATCTCATCTGTCTCTCCATTTTTGGATTTCCTACCGTCCTACCTCTTCTTCTCACCTACCTATATTTTGGGTCGGGTGATTGTATTTCTCTCCTGGGCGGCATGGTGAAATTTTCCTTTCCTCTTTGCTACAGAAAACAAAGAGATTTTCTCTCTCTGATACCACTTGATGTGTATCAGAGTGCTTTTTCTCTTATTCACTCCTCCCTCTGTCTGAGGTATACAAACAGAGACAAGCTTTGATATCACTTGATGCAATGGCCACCTGGCACATCCGCCTCCACCAGGACCTTCTTTTTCCCAAGGCCAGAAGAGCTAAATTGCTTCTTCAAATCCCTTGTCCGGACTCTTCTACACCCACAGGATGTTCTCTATGATCTCCCGGCTGCCTTATCAGGAAATCGGACCACGTGTGGTCACGAGTCCTACACTCGGGTCTCACAATCCCTGAACCCTGATATAATGCTCTCCCACGTATTTCCTTGCTCCTTATCAGGAATTTATCTCATCGGGAAATCGGTACATGCGAGGTCACAAATCACTCACCTCGTGAATCTCCGATTCCCGATTTGTGATGCCACATGTTCTCCACTTCAACCCTATGACTGTGGGACTGTCGCATTTCATAGTTTCGTGAATCCTCCATGATTCTCTCATCATCGAGAGTCCCGATATGCCGAACCCCGATGCATGTGTGACCTCTATCCTCCACGTCACCGCTTCCTACTCCACTATATCAGGTATCACGAAATCGCGGTTTCTCCTGCAACGATTCCGTTGTATGAGAGAACCCCGAAATGTTGAACCCCGACTCCCTGGGATCTCATGCCACATATCCCTACTGTGATCAACGACCCTGATCCTATCAGGAATTCGCTAATCACAATTTCATTCACAAGAATCTTAGCTCTGGAAGTTCCGATTCTCTGATGAGTCGAGCTCCACTGACTCCCCGGTTCCTCGACGCGTGTCTCATCGATCAACGACTGAGATTATTTTGGGAAATCGCGGATCGCGATTCCTTTCTACAAGAGTTTCACGATTGCAAAAACATCGATATCCCGAACTCCGAATCTCCGAGATCTTCCTCTTCTCCTTCAGGCTTAACCCTGCGCAACTTTCCTGAGATCTGACGACTGTCAGAACTTCGCAGTTTCCTCGATGAAATCCTAACCCTCGATTTCTCCTCTTTGAAGACTTCTTGATAAAGCTAAGTCCTTTCTCAGAACTTGTTCTCCAACACTTGCACTTGCAACTCTTGCTCAAACCTTCCTTCTACACAGACTTCTGTGCTCTCCTTCAGAATATCAAGAAGTGCTAAACCTCCTAAGCTTATCCACTCTGACTCCTTCAAAGGGACTTTGCATGCATTCCTTGCGCTTAGTCCTTCAACAACTCTCCAAGTTTTGAATCCTTCCGACTCTACGCACTTCCTGCAGAAGCAGTCTTCTATCTCCTTTTCTCAGATTAACAACTGAGATTTCTTCTTCAGCCCGCGCACTCCTTGCACAGCTTCAACAAGTCGAATCCACTTCTGGGTGAGTGAGAACAAAAGTTAAACTATTGAGCCTTCATCAACGCACTCCTTGCGGATGAATTCAACTGCACACCTTGAAGGAATCTCCTGGCTCAGATAGAGAAATAATTGAAACTCCTTCTTTCTCCCTTCAGACTTCAGTTTCGAAACATGAAATCACATGCACAACATATACAAAGAAAATGCATACAAGAAAACAAACATTCCTGAGCATTACATCAAAACACAGAGAAAACAACACAGACCATGTGCTTGAATCAAAGCTTCCTTCTATTAATTCAAATGCATGTACATGGGTGTTCTTCATACAATATTCTCTGCTTTCTCTTCTGCTCTCCCGAATTGGTAATTTTACAATGATACAATGAGGGTGTATATATCCGTTTTCCCTGCTTCTATCTAAAACTGTCTAATCTAGAAAATAAATCCTACCTACCTGTATTAACTAGTTTAAATGATTCCTATCTACTTCAGACAAGAGCGTATGGCTCGAGGTATGATACAATATATAAAGGTGCTTTCCATAAATGCATCATTTATACATTGGCGGATTATCTTAAATGGAATTCAAAAAGTTTCAGCTGGACTTGTCCAGTTGTTCATCGTCTTCCATGTTGGCTCGCTTGTCATGGGCGATGCTCCTTAGTGAGTTGGCGATGGTCCTGCATCACATTTACACATCAATAAAATACTAATCTCCTCAACAGTTAAATACTTCTCATCTTCTTCTACAGTGGTCATATAATCAAATTTCACGATGCCCTTTCAAACTAAAGGACTCATAAATCTCCATATTAAGTAATTCTTCCAAAAAACTACTTATTATCTAAAAAAGTTCACAAATCTTGATTTTAAATACCATTCTTCCAAAAAATACTTATCTTCTCTTTCTTTGATGGAATAGATGTTCTCATATAATACTACACCATTCTTGGACAAGAAAGCAAGGTCTGCAATCGAGGAAAAATTAGAAACTTTCTCTTTTCTGATGTGGGATAAAATATGTTCTCAAATATTCAAACATATTCAAATTCAAAATTAGGTGTTCATCATGATCGAACCTTAAATAAGTTTGAGTGTACACCATTTAAGACAATGACANGATCTTCCTCTTCTCCTTCAGGCTTAACCCTGCGCAACTTTCCTGAGATCTGACGACTGTCAGAACTTCGCAGTTTCCTCGATGAAATCCTAACCCTCGATTTCTCCTCTTTGAAGACTTCTTGATAAAGCTAAGTCCTTTCTCAGAACTTGTTCTCCAACACTTGCACTTGCAACTCTTGCTCAAACCTTCCTTCTACACAGACTTCTGTGCTCTCCTTCAGAATATCAAGAAGTGCTAAACCTCCTAAGCTTATCCACTCTGACTCCTTCAAAGGGACTTTGCATGCATTCCTTGCGCTTAGTCCTTCAACAACTCTCCAAGTTTTGAATCCTTCCGACTCTACGCACTTCCTGCAGAAGCAGTCTTCTATCTCCTTTTCTCAGATTAACAACTGAGATTTCTTCTTCAGCCCGCGCACTCCTTGCACAGCTTCAACAAGTCGAATCCACTTCTGGGTGAGTGAGAACAAAAGTTAAACTATTGAGCCTTCATCAACGCACTCCTTGCGGATGAATTCAACTGCACACCTTGAAGGAATCTCCTGGCTCAGATAGAGAAATAATTGAAACTCCTTCTTTCTCCCTTCAGACTTCAGTTTCGAAACATGAAATCACATGCACAACATATACAAAGAAAATGCATACAAGAAAACAARCATTCCTGAGCATTACATCAAAACACAGAGAAAACAACACAGACCATGTGCTTGAATCAAAGCTTCCTTCTATTAATTCAAATGCATGTACATGGGTGTTCTTCATACAATATTCTCTTCTTTCTCTTCTGCTCTCCTGAATTGGTAATGTTACAATGATACAATGAGGGTGTCTATATCCGTTTTCCCTCCTTCTATCTAAAACTGTCTAATCTAGAAAATAAATCCTACCTACCTGTATTAACTAGTTTAAATGCTTCCTATCTACTTCAGACAAGAGCGTATGGCTCGAGGTATGATACAATATATAAAGGTTCTTTCCATAAATGCATCATTTATACATTGGTGGATCATCTTAAATGGAATTCAAAAAGTTTCGGCTGGACTTGTCCAGTTGTTCATTGTCTTCCATGTTGGCTCACTTGTCATGGGCGATGCTCCTTGGTGAGTTGGCGATGCTCCTCCATCACATTTACACATCAATAAAATACTAATCTCCTCAGCAGTTAAATACTTCTCATCTTCTTCTACAGTGGTCATATAATCAAATTTCACGATGCCCTTTCAAACTAAAGGACTCATAAATCTCCATATTAAGCAATTCCTCCAAAAAACTACTTATTATCTAAAAAAGTTCACAAATCTCGATTTTAAATACCATTCTTCCAAAAAATACTTATCTTCTCTTGCTTTGATGGAATAGATGTTCTCATATAATACTACACCATTCTTGGACAAGAAAGCAAGGACTGCAATCGAGGAAAAATTAGAAACTTTCTCTTTTATGATGTGGGATAAAATATGTTCTCAAATATTCAAACATATTCAAATTCAAAATTAGGTGTTCATCATGATCGAACCTTAAATAAGTTTGAGTGTACACCATTTAAGACAATGACAAACTTATTTATGGGTTCTATATAATTCAAAATAATTGAGGAAAGGCTAAACTATAAATTTGAGAAAACACAAATTTGATAAAAGTCAAGAACATACATTTATGAATCATTCTGAATGGACACATCCTTTCCTAATCTAGGTGCTTCCTCAATCCCAATCTCTCTTCCAAACACACTCTCATGTAAT
>JZKD02S1370023.1:0-11481 GCA_000966675.3 Picea glauca
TTCCACACATATCCACTTTATCTTCTTGTAATGAATAATATCCAAATAAATTTTGGATGAAATTTTGAAAACTGTGCGGTTGTTTCCAGAAAAATGTTGAAATTTTGTTGATTTTAAAACGATCATAACTTCACTTTCTGGAATTTGTTTCAGACGATTTGTTTTTTTAAATTGGATATTTTCCCAAGAGGAATTCAAATATACAATTTGCTTTTGCAATTTTTTCTTAGAAAATATCAGAATGGCGTCTGATGTGCGCGGCTCTCTTTTTGTCTCCTGACATGCATGCATGGTGCATGCATGCAACAATGTTTGCATGTGACTCCTAATATGCATGCCATATATCTTCCACATGAATTTCAGAAAATAAATCTGAAATGGAGTAGACATCATCTTCAATTAATGGAATACAATTTTTTGTAGATACTTGTGTAGAAGGCTCTTGAAACTGAGATGATTTATCTTCCAATGGCTTTTCTACATTCTCTATCTTGTCAACATTTTGCATGCATTCTTCCTTATTCCCAAATAAAACCTCCAATCTGCTCCATAAATCATTTGGAGTGAATTCTTTTGAGTCATCATATACTTGATGGAGAATTTCGGGAGAAATAAAATAGAGGATACATCCTATGGCCATATCTTGTCTATTGAGAAAGTCATTTTTCTCATCAGTAAAATCAAGCATTACTTCCATTGCCATAGTTATTTGGTACAAGCCTCTGCATATGAGCATAAGCAAAATTTTTGGCTTCCAGTCCAAATAGTTATGAGGCGTGAGAAGTCTTTCTAGCGAATAATCCATCTTTTTGTTGTCTTCAATCTTTTGTACCTGCAAAAACATTTTGGTGTAGCTTTTGCTTAGCAGTTCATCGGCTCTGATACCATGTAAATGTGTTTAACCTGCACATAATAGATCTATCTAAACAATAATACACATATTTGTAGAGAGAATTGGAAAAGGAAGAAGAAGGAGAGAAAGAATGGAAGAATTTTCATTAACCGTTGTATTTCACACTCAAAGAGTGAATAATTTACAATAGATATAGGATACACGAGTAACTAATGAGCCATAGTGGTGTTATAGAGTGATTTGGACACACACCAATAGTTATGGGAGTAAATTTCCACCCAGTCTAGTCTCTCAGGTAGTTACGGGAGTGAACTGCCACCTAGCTGAGTTAACTAGTCAACTAGTCTTCAGTTAACTAACTGAATAAAGAGTAGTGAGGAGCAGATCAAGGAATCAAGGGTAATGCGACATTCTGGTGATGATCCCAAGACAAGTACGCATTATCATGGTGACGATCCCAATGTTTCATGGTGACAAAACCAATGCATCATCTAAACTCAAGTCAACTAATCAAACTAAAGTGTCAATTGAAAGAGAATATTCTTCAGGTGGAATATTGTCCCCTAAAATATAGGAGACTAGATAATGACTAATAAACAAGGAAAAACCTTAGGAAAAATAAATCCTAGGTGTGTGTGAAGTAACTCCAACAATCATTCCTATTATCCCATTTGGCTTTCTTATCAGCATCAGTGGGTGTTGTTTCCTTTCCCAAGGTAATCCGATACAAGTCTTTACTTCTTAATAAATACTCCATATGTGATTTCCATTGGAAGTAGTTGGTGCTGGTAAGTAAAAGATTAATTGTAGAAGCCATATTAAATATGCAAATAATACAGATTTAAAAACTGAAACTGATGATCTGAATGGAAAGATCTCGAAAAGTTATGCAGTTTAAAAAAAAACGGCACTGAAAATGGACTTCGAATGTGAGAGTTATGCCCTTTTTAAAAAAGGCATAAACAATAACCAAATGACCACGTGGTAGTGTAAGTTTCTTTATGAAGTGACCCACTTTTATAAAGATAAGTGGGGCTCACTTTTACAAAGAAAAACTGCATGCAAAATAAATAACTCTAAAATAAAATATTAAAGCTACTTATAGTGATTCACTTTTATACTTGAAGTGAAATACACTTTACAATTTTAGCATGAACTTTTTCATAAAAAAGTAACAAAAGAGAGACTTGAACTCAAGACCTCTTACTTAATAAGGAAACGTTTAACCAAATGGTCTAGCAAAACATATTGCAATGTTCAGAAGGAGGATTGCTATTGTTGTTGAAGATGGCCTTGGAGAGCATGCTAAAAATAAACTCTTTTCACACAAGAAAAAAATTTCTCTTCTCGATGACAACAAGGGTTAGATCTCGGTTAGCTTACCCAGAAGATGCACCTTTTCCTATCTATTTTTGATTTTCCGAGATAGCACAAGGCACGGGGAAGAGAGAATATGCATATCTAAAAGAGTTGCAACCCAAAAACAATAATATCAAACCGAAATAAAACCAAAATTAAACTTTGCAAAAAATTAAAAAATGCGTATTCAGGCTTTATACCTCCGGATCTGACTGTAATGGTCGTATCTTGGGAAAATAGAAACCTTTTCGAGTGAAAGGAAAAGTGTTCCTAACTGAAACGAGTTATTCGGACGCAATGGAATAGTCCTCTCAGCCCAGAAATGTACATAAATGACAGAAAATGGAAATGAGGAAACTCGGCTTCACGATCTCGATCTACAACAGGAGCGGGTGTTCAAACAGGCTCTGATACCATGTTCGAAAACACATGTATTCCAACAGTGGACGAACACCTTCAGTAACCACTCACATAACCATATCAAAGATCAACACACCGATGTTTTCATGTGGTAAAACCCCTATGGGGAAACATCCACGACCCCAACCAACGCGACCACTTGGAGCAGTTTATTAATGCAAAGAAAAATATTACATAGAGATTTTACAAGAGAGTTTCTCAAAACTGATCATTGATAAATGACCCTCCAGGATATTTAAATAGAGATCATGGACCAATCGGGTGTTAATCCATGGATCAATGGCCATTAATATCAAGGAGAGTATGAACCATCAGATCACTCTATGTTGGGAACATATTGTGACCGCTAGATTTCCTAACAACAAATGCATACTAATGCATACTAAATAAACACACTAGAAAAAACGCTTTTACCTAACAAAACAATAGACCAAGTAGATCTTAACTAACTCCTAAGTGTCTAAATATCCTAACAATTAATAAGAATTACATGGTTTTTATGAAGAATAGTGAAGGACACCAATCCTTTTTAGATCACCAAATGTAGGAGACACAAATCCCCTTCTTCAGGGCACCAACCCTAGGAAGCACCAACTCCCTTGTCTTTAGGGAACCAACCCTAGGAAGCACTAACTCACTTGTCTTTAGGGAACCAACCCTAGGAAGCACCAACTCCCTTATTGTTAGGGCACCAACCCCAGGAAGTTGACCACCTTCCGATCTGATGGTTCAACTTTTCCATTCCAGATAAACGGTTGATGGTAGTTCATTTAATCTGAGACTCTGGGATATTTGTGGCTTACACTATCCTTCCACTAAAATTGATAGGATGGTCGAGAATTCATCCGAGGTCCCTCCTTGATGTAATGTCTAGTTGAATTTCATGACTTTGTGACTTCGTTCCTCTACCTTATCTCCAATGTCTTGAAACCTACATCAACGAACATGATTCCTCCTTGATTATTTTGGAGTTTCACTGCAGGGATTTCAATATCGATAGCGTTTCTGCAGTGCTTTCTCCCTTCTAAGATTTGGTTTAATGTTCTTCTGCTCCGTATTTGACATCAATGACAATATCATATCATTGTGTCCAACATAAATTTTTTCAAATAGTCTAAGCAAGGGAGATTCGCTAAGCCCTAAAATTTCTTACTCTCTAGTTAATTTGTCTTTAGGGTTTTGATGTTTGAGGCCTTGAAGTCCCAACACCTACTCCATCCAACTCTTCTCCCCTGACAAGTATTATCATTGCTACGTTTCTCCAAGTTGTGATGTTTCTATTGGTGACTCCATAAGCCCTAAAAGGCACTTTTCCACTTTTTTTGGTGAATGATTGATAAAAAAAAAAAACTCAAACTCTCTTACTTGAAGCTCTTGCTAACTTCTACTAACTCTAAACTAGACTAATTCATTAGCTAACTTGTTGTTGTTGCAAATAATTTCTAGATCCATTTAACTGCAAAACATTCTCCACAAAATTGACATTTAATGCTAGCCAACCATTGCCAACATTGCTTGCGACAATTGATCATTATTCTACCTAGTTAAAGCTACCGTTTCTTGTCTTTTCCAAGAAATTCCAAGGCATATTTTTTGCAGCTATTATAAAATACTTATTTCTATTGTAAACTATTGTATTTCTACAACTTTATATCACCTAGCTTATTTTTTGAAGGTTCATGGTCTTATGAAGCACTAACATCAATTTGTACTTGAAATCTACCATATTTTTTCTTTGTTGTCTTGTTCTGGGCAGGTACACTTCATCTTTACTATTGCTTCATCTCTTAAAATACCTAAAGAACCTTTTGACTTAAGGGACCGGTGAGAGGGGGGTATTCTTGCATCCTTTCCTTAGTCTTATCATCCCTTTAGGTCAGTGGGGACATCTCCCTTGGGGTAATCTTGATATACTCCTAAACATAAAGGGGTTTCCTATTAAGGTGATAGTGATAGGTCACCCCCTTGTTACACCAATATTTCTCCACTTTCCTTGGTATTTGGGAAAGTACAGATTATGCGATAACATTTTGGTGTTGTTCCCGGGGAACATCAAGCCAATTTTCCTTGAATGACACTTTTTCGGTAAGCCTTTATCCAAAGCATTTACTTCACAAAGATTACATGGTGAATCCACTGAGGGTGATTCCCTCTTTTCCCTTTGATGATCCCTAGAAGGATTATCTGGTGACTCCACTAATGAAAAATCCAACCATGGCTTCTCTATGGGACCCACGTAATTTTAAACCCTTGGATATGAGTAAAATTCTAGGTTACCCTTGACGAATGCCTCCGAGGTATGAAAATTGGCTCCCAAGATTCACTGGTAATGATGGGGCTAGGGTCGAAGATCCATGGATAATTTTTGGGCTTTCTTTCAACTCCACACTATCAGTGATAATGTTGAATATTTGGCAATGAATATTTTCTCTTCCACTCTTCATCGTATTTCTAGGAAATGGTATTTTGATCTACCTAATTCTGGTATCACATATATGGACCAGTTAGAAAAAAATATTCTTGATAAATGGGGTCTTAAATTAAAGGATATCCACATGTTGATAAAAATACTCGAGTACATGAAGCAAACTAAGAACGTGACTGTCAAGGAAGTCCATACTAGGTTTGAGAATTTTCTACTACAAATTCCTAGAAGTCATTGTCCTGAAGACATGTACCTCTCTTACCTCTACACCAATGCACTCTTAGTGCATTTAGGGTTTCTCCTCAGTTAAAAAGGGCCAAGAACAATCCAACAAGTTTATCACATGGCTATACAAATCGAGGAAAATATCTCCTTATTCAAGGGAGGACAACTCTTTACTCTAGGAATTGAAGCTGATGGCCTTAAAGATACCCAAGATACTCTTAGTCTAGAAATATTAGTTTCCCTTGAGAAATTTGTTAGTAAATTCTAGGAAAGAAGGGAAAAAGACATCGATCAACAAGAGGTTGAGGAGAAGGATCTTGATGAAGTTTACCAATCCCATGGAGAAGAACAAGAATTTACTCATGCTTTTATCAAAGATAATGAGGACATGGTTGAAGAATCAGACCCCGAAGATATTAAACATGATGATGAAGTATTAATGTGTTCTCCTCCCTATGATTAATCCATCCCAAATCCTTTTCCTCCAACACAAGAAAAAGAGGATGAGGTTAGTCACTTTCCTTTTCAGGTTTTTAATGATACCTTATTCTATGATTCAGAAGGTGAAGAAGAAAGGGAATTTTTGGACAAGCTAGACCCTCCACATTATGAAGTTGAAGATGTAAGGGAAAGTCATGAGGATGAGGCACTAATGCTTACTTCTCTATTTGATGAATTTATCCAAATCTTCGAAGCTCCTTCGCAGGAAGAAGTGAATAAGGTGACTTGTTTCCATTTCCAAGATTTTGATGATGCCTTATTTTGTGATTTGGAAAGAAAAGAAGTGTTAGAGGAGCCTTTGGATGCTTTAATCCCTTCATGTTATGATGAAGGAAATGACATGGTTAATAATATTGAGGATTTCATACATGTTGGGAAACGTAAATGGGATGTAATTGGTTATGATGGGGATCCTATTTATGAAATTGAGAATCATTTCCAAATTTTTCCTTTAAAACTATCATATCAGGTCAGTACTAATTCAGACATTTGGAAACAAGGAAATGATATAGTTAGAGAAATCTCCAAGGGTGACCTAGTTCTATGCTCTCCTGATGATTTTCGATTATATCTTGAGGATTTTGATGGGTATTCCTTTGAGCAGTTGGATTTATTGTATGACGAATATTATCAACCACTGTTGTGTTCATATCTTGATAAAGACGAGGACATTAGTTTCCCAAAGAAGCATACATGTGACAAGGTTTTACAACTCCCTTTGGCTACTTTACCTCTCTATGTCACTGAAGGTTTAGTTGGGAGACATATCCCTTATCTTGATTTTTTTCTAGGGAAAAGCCTTCTTTTTTAATTCCAGGGTAGGTTGAATACCTTAAGAATAATTTTATTATCTTAGTCTTTCATCTTTCCCTTAGAAAAGCATGAATGTAATGTCCACAACCATCCTTGCTAGACCAAGCTATGCCAGATAAATCTTACTATTCTCTCTCTACGGAACATACTATAACATACCCAGTATGCAACTGAACTACGTCACATAATTTTTTCGAACTACATGCAATTAAAACATACACACACAGAACTCTTACAGAATAATTATATATAAAATGTAAACATACAAATACATATGTAAATACACTGATTCGCATGAAAATAACAGTAAACATATACATGCAACATATACAGGAAATACCCATAAACATACAGATAGTCATAACCACACATAAGATAAACCCATGAAAATACACATGTAAATAACAATGCAACATCTAATTTATCACACAATTGGCACTTATCTTGGTAAGAATGTCAACAACTGCGTGCAGACCTCCCACGAACCTCCCAGCCTTAGACCACACTGGTCATCACTCTCAACAGTGAGTCACCCCCGATATGGGACTAAAATCCACCTTGATAAATGGATTCCTAGCCAGGCTAAAGGCTCATAGACAGTAGGAAATACTTTGTCACAGGTACCAACTAAAACTAACAGCTTATAGTCCCTCATTCCCCACATGTCTGTCCGACCCCAGGAAGTGTGCTCCTTCGAATGCCCCACTTGCCTTCCAGGGATTCAACAATAGGCCGGATAGGAATTCCCAGAGCACTGTAGCTACAGTTTAGCACCTTCAGGAAATCAATCCCCAACAATTCTCTAACCCAGATAATTGCTCACGGGCCTGACAACCTACCTCTTCAATATACCACGAGACTGAAAACCCACTTCTTCAATATCCCATGGGCTTGACAAACCCCTTCTTTAGTCCAGCTCCCAAGCTAACCATCTACACGAACACAAAATGGCTATGGATACAGGTTCAGGTACAGTCATGAAGATACAAAGGATAGCTCAATGGGTGTGTGCATACTCATGGATGATTGGTTGGATGAATGAATGATGGAAGTCATGCTGGGAAGAATGATGGAAAAGATGTTGGGAAATGAACTAAGTCCCAACAATATGTATTCATGTCCCCAACTTGAAACTTGTCATGTTGGGAGCTACTTTGGGCCCACTTGTCCCCAACTTTAGAACTTAGGATAAAATAATTATCCATACTTTATGATTTAAATAAATATTAATATAATATTCCTTTTTGGCTTAAGCTCCCTAGATTAACCCCTTTTCCTTAAATTTTAGGCCCCTCAGTTTCCCTAACCAGTGGAGTTTATTTCCCCCGTCTCTTTTAGCATGGTCGGTCTACGCAACGATGTATTTTATATTAATTATGAGATGTGTACAAAAATAGGTGCACTGGCCTTTAACATCTAGGATCTCCGGCCTAATCAAAACATAATCATCCTAGCTTATAATAACTGGCTTACGAACCTACAAAACAGATCATATACACAAAGGCTCGATGGCCTCACAATCACACGCACTTAAGATGCTACACGCGGTATCCTAGAATGTGCACACTTCATCATTTCACTGTGCAATACATGTGCACACTATGCCATGGAATGTGCATACAAAATGATATCACAATAGTTCACCGGGTTAAGTACATTTTCATTTACATTACAATTGGGTTCGGCCTAGGGATATTACAATCCCCTACCCTTATTTATGCACTGTCCTCAGTGCATCATGTACCCATGTACAACAAAATTTCAAAAATTCTCAACAAGATGCGAGTATTCTACCCGAATTGCATCCTCATTCTCCCAAGTAGTGTCCTTAGGACCGTACCAGGTCCATTGGACCTTTACAAGCCCTATGGATCGATTCCGAAGCTGTTTGATTTTTCGGTCCAGAATGGGCATCAGATGCACTTGGAAAGCACCTTCTTGCTTCACCTAGATCACATTCCAATCAATAACATGATTAACATCATGTATATATTTCTTGAGAAATGATACATGGAATACATTATGAACATACATAGATGCAGAAAATTCAATCATATAAGCCACTGGACCAATACTCTCTAGGATTTCAAATGGCCCACAATAGCGAGCTGGCAACTTTGAACAATTTCCCAACTTCGGGGAACTTTTGTTGTATTTCACTTTTAAAAATGCATGGTCACCCACTTTAAATTCCCTGTGAGTTCTGCCCTTATCAGCATAGCTTTTCTATTTGTCTTGGGTAGCCTTTAAATTTTTCTTTATTTTAATCATTTGTTCCTCCATTTCCGTGAGAAAATTTGGTCGGACCACTGCTCCGTCTGCTGGGTTATCCCATCTTACTGGTGTGTTGAGCTTTCTTCCATAAAGTGCCTCAAATGGGCTCATCTTTAGAGATGCTTGGTACCCATTGTTATAAGAAAACCCTACCAAGTGTAGGTAGTCTTCCCATTTTGATGGTTTATCCATCACATACATCCTCAACATATCCTTAATCACTTGATTCACCCTCTTTGTTTGTTAATTTGATTCTAGATGATAAGCTGTACTAAAATTCAAATTTGTTCCAAATCCATTAAATAATCCTTTCCAAAATTTTGAGGTAAATTTTGGATCTTTGTCAGACACAATTGTCTTTGGTATGCCGTGTAATATAGCAATTTACTTCATATAAACATCAACAATGTTGGCTGCCTTGTGAGTGAGATTAAATAGAACAAAATGGGCAGTTTTAGTAAGCTTATCCACCACTACCATGATAGAATCATGTTGCTTGTTTGTCCTGGGTAGTTTGGTGATGAAATCCATTGTTACAACTTCCCACTTCCACTCAGGAATGGGTAATGGCTATAACAAACCAACTAGGTGTCTATGCTCAGCCTTTACTTTTTGACATTCCAAACATCTGACAATAAAATCAACAACCTCTTTCTTCATGCCTGGCCAATAATATTGGCTTTGGCCAGCTGCAATAGTTTTTTGATATCCTGAGTGCCCAACATAAGGCACATTATGCATTTCTCTCAATATTAGATTTTTCAATTCATTATAATTTGGTACATAAATTATGCCCCTATACATGATAATTTCATCATTATCTAGCTTGTAATCTTCAATTTTCTGCTGCAAAATACCTTGCTGTAATTTATCCACTAATTCCTTGTATTGCAAATTTGATTTGGCAGCCTCTGTAATTATGACTTGCTGCTATATTCCTCTTTAATCCTTACCTGATGGTATCCTGACCTGATATCTATCTTTGAAAATATCTTGGCATCCTTCAATTGATCAAAGAGATCATCAATCCTTGGCAAAGGATATTTATTCTTTATAGTCACTTTATTCAACTGTCTGAAATCAATGCACAATATTAATGTCCCATATTTCTTCTTCACGAACAAGACTGGGGCATCCCAAGGTGACACACTTGGGCATATATACCCCTTCTTCAAAACTTCTTCAAGCTACATTTGCAACTCCTTCAACTCTGGTTTACTCATTTTGTAAGGAGTCTTTGACACTGGAGTTGCTCCAGGCATTAAATTTATAGAGAAATCAATATCTCTCTTTGGGGGTAGTCCTGGTACCTCCTTGAACACATATTCAAATTCTTCCAAGACTGCATGATCTTCCAAATTTGGCACCTTATCTCTAGGTGTCTCTTCCATATGTGTTGCAAATATTTGACACCCTTTCCTGTAACATTTCTTCAGTCGCAATGCTGAAATTTCTCTGATGGTTATTGCCCTGGGAATTACCTGCATTTTCCTTAGTTTCCCTTCCTCATCCAAGAAAGTAAATTCTTTGTTATGACAGTATAAGAGAGCATGATGTTGGTGCAACCAATCCATCCCAATTAGACAGTCATAGGAACCTAAAGGCAAGATGTTCAAATCTGCCTTTGTGTTCTATCCATTCATGTCCATGAGGCATGACTTAACCATCTCATTAAATTTTCTTTTGGATCCTATAGCCAGATGCACCAACCAAGATTTCCCATGCTTGCTTCTTGGCAAATGAAAAATTTCCACCATCTTAGAATCTATATAACTATGACTAGCTCCTGAATCAATTAAAATAGCAATGGTTTGGTTGTTGATCATACCTTCCACTTCAATCATGTGTGGCTGATACTCTGCTTGCTTGTTATCTAGGGCTGGATATATCCTGGGTACATTTCTGCCCATGTCCTCCACTATTTCATCTTGCTATACATTGTGAACAATTCTCCCTTTTTCACCTCTGTGAGAACAATCTCTGTACATGTGATCTCCTTTACAACCCCAACATTGAATAGGTGGTTGCCTTGGCATTTGACCTCCTGCCTCAATCATTCTAGATTCTCTAGAATTTGGTTGTACCTGAGGATTATTTCTAAAGAATGCAGGCTTAGATCCCTTCTTCCTCTGATCCATATTGAACTTCTATTTGTCTTCCCAAGATTTTTGGAAATTTGGCCTTGCTTTATGTTGTTCATAAAGAAATTTAGCTCACCTTATGGTTTCCTCCAATGTCTTTGGATCATCATACTGTATTTTTTCATTGCTGAATGATGGAAATCCACTCAAATACCTATGAATCTTAACTATTTCATCCTTGATGAAAGAGACATACTTCATTAGTTTTAAAGACCTTTCATATTCATCAATGGTCATACTCCCCATCTTTAGTTCGAAGAACTCTTTCATTTTCTTGTCATAGCATCTCTTATTCAAGTATTTATTCTCAAAATACTTTTTGAATTCTCTCTAAGTAACACTTTTATTTTAATGCGATGCACCTGCACAAGCTGATCCCACCACATGGATGCCTTTCCCTTGAGTTGATAGATAACAATTCTACCTTCTGCATGAGAAGAATAATTATGCAATTGAAAATACTTTCTCAT
>JZKD02S1370034.1:0-11481 GCA_000966675.3 Picea glauca
GAGTTGAATAGAGAGGAGAGGAGAGCCAAGACTTTGTTGTAGTCCGAGCTCACATTGTAAACAGGATTTCATATTAATACAAAGAGCAGTTTTTCCTGCATTTGAGTCTTTGCATGTTTATACATTTCATGAATATTATGTGTACGTACTCATATATGTTGTAGATGTATGTTAAGTTCTATCTGCAGAAGATAGATAGATTTCCCTATCTGTTTGGAGTTCTTTGATTCTGGGTCTGGGTTCTTTGTGCCTTCATGCAAGAGGTTGCATGACAGAACACTATGGGTTCTGTAAGTCAGTGCAAGGAGTGCACTTCTGAATTCTGTGGATATTCAGACAAGGACGTGCCAAGAGGGTGCTCCAGCTGAAGTTTTAGGCTCAAGAATGAAGCCTCAAGGTTGTTGAATACCTTGGAGGTAGGATTGTGCAGAGGAAAGAACAAAAGAAGATAGAATCTCTAAGGAGTTTTGTAGAGCTCTTCCAGGAGGGCATTGAGTAGATTCATGGGTTGCATTGAGGAGGAGAACTCTATCTTGAGTTCAGAAAGAAGACATAACTATTGAACGTTCTATAGAGATCTGCTAGGAGGGAATTGAGTGAGTGTAATAGTGCACAGAATAACTCTTTTGAGTTAAGATAGAAGAAGTGTCAAAAGAGGACCTTCATAGGGTTGTTGAATACCCTGAAGACTTAGCAAGGAGTTGCTTGAGAAAGAGACTACCAAGAGGGAATCAGATTCTCCATCTGAGGGAGAGAAAAGAGTTAAGTCCCTTAGAGGTTTGAGCAATAGAGAAGCTCAGGATAGGCAACACCTTCGTGTGTGTGCAGGGACCCTGTAGGAATCACAGAGGTCATGAAAAACTTTTATGGTTTCAGAGAAGAGAAACTCAAGAAGAAAAGTGATTTTATGTACAAGAGCGACAACTGCAAGGAGTGCAGGAAGTCGAGGAAACCTTTCAAGGTTTCACAAGTCCCGAAATCTCAGGAGGGACAATGTCTTTAGGAACGCAGAAGGGAGCCAAAGATACAGATTTCACAGAGAAAGAAAAGGTTGAGGCCTTTTGAAGAGTTTAAAATCTTCCAAAGTGAAGGAAGAAGCATAAGATCAAGGGAGGAGCTACAGTTGACATCGATTCAGGTGCTGGAAAAAGATCTAGACCATTGGAGTTTCATGTCTAGGCACAGGCAAGAAAGCGTAGCGCAGGAGGAAGAGATCTGGGCCGTCAGATATCGCGTAGATAGTCGATATCCATCAAATTTGTGAAGTGTTGCACGAGATTTAACTCTCGTATGTGCAGAGGAGAAGACCCATCAAAGTCCCGAAATGGTGAAAGCATCGGGACCGTCCATCTGTGGAGGACGTGTGTCACGAGATCCTCATATCTCGAGGATTCAGGCATCGAAGAGAAAAATGGAGGAGTCTTTCGACTTCGCGACTTGCGGAGTCCCGAAGTGATCGGGAAGCTATCGGGAGTTCGAAGGACTAGGGATAAGTGTAGTTGGGGTCGTGAAGTCCTGAAACACTGAGAACATCGGGACCATCCAACAGGAGGACACGTGGCAACGATCGTGGCATTTGTAGAGTCTTGAAAAGGCCATTTCGGCATTTCGGGTACTAGGAAATGAAAAGGGAAAGGAGTCAGGATTCTTGACCTGTGAGATCCCGAAAGGATCTGATTCATTAGATGAGGGAGGATCACAACCGTTGATTTCCCTTTGATTTGGTATTTCGGTATTTCAGATACTAGGAAGTCTAAGGAGCAAGGGTCGACAACCTTGCATCGCGGGGTCACGAAACGTGAAATCCTGAATGCGTTGAAGAGACACGGAGGAAGTCGGCATTTCAGCATACTGGGATTCGGGATTTTGAAATTCTTGAAGGCAAGGAGTCCATGATCTTGGGTTAGAAAACCCCAAAGTCGTGAAAGTGCGATAGATCCTTAGAGTGGAACAGTGAAAGCAGGGATTTCAGGTTTTGGCATACTGGGGATCCCAGAGATAGAGAACTGGGTAACTTCGCATCGGAAGTCCTGAAGTCACGAAACGCGACACATCCTTTGGAGGAGAAAGTGGCCAGGGATTCAACATTTCGGGCATCGGCACTTCGGCCGTCCCGATGACTAAAAGTCGGGGCTCTTGGTGTTGAAAACCTCGAAGTAGGTTGCGGTCACGGGGAAGAGGGATCACATGGACCAAGATATGGCCCAAGGGGCTAATCACCATTGAGCGCCATTTGGGCATTTCGACATTTCAGTGATCAGGGGATCGAGGAGGTAGAGACTCTCGACAGTAGGGCTCACGGAGTCCTGAAATCCAAAATTCCTTTTTCAGGAAAAGGTCGTGGTCATGTTGGAGGCCATGAGCAGGTGAGAACTTACACCTTGTGCATATTCAACAGGTGGGGTTTTCAGGGAAGGAGCTGTGGATCGAATATTGAGGTTTCGATAGGAATCCGAAAGAGCCACTTCATCTCAGGGAATATTTGAAATGATCCTATGAGCGGATCTTGGCATGAGGGTTGCAGGTCTACACTAAAGTGGTATCAGAGCTTGACTCTGTTTGTATATTGCAGGCAAAGGAAGTGAGGGGAGAAAGAGTACTCTGATACACATCAATTTGGTATCAGAGGAAGGAAGAGTATTGAGACTCCATGATGATTGCTCGCAGGTACACAACAGTCAAGAAGACAGTCAGGAAGACTGAGGAGATGCTGGAAGCACTCAGGGTTGTAGAGTGATAGTAGCAGGTTTTCCAGGAGGGTAGACATAAGGCAGGAAAATGGCTACTGAAGGCCATAGATGCGATGGAAAGAAGATCCATCAAAATCCAAGCAAAGCTGAGATGGATAAAGAGCTCACCGAGATCAGAGCGAGGATGGAGGAACTTGCACTGCAGATGCAACAGGATGCAAGGCCACATTGGGTGTATGAATGGCCCATGAGGACGAAGGTAAAATGGCCAGTCAGGGAATTGGTGGCCAAAATACAATGAAGGATGATAAGAGGATGGCTGAGGCATGCTAAAAGCCTCATGAATAATGAGGAGGAGGTGGTTCAGGTATGTGAACCAAAGACTGGGAGGAATCTCAGTGATGCAAAGGATGAATTGAGATCACTGGAAGATCTCAGAGACTGCCAAGATGGCAGAACATAAATTTCCAATTGCTAGGAGGGTAATGAGATGAGATCATTGCAGGATATCATAGACTGTCAAGAGGATAGTAGGGAAATTTCATGTTGCCAAGAGGGAAATAAGGTGAGATCATTGTGGGGTCTCATAGACTGCCAAGAGGGAAGGACTGGAAATTCAAATTTCCAGGTGGGAAATAAGATGAGATCTGAGGATCTCATAGACTACCAAGGGGGAAGCAGAGAAATCCCATATTTCCAGGTGGGCAAGGGAGAGTAGATGAGCTCAGAGGTGAGTTCATATCAGCAAGAAGAGTTGATGGAGAAGGAGGATCAGAGAAATCTTCTAATCATTGGAGGAATTGAAATATTCCTTCCACTTAGCCCAGTCGAGGTGAGAGTGTGCGTTGTCAATGCAGTAACAACAGAAAGACAACTAGTAGAGATTGTCAAAGAAGAGGAATTGGAGCAGATATCAAAATCTGCCCAAGCAGAAGAAGGAAATGAGCATTCCGAGGAATGGCTCAAAATTTTCAGCCAGGAAGCTGAAAAGGAGACGACTGCAGCATTGGAGCTTGCAGCAGAAGAAACCGAAGAAGACATAGACATCATGAGTTTTGTTGATCTATGCGAAGAGATTGAAGCCCTGGAGAGAAGGGTGATAGTGCAAGGTATGCACATCCAACAGGTTAAGTTGGAGACAGGTGAAGGAGAATACCATCCCAAGGAGAGACTGGAAGAAGATGGAAATATACCAGCAAGAGAACTAGCAGAAGCAAACCTGTCAGAAGAGGAATTTAAGCAGAGACTCAGTGATGAAATTGCAGAATTGGAGTCTATAGAAAAGTGTCCAGCTAGTGCCACAGGAGTGGAAAAAGATGGCATGGGATATCTAGTTGATCTACCCATTTGTAGAGATGAAGTGCAGCCGAGGAGACTACAAGGATAGAGCCAGCCATTGGAGAAGCTAGATGAGGTGATCAAGGAGATCATAAGGCTAATGATCAGATCAGCAGAAGAAGTTAGCAAAGGGAAGTTGAATAGCAGAGGGACTGCAAGGGAAGCAACAACAACAACAGAACAAAGGAGAAGATGAACAACTCCAGAGGACTGGTTGGGATCTAGGTGGATTTCAACAATGGCATTGGGGAGCTCATGAGCAGAAGCTCATGAATTTTTTGCAGCAGAGGAGTATGATGTAGGAGCATCACTCCATCCAGCCAACCAACTTAGCGCGCATTCAATGAGAAGGAGAGGCACAACCCTCTCGTTTCAAATTTTGAATTTGAAATTGATGTATTAATGTATGTAATGTCGTGGAGCCATAGAGCCATTCCTTTGAGCAAGTTGTAGTTAAATAAGGCCTTTAATGGTTGTAAGGCTAGATCTAGCTCCGATCTAGACTAGACAACCCATTCAATGTAAAGTAAGTGTAATTGAATAGGGTAGGTAGCTTGGAGGGAAGAGCTCAAAGAGCCCCCTCATGTAAAAGATCTTGGATCTTATTTTGAGTTGGTAGTTAGGAGAGCTCTACATGAGATGAGTTGTTGAGTTGAATAGAGAGGAGAGGAGAGAGGAGACTCTGTTGTAGTCCAAGCTCACATTGTAAACATGCATTCATATTAATACAAAGAGCAGTTTTTCCTGCATTTGAGTCTTTGAGTGTTTATACATTTCATGAATATTATGTGTATGTACTCATATATGTTGTAGATGTATGTTAAGTTCCATATGCAGGAGATAGATAGATTTCCCTATCTGTTCGGAGTTCTTTGATTCCGGGTCTGGGTTCTTTGTGGCTTCATGCAAGAGGTTGCATGACATAACACTGTGGGCTTTGTAAGCCAGTGCAAGGAGTGCGCTTCTGAATTCTATGGAATTTCAGACAAGGACGTGCCAGGAGGGTGCACCAACTGAAGTTTTAGGCTCAGGAAGGAAGCCTCGAGGTTGTTGAATACCTTGGAGGTAGGACTGTGCATAGGAAAGCACAGAAGAAGACATAATCTCTGAGGAGTTCTGTAGAGCTTTTCCAGGAGGGCATTGAGTGAGTGAAATAGTGCACAGAAAAACTCTTTTGAGTTCAGCCAAAAGAAGTGTCAAAAGAGGACCTTCACAGGGTTGTTGAATACCCTGTAGAACCAGCAAGGAGTTGCTTGAGAAAGAGAGTGCCAAGAGGGCATCAGATTATTCATATGAGGGAGAGAAAAGGGTTAAGTCCCTTAGATGTCCGAGCAACAGAGAATTTTAGGACAGATAGTACCTTCATGTGTGTGCAGGGACCCTATAAGAATCAAAGAGGTAGTGAAAACCTTTTAAGGTTTCAGAGAAGAGAAGCTCAAGAGGAAAAGTGCTTTTGTGTATAAGAGCGACAGCTGGAAGGAGTGCAGGAAGTCGGGGAAACCTTTCAAGGTTTCACAAGTCCCGAAAGCTCAGGAGGGACAACGTCTTTAAGAATGCAGATGGGAGCCAAAGGTACAGATTTCGTAGAGAAAGCAAAGGCTGAGGCATTTTGAAGAGTTTGAAATCTTCCAAAGTGAAGGAAGAAGCGTAAGCTCAAGGGAGGAGCTACAGTTTTCGTCGATTCAAGCACTAGAAAAAGATATGGACCGTTGGAGTTTCATGTCCAGGTGCAGGGAGGAAAGCATAGCACAGGAGGAAGAGATCTGGGCCATCAGATCTCACGCAGATAGTCGATAGGCATCAGATCTGTGAAGTGTTGCACGAGATTTAACTCTTGTATGCACAGAGGAGAAGACCCGTCAAAGTCCTAAAATGGTGAAAGCATCAGGACCATCCATCTATGAAGGACATGTGTCACGCGGTCCTCGTATCTTAGGGATTCAGGCATTGAAGAGAGAAATGGAGGAGTCTTTCGACTTCACAACTTGCAGAGTCTTGAAGTGATCGAGGAGCTACCAGGATTTCAGATACCAGAATTTCAGAAAGCAGAAGTTCGAAGGAGCAGGGATCAGTGTAGCTGGGGTTGTGAAGTCCCGAAACACCAAGAACATCGAGATCATCCAATAGGAGGACACGTGGTAGTGATCGTGGCATCAGGAGAGTCCCAAAAAGGCCATTTCGACATTTTGGGTACTGGGGAATGCAAAGGGCAAGAATTCAAGATTCTTGACCCGTGAGATCTCGAAAGGATATGAGTCGTTGGATGTGGGAGGATCACAGTTGTTGATCTCCCTTTGATTTGGTATTTTGGTATTTCGAGTACCAGGAAGTCCAAGCAGAAAGGGTCGGAAACCTTGCATTGAGAGGTCGCGAAACGAGAAATATTGAAGGCATTGAAGAGACATGGAGGAAGTCGGCTTTTCGACATACAGGGATTTTGGGTTTCGGCATACCAACGATCCCATAGACAGAGAACCGGACAACTTCGCATCAGAATTCCTGAAGTCACGAAACACGACACATCCTTTGGAGGAGAAAGTGGCCAGGGATTTAGCATTTCAGGCATCGACACTTTGGTTATCCTGATGACTAAAAGTCAGGGCTCTTGGTGTTGAAAACCCCGAAGTAGGTTGCGGTCACGGGGAAGAGCGGTCACATGGACCGAGATATGGCCCAGGGGGTTAATCACCAATGAGCGCCATTTGGGCATTTGGGCATTTCGGTGATCAGGGGATTGAGGAGGCAGAGACTCTCTACAGTAGGGCTCATGGAGTCCCAAAATCTGAAATTCCTTTTTCGGGAAAAGGTCGTGGTCGTGTTGGAGGTTGTGAGCAGGTGAGAACTTACACCTTGTGCATATTCAGCAGGTGGGGTTTTCGGGGAAGGACTTGTGGATCGAATATTGAGGTTCTGATAGGAATCTGAAAGAGCCACTTCGGCTCAAGGAAGATTTGAAACGATCATGTGAGTGGATATCAGCCCGAGCACTACAGGTCTGCACCAACTATCCCAACATATGTTGAATGTCCTCAATGGCTACAAGAACCATCCTCTGCACTGTATCATCTCTAATTCGTACTAGCATGATGCAAATGAATCATATCTAAGCTGTATTGGAATGATGTGGAGTACTATCTACACAATCTCTAAGCCGTACTAGCATGGTATCAATGCATCATCTCTAAGTTGCACTCGCATGATGTATATCAATGCCTCTACATCTTCTCTAAGATGTATGATCATATCTAAGCTATACTAGCATAATGCTATGCATCATATCTGAGTTGTACTAGCATGATCATATCTAGCACAATGAGAGTCATTTGCATCATCTCTAAGTTGTATGATCATATCTAAGTTGTACTAGCATGTGCTATGCATCATATTTATGATGTACTAGCATGATCATATCTAGCATGATGTGACTAATACATAAGCATCATCTCTAAGCCCTACTAGCATGATGCCAATGCATCATATCTAAATTGTACTAGCACAATGCATGATATCAATATTTGTGCCGAGAGGGATCAAATCCCTCGAGGTGCAAATCTTTCTTCAAGATTTTCACTCTAAAAGGAGGTTTTCACCTCAAGGGATTTGATCTGTCTCGCCACATGATAGATCTATATTAAAGATGGATCTATGTTGGTAATAATGATAAATCAAGTGGCACATTTACTGTATTTTGAGGAAAGGGAAAAAATTACAGATTGGAAGATTTTAAGGTCATTCTTTCACTTGTTTACATACATGCTTCGTGTGAGGTAGTGGTTGTAGACCCATGATTTCCAAAAATGCACATTCCTTTCTATGACAATTGTTGATTAAAAATAAAGAATATGTTTCTTCTTCTTTTGACTGATTGATGATTGTAAGATTTAATATTGTGAGCTTATTTTTATAAATGCTTGTGAGGAGATTTTCATTTTTATTGAAGGAGTAATCATTATTTCATTTAATAGATTTTGTTGAGAAAGCATTACATAAATTGAGAGCTCAAATATAGAGATGCTGCAAAGGATGGTGTTGCATGGTTTCTAATTGATGTATGAGAAGTTGTCACCTCTATATATGAACTATTTTCTTGTCACCTTGTTAGACGACAAGTTACATTGCCACAAGAGAAGCACACTTACTTTCAGGCCAATTCTGTTTATTGCTAATTTTATTGACTCTAGTAAAGAATTAAAGCATGTAGAGAACAACTTCGTAGTTTGAAACTGATTGAGATATAGTTGTTCTGATTTAAGCTTTGGTTTAGAGCTTCAAACTAATATTTCTCATCTCGTTCATGGTTAGTTTATGTGGGACATTAAAAAGATTTGGTTTATATTGACCAAGGAAATATACTTTATTAAACTTTTTCATTGACCTTTAGATTGATCCATTTACTTATATCTAACTTGATCACAAATACATTTACATGTATTCTTATTTCTGAAGATATAGATTGTGTAGTGATGCAGGTTTGGATTGTACTCATTAGAAATGAAAAGGAGAGTAATGGTCATAGGAGTTCAAACAATTCCACTTGCCCATTGAAATTTATTATTATGACTAGGGAACATAAAGCAACCGATCCTCCACAACCTTGAATAATTCAAAGGTATGGTGTAACTTGTTTTGTAGCTATATAAGTTAATATGAGAAGATGTTGTCAAAATAAATAAATAACTTATGTATGCGAAGACATTTTAAAAATTAAACCAATCTGATTTATATCCGAATTTATTAAGTAGAAAAAAGACCACTTTTTTAAAAATTTGATTTTGTTTTATCATATAATATAAAAGGATTAATATTTAAATTAAATGAAAAAACATTTACCGACCGTCTTGACGACTCTCCTACTTTTAGCGCGCGCACTATGTCATTCTCCATTTCATTTTTTCTCTGCACCAAAGTTGTAGCAGAAATCCTTGGAGCAACCATCTTCTTGCTCTCTACAGACTTCCCAACAGCCTCTCTAGCTTGATTCCACGAGAACGAGGAAAGCCTCGTCGAGGCTCCACCTGGCATTCTTATGCCGCTCGACGAAAACAAATGCAAAAACTGGAGCAGGCACTCTCCATTTCCCGGACCCAACTCCAACACAGAAAAATTGAAGGTAATGCCCCTTCGGTTGCAGAAGTCATCATGAAGCCTCCAGCTGGAACAATCATCGTGGAGCCTCTGGTTGCAGTAGTCATCATGGAGCCTTTGGCTGCAACAATTATCGTGGAGCCTCTTGCTGTAGCAGTCATCGAGGAGCTTTCCATGGCATACGTCATAAAGGAAATACCAGAGGATCCCTTCTAGGATACTTCAGAGCTATTCATAGTGCCAGAACACTGGGATCCTCCAAGTGATTTTAGAATAGGCACCTCCTTGCCTGGTCCTGAGAACTATCATGGTAGGAAAACTGCGGTGCCACTGTAAGAAGGCTTCACCTGCTATGTGGAAGAGGAGACCCCAATTGGCATGGCATCTCAGGAACTAGGCCCAAAGCGATCTGGGAAAGAACACTCAAGCGAGCCAGGGGATGCAGAGCCAAACGATCATAGTGGACAGGCCACGGAGGCTGGCTCAATCCTTGCGCCACCTCCTATCTCCTGTATGCAAACCCCCTTGCATGACCTACCACCTCTACTACATCTAGACCTGCTCAATTTGGTTTTTGATTTGAGGATCCAGATGGCGGATCAAGCCCATCGTGGCACCCTCATGGCCCAGCATGTGGACATGCTCTTCAACGCTTATTCCAACGCGCCACCAGGACAAAGATGCCCAACCTGCCTACAACACTTTATCATTCCAGCCACCTCAGACGCCACCAGGTAACAACTATGGTTCTTCTCAAAGCTTACAGTCTCTTTTTCACAGTTTTTTTTTTATGTCATTTTAGTTATTTTCTATCAGACTCTAAGTACAATTAGGACCATGACTCACCATCAATCCTGGTTTCCTTCGGGCAGGGTTGATGGCAATCTAGTTTTACCTGAACAAGGGTTAACTCCATTTCGATTTCTGATTGATCAACAAAATGGTAGGTAACCCATAAACATTGCTATTTTTTGCTACTTAATATAGAAGGAACCTCCATCTTTTTACTTAATTTTTTTTTAATAATATTTAATATAGTAATATTATATATATATATAATAATAACGATAATAAAATTTTCAATACATTAATATATTTTATAATATTAATAATTTTTAATACTTTAATATTAATCTATTAAATCATCATAGATCCATCTTAATCTCCTATTTATCAAGCCTTGAGAGGGATCAAATCTCTTGAGGTGAAAACCATTTTTAGAGTAAAAACTTAGGAAATGTTAAAGGTTTGCACCAGGAAAGATTTGATCCCTCTGGGAGTTTGATAGATCGGGGGTTAAGATGAATCTATGCTAGTAATATATTACCATATTTTTTATTGAAGCTACGACAAACATAAACTTAACGCGTTCAAACCAATATATATTTTTTAATATATTAAAATATTTTATAATATATTAATATTATAAAATATTAAAAATTGGACCTATACTCATCCCACATAATAAGCTCTTTAATTTAGATATATTCCCAAAACCTTGGACTCAAAGCCTCATTGTACGTATTTTTTAAAGTGGGGATAAAAAAAATCTCACTAATTATAGGAACATTATGATTAGCCCCATTTTATCTAAGCTTAAGCTATATGTAAGTATTTTGGAAAAGAAAAGCATCGCATGGAAAAAGAGATAGAGACCAGGTTGGGTTTAGAGACTATCATTCCATTGTGGACCACCTTTTTACATTTAGGATCATTGCAAAGGAGTGTCGTAATGATAAAAACGATCTCCTTTGTTGTTTTGTTGATTTTAGAAAATATTTTGACATTGTTCCTAGGACTAATCTCTGGAGCTTAAAGTCCCTTTCAAGTTCAAAGTTATTGCAGTAAGGCTATATGAGAAATTCGATTGGTCGAAAGAAATTAACTAAGGTTGTGTTGGCCTAACTCTCGCTAGTATATTCATCATCCTCCTTTATGCTGACGATATTGTTCTTATGGTGAAGAATCCCTATGACCTAAGAAAACAAGTAATAACCCTCAAGAAATTCTACTCTAGCATGAGCATGATTGTGAACACTAACAAAACAAAGGTTATTATAATTAAATCCAAAAGGATCACCTATGATACTTTTGTTTATGACAACAAGCTTGGAGGAAGTTCCTTCATACAAGTATCTTGGAATTGATATCTACCACAATCTCAATTGGAACTAGAGCATTGAAAAAAAAAATGGAGGGTGGAAAGATTATTATGGGCTCGAAAAAAATTGTAAATCAATAGACCTTTATCTCTGGGATAAAAAATAACTCATCTTTTGTACTCTCATCACTCTAGTTATCTTATATGGATGTAAATTTTTGGGTTGTTGTATATCTAGAGAATACTAGAGAAAGATAGAACAAATCC
>JZKD02S1370045.1:18391-31155 GCA_000966675.3 Picea glauca
ATTCAGCTCAGATTTGGGAGTCAAATCGGCTTGGGAGCTGATCCATAAGTGGTTGGGAGGCCAACCAATTCCATAAATGCGTCGTTTAGCAGGTGCGCGGGTTTTTGCGCCAACAGCCGTGCGTCGTGTATGCATGCGCGCATTGTACATTCATGTTCCGCGCATATGCGCGCACACCCAACTTTTGTAAAGCACCCTTCAATTTTTGGGTTACTTTGTATAGTTTTTTACCCTTTTGCAATGCTATGAAATTAATTCAGTGCCATGAATGACTTCATTCCTGTTTGACGATGTTGAGTTCTTGTCACCATGTGCGGATGAAATTTCAGTGATAACAGATGGCCCCTGATGGATGAGGTTAGGAGAATACATATAGCCGAAATCCATCAATGTTTCTTCTACCGAGAATGTGGTTGTAAGAGAGAGCAATAGTGAGACCGTTCAGAGTGATCCATTGGAGAAGAAAGGAACCGGTAGAACTTGACCTTCCATAAGGTGTGTAACAATATACAACTGTGTACAAATGAGGTGGGCATGCCCCATGCTCATGTTATGCAACTCTGACAAAAGATGACGGAAGTGTTGGTGTAGATAAATGCAGTTCCCTTGGGGGCGGTAAGAACCAAGGCCGAAGACAGTTCTACAAAGGAATATACTCTGAACAATAGGCAATGATCACAGTAATCAGCTGTGACGATGATGTGGGCATTGATGGCCCAACCAGGTTCAGAGGTCTTTGACAAATGATAAAAAGAACTGCAATAGTCACAAAGTAAGACCCACCATAACATGAGAAAGTGTTGGTGTCGAATGTTATGGGGGCCAACGACAGCAGGGCGCAATGATGTTTCACCCTGTGTCATCCGAGATCTCTCATTAAATGGAGAATGAGAATCAAGATACTGTTGCCCTTCTGGAAAAAGTGTGCTGCTATCGACAAAAGGGGAACGTGACTCCCAGAAGCAAAGGGCTTCATGGAATCTACTGAGGTGAGGAAGTGGCAGAGGTATATAGATGAAGTCAAGAAGTGGGAAGACTCAACACTGCCCTTGGTTGGAGGATGTATGAGATAAAAAGTGGCCGCAACTGTGTAACAAGGTCAAGTGTCAGGGGGACGACAAGACCGGTGATAAGTTGTGCCAGAGGCGGGACAAGGTGAACAAATTTAGAGGGTAGAGGTAAGTGACCTGGGTAGTACTCCGAAGATATGGACGATGTCGGCAAGGGTAGATGAGAAGCAATGCTCCAACCAAGGGTGACATGGGTTGTGTGTGGCCAAAAAAGGAAGCAAGTCGCCAATGGTGATGACAAAAGAAAATGTAATGATTGGAAATAAAAGCGTTTGTACAATAAATAATGAATAATTTAGGAAAAATGTACAAATACAGAAACGGGTGCCCCAATGTGAAATGAGTGCCCTAGGGAGGGAAAAATTTCTTGGAAAATAGATGAAGGGTGGGGGCTCCATTGGTGAGTTTCTGTATGAGGTAGGTGAAATGAAGATAGGTTCATAGAGGGGCAAACTGATTGTGGATGAAATGGAGGGTTCATGATCTTGCGAAGGTGCAGGTAAAAAATAGAACCATAAAGAGATAATCTGGGAGTCCTGTGGGAAAGATAGCAAAATGAAGAGAAGGAGTATGTGGTTGATTCATGACATGATGAAAGACTATCGGGACTCCCATCCCTAAAGGGTAATGAAGAACAGCATGAGTGTCAAAAGTGCCAAAAGGTGCTATGTATGGGACAACTCATGTGGGTGAGAATGCTACCGGGGTACAGTACCGAAGATGCAACAAATGGAGGTATGGGTACTGCAGAGCCAGGAAGGAGGGTCCTAAAGGCCAATATCAGCGGGTGTGACTGGAAATGTAAATGCAATACAATGGGAGAGACTACATGCTAGTGCTGAATATATATACCTGAAGGGATGATGTTGATGACCGATGAGCAAGTACCTGCACACATAACAACCAAATACCCAAAGTGAACAATATCTGAAGAGAATCAAAGATATGAGCATGTATTTGACAAATGTGACAATGCGCATGCATACCTGACCATGATATGAAAAAAAAAGGCGCCCCGGGGGCTCAGGATGAAAAGTGACCCAGGGACAACTATGATGTAGGTGGCAGGATGCTGATCCCGTGGCTGAAGATGGTTTAAAAAATGGACACCGTGGGCTCCCGGAATGGTGAGTGGAAGTTTGGAAAAAGGCCTATATATAGTTGTAGGGCCCACATTGCCACCTCATTTGTACCTTCTACCACCGTGACTGGACGAGCAGATTCTAGAGGAGATTTGGAGTTTCAAGGAGCATGAGGTATCCGACCGGTGGTTTGCGAGTGTCAGGTTAGTGGTTTGATCATCCTGCATAGAAATAGGTTTCCAATTTTTGGATAGGGTAGGTACGGGGCGACATATAGGGGGTTTGAGGGGATTTTTTATAGGATGTGGGCCCACATGCGTGGGCGATTCAGTGGAAGGCACGCATACGTGCGTGCCTGTCCACTGAATATGAGTGCATGGGTGCGCGGGTAGGGTAATTTAAGGCGCACCTGAAAGGCACGCCTGTGTTTTGAACAGGAGCGCCTGTGGGGTTGATAGGCGCGCACTAGAGCGCGCCTGTATGGTGGACAGGCGCGCTCACGAGCGCGCTTGTGATAAAAACATGTGCGCATCAGTGCGCACCTGTGTAGTGGACAGGCACGCATACGTGTGCGCCTGTGTAGTGAGCAGGCGCGCATGTGTGCGCCCCTGTGGCTGATAAAACCACGCCTAAGAGGCAAGGTTGAAAGGTAAAAAATGAATCTCTTTGAAGCATTTGATGGTTGCATATGCTGATATAGGACTCAGTGTTGTGTGCAGGTGGCTAGCAGTGACTATGGCTGTTCGGTGGCGTGAGCGAGAGTGGTCGCAGTTATGAGATGCGGTGGCCAATGCAGGGCCTGAGGTGCGAGCGACTTTAGCAACCTGTGGGTTGCTAAAGTTCTTTGAGTGCCCGTTGATACGAGCTCAGGAGTACTTACTCCAGTTCCTGCTCCAGATGTGGAGTCTGGAGCTGCACTGCTTCCTCATGTGAGGAGAGCAGATCCCCTTCACTGTGGTGGAGGATGTCTATTTTTTGACTGGGCTCCCCTTTCAGGGTACACCCCTACCGGCAGAGCCTGTGCTGCCGAGGGACACAGCCCTGGTGACGATCGCTGAGCGATTTTGCTCAGGCAAGAACTACATGTCTGGGACTGTAGTGAGTGTTAGTGGTATAGATTCCCCGGCGCATCGTTGCATAGCGACGATGATTGTTCATGTGTATGGGTCACTTGCGACCCAACAGATTAGTGGTAGCCAGTTGCTGGTGCTGGAGAGGGTGGTGGTGGGTCATGAGTGGTTCGCATGGGGACTGATGCTACATGCGCAGATGATCACACAGTTGGATCGATGTCGGTCCACAGGTACAGGAGAGTTCGCGTTTGGTTCTATCCTGGTTGCCTGGTTCTTAGAGAGGGTGTCGATGTTGCGCCCGAGGGTTCTATTAGAGGCACCTGGGGCACGAGATCCACGATTGAGGTGGTGGTCTACCTTTTTGGTTCACCACGGTGGTGGCGAAGGTGGCCATTACTTTACAGTGCAGGCGGCACAGATATGGCGGCAGATGCCGCAAGTGATACTTCAGTACCCCTATGCTGGGGTTGACTTCCGGGGGGACCCGGACATGGTGCTGCCTCCTGGGGAGGTTTTTGACCATCGAGGTATGTTGAGTATTGTGTATGTTTTGATTTATGTTATCTTTTGATATACCAGTTCATATGTGATATAGACACTGATACGATCGTTTTTTTGTTGTTTTGTGCATGTGCAGATGTGGCACCTCGCAGGCACGAGGTGGAGTTGCAGAGAGCGTCGGTTCAGCGAGAGCCGGAGAGACTACCGCGTGGAGAGAGGCATCGACAGGATGAGGTTGCAGGGCGACCAGTAGAGCCCGAGAGGGCAGCGAGGAGGCGTCGGTTCGATGATCCTGGTGCAGGGCCGTCACATGCTCCTCCGGTGGCAGCCGGAGTAGATTTTGATGATATACGTCGTCGCCTGGAGACGGTGTTATAGGACGTGCCTGAGGGCATGTGGATACGCATCCAGGACGAGGGGTTCCTGGAGCAGTGTATAGGATTACCGCCACCATGGAGGCGTATAGTGTGACGAGCAACTGTGCTTGCCGCGATGACGAGTGGACACCTGCTGCCGGGGCAGGGGGTTCCTGCAGGTGTACCACCACCACCACCTGGGGTAGGTGGGGGTGGGCCACCACCTCCTCCTGAGGGAGGAGTAGGTGGGGGTGCGATAGAGGCACCCTGATGTATGATGTATACTTTTTGATTGTATATAGGCTGGTGAGCCGAGTTTTGTACCAAGGGACTATGATAGCCTGCGGGCACATGTATTTTTTGTATGTAAACATTTGGATGGCCTGATAGGCCTTGATATATATATATGAGTATACATATTTTTTGAGATCCTGATGTCGTTTACATATGTTTTTTGTTGATGATGATGACGTCTATTCTATCTATATGTTGTGACAGGATGTATGAGATGTGTTATGTATGTGTAGCTTGATGTGATATATGCTAATCTAACACCATGTTAGCTATTTCATTGATTGTTTGATTCAATTGTCTTGGAATATGTGTAAATGTAATGGAATCAAAATGTCGAGATAATAATCTAACCTACAGGTATTTGCGAAAGAGGCACAGATCGCGTACACGGTAAACATTGTTGAGCTGAAGAACGAATAGTTGAGAGTCGAGGAAGATGCTAAGGTGACGAATATGATGACGCTGGGCGTCGGCCAAGAGGCCAATGACTGCAGTGTATTCAGCTTAGTTGTTGGTTGCTGGTCCCAAATAGATGTCGCTTGAATGTAGCATTTCATGTGAGGGGGTATAGAGAGCCCAAGCCGCCGAAGCGAGATTTTGTGTCCAACGGTTGGCACCGTCGGCGTAACCGATGTGGTAGGCTGGTGGAGGAAGCATCTGTCAATAGCACAAAGGATAGTTTAGACGAGAGGGGTGAGGGAAAAAATATTAAAAGCACTAGAAAAAAGAAATAACCTAAAGTAGTATGACTACTTTTAAGCATAAAATTTCTTGAGGTATAACCCATTAACGGGTTCCTTGAGTGAGAGGCCTTCGGGGGAGGCCAGGATGTATGCGCCTTTGGTGAGGAAATGTTGGATGATGTAAGGGCCATGCCAAAGTGATTCCAATTTTCCATGGCCCAAGGTATCATGAGCGATATCATAGGCCAGGACAAGGTCGCCTTCGCAGAATGATCGAAGGTTGACATGGCGATCGAAGGTAGCCTTGGATCGTTTTTTAGCTGCCTCGTTATTCTGTAAGGAAGATCGACGATATTCATCCAGAGACTCCAAGTTCAGCAAGCGCTGCTCCATTGGAGCAGTGTCAGGTAATAGCTCAATTGCGGTGCGGAGGGTGGGAATTTCGCACTTGATGGGAAGAGTTGCCTCGATCCCATGGACTAAATGAAATGGCGTGAAACCTGTAGCGGTCTTTACTACCGTTCTATAAGCCCATAGCATGGAAAATAACATATGATGCCAATTGGTTTTATGTTTATTAACCGTGCGCTGTAACATGGTCTTGAGGACTTTGTTCACTGCCTCGACCTGTCTGTTTGACTGAGGGTAATATGGCGAGGCAAAATCATGAGAGAAGCCTAACCGAGATGAGAGTTCGATGAAGATCTCATTCTCGAAGTGTTTCCCATGATCGGAAACAAGTTGTAATGGTACACAAAAATGGAACATGATGTGGTTAAAGAAGAAGCGCGTTGCAGTGTCATCGGTGTTGTTGAAAGTGGGAATAGCTTCGGCCCATTTGGTGAAGTAATCAGCGGCAAAAACAATGTATTTGTGACCATTGCTGGAGGGGGGATTACAAGTCATAAAGTCGATGCCCCATTTACAAAAGGGGCCGACCATAATGACAGGGTGAAGAAGAGCGGGGGGAGCTCGGGCTTTGTTGGCATAGAGCTGACATTGCTCACAACGTTTCATGGCATGAATGCAATCGTGAAACAGGGTAGGCCAAAAGTAACCGGCTCGGATAATATTCTGAGCCGTGGAGATACCCGGAAGATGGCCCCCACATGCACCGATGTGGCAGTCATTTAAGACTCTGTCAGCCTCGTCAATAGTCAGGCAACGACGAAGAATGGTGTCGACGCCCCGCCGATATAGGATGTCTCCGATGAGGAGGTAGCGGGGGGCCTGATGGCGAATACGCTGACGATCATCTCATGATAGGTGATTACCGAAATTTTGAGTTCGTAGGTATACAATAAGGTCACCATACCAAGGATCATCGGAAGCTATGTAAAAGAGATGCTCGTCAGGAAAGTCGGTGGTGACGGGGGCACTGGTGATGTCAGAGGGGAGGGCTGTGACAAGTTCGGCAAGAATGAGGGCCTTCTTACTCTTAGGTGTTGAGAACTCAAGATCTTATTCCTAGAGGATAACGATCCATCGAGAAAATTTTCCGTTAACTTGTCGATGGCTGAGCAAATATTGCATAGGGTTGGAATCTGCGATGACCTTCGTGGTGCGAAGCAGAATGTAATGGCGCAGTTTCTCGACTGCGAGGACAACTGCAAGAGAAAGTTTCTCTTTGTGCTTGTACTTCAAGGGTGGTCCTGAGAGGTTCTTACTAACATAGTAAATGACATGTTCACGATTGTCATCTCTGAGCTGGACGAGGACACTGGCTACTGATATAGCTGATGCTGATATGTAGAGGATGTAGTCGCGATTGTAGTCAAGTGCACTAATCAAAGGTGCATTTGAGATGTTTTAAGATCATCAAACGACTGTTGGGCATAGTCATCCCAGTGGAAGGAGATGTCGTGACGTAGTAGGTGAAGGAAACCATGTGCACATATGGCGTAATCTGGGACAAAGCGTCGAAGGAAGTTAGCTTTTCCCTGAAGACTCTGAAGTTGCCGTAAATTCTGGGGAGGTGGAATTTCAGTGATAGCTTTGACTTTGAGGGGGTCCATGGTAATACCGCTTTGGGAAATGATAAAACTGAGGAGTCGTCCGGTGGTGACACAAAACATGCACTTGAGAGGGTTTAAGCAGATGTTGTACCGGCGACACCGTTGAAATATGATTCATAAATCATCGAGATGCTGGGTGCGTTTCTTGGAGCGTGCCGTGAGGTCGTCCAAGTAGGCGAGGATGATTTTATCCAGATCATGGAAGATGTATGTCATGGCCCGCTGGAAGGTTGCGCCAGCATTTTTTAAGCCAAAGGGCATGACACGATATGCAAAGGTACCCCATGGGGTAATGAATGCGGTTTTATACTGATCAGCTGGGTGGATTTGGATTTGGTTATAGCCCAAGAATCCGTCCATGAAGGAGAGAGCCTCATGGCCAGTGCAGTCGTCGATAATTTGATCGATGAATGGTGTTGGAAAGTTGTCTTTTGGACATGCGTTATTGAGATTGTGAAAGTTTTTGCAAACGCGAAACGTGACCTATTTTTTGTTGACGGGTACAGGGTTGGAAACCCATGAAGTGTAAGCGATGGGGTAGATAAACCTGGCCGTACGTAATTTGTCAATTTCGGCTTTGATAGCCGCGACCTTGGATGGGTGTAGCGGTCGTTGTTTCTGGTGAACTAGTGTGATGTCAGGCCAGGTGTCGATGCGATGTTTGACAATGGATGGGTCGAGGCCAGGCATCTTCGTGTATGACCAGGCGAAAATATCCCAGTATTCTTGGAAGAGGGTTTTATATGCAGCGCTTTCCTGAGGAGTGCAATCAGCTCCAATGATGATTTCTTCGACGACGCCATTTTTAATGGAAATGTCGATTTTGATGGTGGGGGAAATGTTGGCCATATTACCTTCTTCAAAAGTGTCAGGGGTAAGAATGGGATTGTTGAACCAATCGATAGGCTCGGATGGGATAAAATCTTTGGTTTCGACCGCGTAAATGGGGTTTTGGTTAGGGG
The DNA here is from genome assembly GCA_000966675.3 of Picea glauca. Lineage (NCBI taxonomy): Eukaryota > Viridiplantae > Streptophyta > Pinopsida > Pinales > Pinaceae > Picea > Picea glauca. Next base: position 26,428 of record JZKD02S1370045.1, read on the forward strand.
GTATGTGGGCTTCCTGTGGTAGGAAGAGTGCACGATGATGTAGTGTGTCCCAGGGAGAGTCTGGGCGTTGTATCTCTTCCAAGATTTCCTCGTCGCATTGGAAATGTCGGGAATACAAGGGGTCGTGAGGAGTGATCTCAGCGCTAGTGTGATTGCCCCCTGCTGGAGAAGCAAGGGGAGTGATGCGAGCATATGGTGAGGGTTCACTCGACATGAACCATATATTGAAGTATTGAGGAGTGCCCATGGTGGTTGGGTGGAGAGTGTCCATAGAGGAATGAACAGGAGAGTTGGGGGGGTTGTGGGGTAAATCCTCAGAGATGTCATTAAATAACCATGGAGGCGTTGGAAGTGCCTCGGGCTCGGGAGAAATGACATGAATACCTGCTACTGACAAGGGAAGGTCATTGGTCGTCTCTGCAGGTTGACAAAGCACGACCAATTGACGTTGCCTGTATGTAAGGATCATCGGACACTGGTATGTAAAGTGAGTCAATGAATCGCAGAGAGAGCAAGGGCATCTCATATGTTCATTGACTGTAGTGGTGACATAGCGAATGTCAGTGATGTTTGATGAGGACGTAGCAGGGCGTGGGTTGTTATGGACATTCTGGCGTACAACCGCTAATGTCTGCCGAAAGCGTGGCAGTGTTGGGAAATGATGGGTGTAATGGCCATATTCGGAACATATAGCACACGCGAATTTAGTCCTCAACCCTTTACTACTGGAAGGTTGGGTAGTAGTAGGACTAGCAGTAGTGATGGGTGTTGTGGGAGTTTGATTGAGTGGAATCAAATTTTGTAATTTAGGTAGGGATGGGCAATTGTTGGTTTGGTGGCCCTCTTTCTCACAGAGTGCACAAGGTGGTGGGATGCGTGGAGGAAGTGGAGCAGTGAGCTCATTCTTCTTCCTCCTACCCCCAGCTGTAGCAGGGGGGGTTGTGAGTATTGGGGTAGTAGGGGTAAGGACAAGAATCATCATGGGAATTCCTTCCTGTGGGGGAAGGGATGGTCGAGGGACCATCTCTGGTAGGTGTAAATACCAAACTGGGATGGCTAACACCATATTAGGTAGTGTGAGCGTTGTGGCTACCTGAAAAGCTTCAATACCTGGTGGGGGGTAAAAGAAGGGAATTTGGGTGAGGGGTTGGGGGAGTGTCTCCAAAATGGGACTATGCCCCTAAGGGGATGTGGATTCGTGGATGGTTGAGGTCGATGAGTGCGCAGGAGGCTCCGGTTGGAGTGGTTCTGCGACTATTGAGACATCAGGAATGACTGAAACCTCCTACGGAGGAAGAGTATCCTCCGTGTGAGTTCCATTAGATGAGACAACACATACTTGATTAGGGGGAAGGAGTGGTAGTGCTCCATGGTACGTCCCTAACAAGGATGGATCTTTGAAAATACCAGGACCCATCTCGACGAGTGGGTATGCGTCTTTGTTGGTGTGGATGAGAGGAAGAATGTTATCGAGATTGGCAGATGGATTAGGCTCATAATGTGAGACTTGGTCAATGGTCACAATCTTTCCGTTGTGGGGGAACATGATTGTTTGAAAGATGGAAGATGCCACTACCTTCATAGCATACATGTAGCTACGTCCGAACAATATATTGTAATCGAGCAGAGCGTCGATAACTTCGATGTCAATGAGAATAGTTTTTCCCCCGAGTTCTACGGGGACATTTTGGAAAAGCCCTTCAGGAGATGATGGTCATCCGTCATAATCTCGTAATGTGATGGCGGAGGGTATGAGTTCCAGGGAACCCAGTTTCTGCCATACTGTTTTGGACATGATGCATGTAGATGCACCTTCATCTATGATACACCGATGAACGGTGATGTTCTGTATCTTTACTGGTAGTTGAATAGCGACCAAGGCGGGAAGATGAGGTTCATTGTTGTCAAGGTTGAAGGTGATGAGTCAAGTATCAGCAGGGTCGACTGCCCCCAAGGCGGAAAGTAGTGACTTCCGTTGCGTGGGACAGGTCTGGAGAACTTCCAAGACAGACATGGCAGCCGGGGACTGTGTTAAGTCATCTACCAAACTATAATTATGAGATTCCCTAGCCTATGGGTTGTGAACATTCCTGCACAAGGGGATATGAGGGATACGTAATGGTGGTTCGGCGGAAGGGTGAGGGATCACCAACGGGGGTCCCGTCAGTGTAGGGTTTGTCTCTGGAGAGATAGGAGTAGACTCATGTGGCGTGTGATACTGACGATTGCGCATTTGCAGAAGGATCTCTTCCTCACTGGTGAGGAGGATCGTACGCTCTACTGGATTGTTCGGGTTATGGTATTGACCCACCTGAGGTGGGGGATGTTGCATGTCCTTTTGGGTGTTTATCACCCCTTGATGTGGGATAGGGTTTTGCATCATGGTGGGAGGGGGTTGTTGCACATACTATTGTGGTGTCTGCTGAGGGGAAGTTTGTGCATGGGTATGGGGAAGACTACCCGAGTCTTTCAACCTTTTGAAATCAGCGATTTGGGGGAAATGGTGAATGTAATGACCGAACTCGCCACAAAGAGCAAAAGGTTGGATGGTTTTAACATTATTTAACCCTTGGCGTTTGTTGTTATTGCCTCCTTGGGGGTTTTGGTTCCCTTGGTTCTGGTTGCCCCCAGTGGGTTGGTGCTGTGGGGGTTGATTCCCGCCTTGGCTAGGGTTGTTGTTATTCCTGTTCCTGCCTTTATTTTTGGTATTGTTTGATGGATGAGTTGGGTTGGCTATATTCAATTGTTCAAAATTCTGGTACTGTTGAGCAGCAGAAGGTTGAACAAAATTTACCCCCGCATGTGGGTGTGGGGGAGCCATGGGTTGTGGGGGACCAGGAAATGGGAAGTATGGATTTTGTGGTGGTACTGATCCATAAGGTACATAGGAAGGCTGCGTGCTTTCACTAGTACTATAAGCTGATGTTGAGGGAGTACCACTATGTGTGGGAATGGGTGGATGTATGGGAGGTGCCGGTGGTGGTCCACTGATGGGTGGAGGTATAGCAACAGGATATGGATATTGATAGGGGGGTGGGGGGGAATAAGGAGTTCCCCCATATGCCGGAGGGGATTGAGGTGTTCCATACATCGGTGGTGGTTGGGGTTGTGGACCATGGTGTGTGGTGGCACCTATTAGTCTGTCTGCTGAATGAGACATCCCAGGTTTGTCTTGGCCAAATGGCATAGGTTTCAGAAGGTCAGGAAGTACCGTGTATAAGTACCCTGACTGTGCATAAATAAGGTCATATTGTTGGGCCTTACTGATGGCTTCCTCTTCAGATTGAGGGAAGGTTGAAGTGACATCCTTTCCAAGGAGAGAGACAAGAGATCTGAGAAACCAATCAAGGCACTGTTGCTTGGTGGTTTCTGCTTTACACAAACTACATCGCCTACGCCACTCATGAATGTGGTCAGCGATGTGGGTGGACGAGGTTTGTTTGAAGTTAGATAGTAGTTCTAGACCATTTTCATGTCGGATGGGTAGTTGGAAGAAGGTAAAAAATGCTTTGGCTAATGACTCTAAGGTCGTATGTGACCCTGATTTTTCTTCAACATACCATTTGGCTGATGGGCCAGTAAGTGTGCGTTGAAATAGTCGCAGTCTGATGGAATCATCCATAATGCTATTGGAAGAGCACCATAGATGAAAGGTCATGACATGGTTGGCGGGGTCATCCCCTGCCTTTCCTTCAAACTTTGGTATGTCTGAAGGAAGTTTTGCTGGCATTTCGGGCCATGTGGCGTCATGCAATATAGGATCATTGGTGAGCTTGGTGCGATCCGGGATGTTAAGAGAGGCCAAGTATGGCATCTGTAGTGGTGGGGGAGGGTTAGCTCCAGCCATATTGTGTTGTGAACCTGACCCTTGATGGGGACTAGGTGGGTTGGTGCTCCCTCCTTGAGAGGAAGTGGGTCCCCTGCTTCCGTGTAAAGGAGAGCGAGTGAGCGGATGACCTTGGGAGGATGACCCAAGTAATGTAGAACCAAGAAAAGATGATCCTAAGATGGTAGCACTCACAGGAGTGTGTGAAGGAGGTATCGATGAGAGTGTACGACCAGATACTCCCCCTAAGATAGGTGGGATATTGAGCAAGTGTCGTGAACGACGGGGGTTCTGTGGTTCCCCTATGATGTCAGACTAGTTGTGTGAATGTGTGCAACACGTGGTGAGAGAAATATAGAAAACAAAAAGCCTTTGCATTGAATGTTTACACAATATATATATCCCAATCAAATAGTAATCAAATGTGCATCATACATAACATGAGAAAGAAGCATATATATGGGTAAGTGGGTTTTGTCCGCGTGGGGAAATCAAAAGAAAGCAAAATGCTCGTGTCCTAGAAGACGTAACGTCCTTCCTCTCAAATAGCAATGGACCTTCCAATAGCTCTCAACAGTGGGGTCTGAAGTCACCGGAAGAGAAACTAGTGAAGGATAAAATAATTGGTTAAAATGAGGGGTAGAGGGGGCATATCCCTAAAGAGCTGGCGATACTTCCCAATAGCCACACAAAATCCAATCAAGGTGTGATTGCAGCCCACAATTGCCACCTGGGTAGATGTCCTAAAGTTGGTTACTAGGTACCTCGGTCCAAGTGCGACATTTATATTTTCGGCCTAAGAAATGGGTCACGGGCTAGATCCCATCCAAGAGGTGGGTGCCTCAAGGGGGGACGCACAGAACAACCGGACCTCGGCCTTCGACCCTTCACGGGTATCTCCC
>JZKD02S1370045.1:33071-58246 GCA_000966675.3 Picea glauca
TGACCAGCCTACCATGCGGATTCAGCTCAGATTTGGGAGTCAAATCGGCTTGGGAGCTGATCCAGAAGTGGTTGGGAGGCCGACCAATTCCATAAATGCACCGTTTAGCAGGTGCGCGGGTTTTTGTGCCAACAGTCGCGCATCGTGCGCGCATGCGCGCATTGTACATTCCTGTTCCGCGCATATGCGCGCGCACCCAACTTTTGTAAAGCGCCCTTCAATTTTTGGGTTACTTTGTATAGTTTTTGACCATTTTGCAATGCTGTGAAATTAATTCAGTGCCATGAATGACTTCATTCCTGTTTGACGATGTTGAGTTCTTGTCGCCATGTGCGGATGAAATTTCAGTGATAACAAAAAAGAACGTCCTTCTTTAGTAAACACATAAATCCCTTCATGATATCGACATAGTTTGCAATAAAACACCATAAAAAGTTTTCTTTTCCCTGTAAAATATGAAGCTGAAGGATTGTGTGCGGTGGAGGCAACTAACCTATTGCCTCAACATTGAGAGGATTGACCATGATCCCTGTTGTCGAAACTATGAAACCTAGAAGATGACCTGACGTCATGCAAAAAATGCATTTGTTTGGATTCAAGCAAATATGGTAGTAGCAACATTTCTCAAAGATAAGTTGGAGTTGTGTGGGATTATCAACTCTCTTACAAGACCGTGATGCTAAATCATCAAGGTACACCTTGACTATATGTTTGAGATTGTGGAAAGAAAAATACATGGCCCATTGAAAGGTAGATCTAGCATTTTTCAGACCAAAAGGCATCTTCCGATAAGTGAATGTACCCCATGGGAAAATGAAAGTGGTTTTGTGTTGGTCTTCGGGTTTGATCTGTATGTGATTGTATCCCGAAAAACCATCCATGAAAGAAAAGGCTTCGCAACCTGCACATTCATCGACTATCTGGTCAATAAATGGTGTGGGAAAATTATCCTTTGGACAGGCTTTGTTCAAATCATGAAAGTTTGTACATACGTGAATCGTACCCTTTTTTTGTCGACTGGAATGGGATTTGAAACCCATTGAGTCAAATGAACGGGGTAGATAAAACGTTCTTTGAGGAGTTTCTCTACTTCAGCCTCAATAGCTACTGCTTTCTTAGGATTGACTGGACGAAGCTTATGATGGACCGATTTAGCATTAGGATAAGTTGTGATTTTTTGTTCAACAATTCTTGGATCAATGCCTGGAATTTCCTCGTAAGACCAGGAAAAAATGTCATGGAATTATTTAAATAAGTCCATGTATATTTGAATATCCTCTTGGGAATAGTCAGCTCCGATGAGAATATTCTCTACGATGTTAGGGGTTCTGGATATATCAATAGGTATCGTGTCAATGATGGTTTCTATATTAATTTCGGCATAAAGAACATGTGTAGCCAAGGGATTGATAGGACAAGACCTATCTCCAGTCATAGTCAAAGTGAATTCTCCTACTTCAATTCTTCTTAACTCTGGGAGGAAATAAGATCTGTGATGGAGATCATTCCAAGGTGTATCTAGACTAGTCATTACTTCAATAATCACTTCATCTGAAGGAAAGACTAAGTCTAAAGAATCGGTATCAACAAGGGAACCTTAAGCCCAAGTAGGACCGAGAATCAGATCTAACTCTTGTGCGGGATTTGGATCGGGGTCGACAGAAGCTTGCTGGACTATTGAGTACACAACTTCTATCCTAGACAAGGGAATGGCCATACCATGGTGCCCTATCCCTTCCATCATGGCTGATGGGGAAGGGATAATCCACGGATCATTGAAGTAGGTCATACAGAATGATGAGACTTGAAAAAAATCAACCTAAGGTTCGTCTGAAACAAACTTAACATCAACGAAAGGAGGAGGGTAATCAAAAGTGCTCATTAAAGGTGGGCACAAACCAACCCCTATGTTGACAATGTCGAGTTGAGGGTTATCAATCATCGGGACCATGGATGCCCCCGATGAAGGGTCAGGATGGGAGAAAGACAACTGATCAATGGTCACTATCTAAGCTTCGTGTGGAAACAAAAAGACCCAAAAAGCTATAGCGATCACTGCTTGCATAGCATAGGTCGAAATCCTTCCTAACAGAAGATTGTAGTTGAGAGATTCATCGACCACTTCAACCTCGACGCACACAGTCTTCCCCCCTAAATATACGGGAAAAGAGGGGATGATGCCATGTGGTTGGAATGAACGACCATCGAACACGGTAAGAAGAGTAGGTGATAGATACAAAACGAGTTGTCTAATGGCCTTCCAACATGCCAAAGGCATCATGCATGTCGAGGCACCCTCATCAACCACCGTGCGAAAAATATTCTGAGTAAAATTTTTCATGGCGTAAGCCACTACTATCTAAAATTCTACATGGTAAGGGAGAAGAGGTTTTAAGTTGGTCCTATCAAGCATGATCGTACCCAAATTACAAGTCTTAGTATATCCTAGGGTGGCTAACAGAGCCTTTCCCTGGGAAGGGCAGGTCTGGAGGACCTCTAAAGTAGAGATCGCATAAGGGGTTTGAGACAAATCCTCCACCACAGAGTATTTATGGGCATCCCTTACATTTGGATTGTAAGAATCTTTCTTGAACGCACCTTTTGGGATGTGTGTCATTGTTTCTCCAAATGTATTCTCAATCTGGAGAGGAAGAGGTGGGTTTTCATCTTCTTTACTCTTCTTAGAGGTGTTTGGCATTCCGTAATCATGTGCTCTAGTCAAGATATAGGCTTCACCATTCATCATATACACGTTTTCGGATGAAGAATTACTCGAATATGGAGGGGGTCCTTGAATGCCCCCATCCATGCTCGAAGAGTCTCGAGTTAAATTTTTCCCATGTTGAAATGGGTTCATTAACACAATAGGTTGTTGATGTGCCAATAAATTTTGGGCCTCTACAAGCCGAGGGCACTAGTGAGTTGGGTGGTCTTTCGTGCACAGGTTACATGGATACTTCAACTTCTTCTTTTCAGTGCTTCCCCTGCCAGCATTATCGGTAGGTTTCTTATCTCCCTTACCCTTCTTTCATTGTTTCTTCTTTCCTTCGAGATATTGGGTGGCCTTTGGGTTAGTCGATTGAACACTGTGTACATATGACGTTTGTGTAGGGGGAGCAGCCGGACTAGTGGTCTGGATGGACGCTTTCTGCTATATTGACAATTGTTGCAATTTTTTTGGCATCTGATCACCGAGCTTCATTTGTGTTGAACCGACAATACCATCGACATGTGGCGCAAATCTCTATCTTGTCTTGTCAACTATTGACCATGGTGGATCTAGAAAAATTTCATAAAGTAAACTAGACTGAGAGTAAATTAGCTCTAGTTGTTGAGCTCTCATTATTGCATCTTCTTCGGAAAACACTCCCGACGTTGCGACGTCTTTGGATAACTGGGGTACCAAATACTTAAGGAACCAATCAAGAAGGAATATTCATGGGATTGGCACTTTTATCAAACTCTTCCAGCATCTCCATTCTCAGATGTGATGTTGGACCTTGACCAAGTTTTGGAATAATCTTGGTCATGATTGACCTTTTTTGGGACTTCAACAACCTATCAAAGATGGATCTCCAGACGAAGCAGAGATCACAGGATCTCGACCCACTTTTGGGCCCATTTTAGGTTTTACGAATATGTAATGGGAAAGGGATGTCGGCCCATGGGTTTACCCATGCTTAGGCCCATTTTGTATGTATAAATAGAGGGGTAATAGAGAAGAATATCATATCTAGGTGATATAGGCTAAGTGAGAATGGGGGATCTGTGTGATCAAGAGTTTTGTGCATTCCATATAGACTTGTAGAGCTTAGTGCAAGTCCTTGTGTTAAGGTATAGAAGGATTTGTGCTAAAAGACAAGGAATAAGGATCTAGCGAGCTACACAGATATTTTGTCCTATGCGAAGTAAGGGTTTCTATGGCTCTGTACTTGTAACTGATTGGCCAATGATAATAAATAAGAAGAGTTGGTGGACGTAGCTCCAAAATGGGGGTGAACCACACAAATCTATGTGTTATGCTTTGTGCTTTGACTTGATGTGTTTATCCCTGCTTTTGCAAAGTGATTTGATATATTTAGATGGATATACTTATTCTTTGTGCTTCATTAGATGTGTATGAATAGTAGATCTGATATGTATGAAGATGCTTAGTGTTGATCTACTGGATCTCATCTGTTTTACTGTTGCTAAATAATAATATACCTTAGATCTAAGTGAATGTTTCGATGCTCTATGTTATCTGTGAAGTATAATAAGGGTTGAATATTGATGAATGATCAATGCTAAGTTCTCTGTAAGTGATATAATCACAGACCTATGTCCCAACTAAGGTTTCATACACCTGAGTCTCGCAACCAACCCCACTTCTACCTTAGGTGAGACTTCATTTTCTTTGTAGGTGTTGCCGAAAGGGCCAGTAGTTAGGGGTTTTTTGGTGCTCTCTTCGAGTGAACCCTAGGTCTTCCCCTGTGTCCCAAAAAATGGTTCGATTGTCGGGACTTGAAACTATGATTTTTGGAAACTAAGGAAGAAGAAGCTTTATTCATCCTGAAACTGTGGAAGCTTTGTGCGTAGATTTGTTCCCTAGTGCATAGTATTCCACTTGATCTGAAAAGCTCTGTGCTAAAGAAAGAAGGCCAAATATGAAGAAAAGAAGAAAGATCCGAATGATTTGTGCTCTAAGAAAAGTAAAAGTGGAAGTTTCTGAAGAAAAGAGGTAAGATATGTAAGCCCAGTGCTCTAATAAAGGTAAGAATAGTTAAAAGTTTATAGATTTGGAAGTTTTGTACTCTATAGAAGTAAGATAAGTGGAAATTGTTTTTTCTAAAAACATGAATCTAGGTGTGCTTGATAGATTCCATCCTAGCTTGAAAACTAGGGCTCTGATAGATGAAAGAAAGTTTAATATGAATAAATATGATAAGCATAATGATAGATATGTTATACCTATGCATAGAAAGAATGTTTGGACTAACAAATGGATGCAAGATCCTAGAAATAATTTTTTACAGGCTAGCTACCATTATCCTGGTGCGCAATATAGAAGAATTTGGGGAACATTTAAAAGAAAGAGAGGGTTAACCCTCTGTTACAGTTGCAGAAGACCGAGACATATTTCTAAGGAATGCCCTGGTGGAAGATCTAGTTTCCTATGTTGCAAATATTTGGACCATGAAGTATTGGATTTCCCTAGAATGATTGCTAAGCTTGAAAGAATGAATCTGAATGAAGAAAACCCTAAGGAATATCCATAAATAGTACAACCCTAGAAGGAATTAGAGAAGGTATTGCTACAGATGAAAGACACCTTGAATGATCACCGACATGTTAGGCTATCAGATATCTTTAAAGAAAAAGAATGTGTCGAGGTAAGAATAGGAGACTTCGACATTGACTGTGTTCTTGATGAAGAAACACAAGTGAACATTATGGCAGAGAGAACTTGGGAATCTATAGGAAGGCCTTCTATGATCCCTGCATTAAGAGGAATAGGGATATTCAGAGGAAAACTAGTAACCCTATGTGGAAAGATCACTCATATATCTATGAATACCAATGGAACTTCGACTGAAGAAGATTTTGATATTATTAAATTCATTAAGGACAACACCCCATTTACCATATTGTTAGGAAAGCCTTGGGTTGATAACGATCAAGCTAGATGAAAGAAAGAAGAAGAAGTTTTGGAACAATATAAACATGACTTAAAATATTTCATGACTAGAAGGATTGTGCAGTTGATTGAAGAACAGGAAAACATATCGAAGTTATTTGACACTAGAATCCCATATGTCAAAGATGCAAGAGCATTAGAGGACTCACAAAAGATTGAAGTATATGTCTCAGATATAGAAGAAGTATTACCCCTGAGTCTTAGGAGAGAATCTCAGTAGCATGAAGAGACTATGTCCAAGGAAAATAAGAATATGAATGGGAAGAGACTCACCAAGACAAAGCTCATTGGAAAGAAGGCTACGAATCTAAGTAAAAAGAGAGCTAAGATCGACAGGCTACAAAATATTCCAGAGGGAGCCTCACAGAAGGAAAACTTGCAGAATTTGAACTTCGCTGAGATATCAGACCAACGACATAGGCCACCTCACCAAGGTGAAGCAATATAGCCATTGGAAGCAATATAACCATTTGACTGTCACTCTGAATGGGTCAGAAAGAATTTATGGTTTTCCACTAGACCGGTAGACCATGCCATAATGGATAGAACACGATTTAATGATGCCTCATACCCATTGCAAGAAGACTGTTGCTGAGTTTCTTATTTATTTTGTTGCTCCACACATTGAGAATACTTTTTCTAACTGAGAATTTGAGCCCAAAGCCTGATATTATTTTTCATTGTGATCATCGCCTTGTTCCCATACCCTTCATTGCAGTCTCTGAATTCAGTTCACACCCGATCTAATTGACCCTGACCCTGTATGTTGGATGAGCTCAGTGCTGCAGAGAAAATATTTGAAGAATTTTTGATTGACTTAATGACTGAGAGAGTCATGTCAGAGTGAGGGTTATCTACAGCAATCCAAGCATCGTCAACAAGAGGACTGCAGGCCTCTCCTTCCACTCTTCGCGTTGGTCCATCCTGGCCGACCGATGAGAAACAAACAAATTAGAGAGACGACATCGCGAACTCCAAGCTTATTCTACACATTCTACCAGCTTACCTACCATCTCTAAGCGGCACCATCAATCATGATAGTGTACCTCAAGACTTCAAGTATACTTTGATCACCGTGTACCTTCCAAAAGGGGTGTGCACAGTTCGTGCCAACCAGGATAAGCTCGCAACACTGAAATTTAGTGACTTCAACATTGGTGATCGTAAAACTTATAGCATGTTAGCCCCACATAAGTACTTAACCAGGACCAAAGGAAATAATTCCAATATTATCCCTCAGTCATGGACCCAGAACCTCACGTAGTCCCCACTGCTCAATCCAATGAAGATCTCGCACTTCGGCATACACTAGGAAGTCAACGCATGTGTCAAGTTACTGTTGTTTTGCTACAACAGAGGATACTTATGGTTGAACCTCCGCATCACTGTGGATCCAACCTTGATTAATTAGATCATTGGATTAGTATGCAAGGCCTTGACCCATAGGAGTTTTACCCTGGAAAGGCCTCAGACCAAGAATTAGCGCAGAGGATTAAAGAAACTTATGGAGATGTCGAGAAGGGCACACAAGGCTACAAGGTAGCCTCTATATAGAGCGACACAGTGTGCCTTGCTTGTCAGATGATCGCGGGGCAAGCTAGTTCGCAAGAACAGACCAACCCAAGTGACTGGATTTGTAGTTGACCTCACAGGAAAGTGCACAGAGGGACTATAGATGAACTGGGTGCAGTACCTTGTAAACCAACTAGAGATTGATTAAAGAGAAGCGCAAGACCAAGGGTATGAGTTCCACTTTAGCTAGATTCTCATACTAATCACTTTCATTGCCTGGGAGCTACCAGAGAGTGCCAATTTCCTGGATATTGAACCCTTCGAACCACTGGCCATGAAGCTCTGTACACTATGGTACTCTAGCGACACGAAAAAGAAGTGGTAGTCCAATGCCCTCTTCCATGCCTATTACAACCAATTAAAGTTCACAATACAGTCTACACCACACATAACCCCAAACACACTTCACAGGTTTAGACCCTTGATGAAATTCAGTGCAAACTGCCACTTCACCTATATTACAATGCGTGTTGATGAGCATAAACAACAAATCTATTCATATTACAAGTTGACAGAAGATGATTTGGTTGAGATTTCCAATGAATGTTCAGTGAACCTCCTTATTCCAGTGGACCCCATAGAGATGTCCGATGTGGTTAGCCCTAAAACTATGCTAGACACACCTGGACCAAGCAAGACGAAGAAAGATGATGAAGTGTAAGATGTACATAGCACATCGATGAAGACCACTTCGATCTCACCTTAGCAGGGAGAGCTAGGTGGGACAAAATTCAATCAAAATAAGGGCAAAGTTACTCCACCTAGAGAGGAGGAGGATCCATCCAAGAAAAGGAAGGTTACCCCACCAAAGCCTTCATCCCGAAAAAATTTTAAAGCCACTAGGACTACGTTTAAGACTACCCTCACCCCAGACGAATTCTAATTATTAGTCATTGCGTTGAATGAGGCTTCACTGGAGATCATAGAAAGGAAATAAGTGAAGAAGGAGGAGTTATTCAGCCGAATCAAGGGTGAAATTCAAGAAGAATAGCAGGCACTACAGTCCAACCACGTAGTTTCTATTTCACCCTTGACAATTGGAATAGAAGAACCAGGAGATGAGCCAGCCCAATTTCACCATATCATCGATAAAGTTAAAGCTCACATTTGATGAGCTTAGGAAGAGACAGTGCAAGCCACCCAAGATTTGGTGCAGGCATAGGAAGATATGCTAGACCAACATAGTAATGCAGAATGAGAAAAACTAGCCCTGCAAACAAAGTGGGAGAAAGAGAAAGAAAAGCTACAACAAAGCAAGGAGAAATTTCTCACAGAGAAACTCAAGATAAATAAACTGGTCAACGGATCATTTCTCTCTATGACAGACATCGAAGTCCAGAAAAAAGAACGGGTTCCACAACAAGTGGCACAACTGGAAGGAGTGATCCAGTAGCTTAAGCAACACATCTTAGATCTGGAACTTCGTACTGTGCCCGAGACCCCTGAAGATATTAGAGACCTAAGAGAGGGAAATACTTGTAGCATAGTTGGTAGATTTAAAGCCCTTGAATTGGAATGCAATAAGTTGACTTCTAGGAGATCTCAGACATATGATACCCTCACGGAGATTCCATGGTTGCAGGCGTTGGAGTCACAAATCCAAGAAGAAAAGAAGCATGCAAATATGTTACATGCGCAGTTCAAGGCCTTGTCATCAGTTGAAAGAATGAAGAGGTTTCCATAGAAATGCATAGCCCAAAAATAGGTCCACATGATTCATATTAAAGTGATGGAAGTCTCTCAATGACTTCAACCAGTGCAAGAGGAGGCATGTCAAATATTCAGTGAAGTTGAAAACTAAGTAGAACTTGAATAGGTTGTGAGTGCAACATAACAATGCCTATAAGGACCAGTCAATGATGCACTCATCCAGGAGTTCACTGAGAAAGAGGCAGTATCACTACAACAAGTCAAAGTAGCTCGAGCCAAGCTCGAGGTGTTCAAAGCAGAATTGCTCAGACTATAGTGACTCAGGACGAGTCATAGGTGATTTTTGGGAGCCTATTGGCCCTTGATCAAGTTTTGGAATAATATTGGTCACGATTGACCATTTTTGGGACTTTGATAGCCTGTCAAATATAGAGTTCCAAACAAAGAAGAGATCACGGGATCTCAGCCCACTTTTGGGCCCATTTTGGGTTTTGAGAATATGTAATGGGAAAGGGATGTCAGCCCGTGGGTTTACCCACGCTTAGGCCCATTTTGTATGTATAAATAGAGGGGTAATAGAGAAGAATATCGTATCTAGGTGATATAGGATAAGTTCCAAAGGGGGATCTGTGTGATCAAGAGTTTTTTGCATTTCGTATAGACTTGTGAAGATTAGTGCAAGTCCCTGTGTGAAGGTATAAAAGGCTTTGTGATGAAAGGAAAGGAAGAAGGATCTAGCGAGCTGCACAGATCTTCTGTCCTATGTGAAGAAAGGGTTTCTATGGATCTGTGATTGTAACCAATTGGATGACAATAATAAAGAAGAAGAGGTGGTGGATGTAGCCACAAAGTGGGGGTGAACCACGTAAATCTATGTGTTATTCTTTGTGCTTTGACTTGATGTGTTTATCCCTGCTTTTGCAAATTCCATTGATATATTTAGATGGATATACTTATTCTTTGTGCTTCATTAGATTTGTATGAATAGTAGATCTAATATGTATGAAGATTCTTGGAGCTTATCTACTGGATTTGATCTATTTTACTATTGCTAAGTACTAATATACCTTAGATCTAAGTGAATGTTGTGATGCTCTGTGATATTTGCGAAGTATAATAAGGGTTGAATATTGATGAATGATTAATGCTAAGTGCTCTGTAAGTGATATAATAATAGACTTGTGTCCCAGCTAAGGTTGCAAACACCTGAGTCTCACAACCACCCCTACTTCTACCTCGGGCGAGACTTCATCTTCTTTGCAGGTGTTGCCAAAAGGGCTGGTAGTTAGGGTTTTGTTGGTGCGCTCTTCGAGTGAACCTTGGGTTTGCACTTGTGTCCCAACATGTGATCGAAGATATGGTCTTCCTTTGTCTTCTCAAAGTTGGCCAACAATTCAGTGTTGGCATCATATCTCACAGGTAATTGGAAATGGTTTAAGAAAGCCATTGCCAATTATCCGAAGGAAGAGTATCTCGAGCGGTCAATCTCAATGTACCATTTCACAGCACTCCCTATGAGAGTGCATTGAAACAAACACAAATGGATGAAGTCATATTTCAACGAATTGGACGAGCACCACAAATGAAAGGTAGTCACATGATCGACTGGATCTTCATTAGGCTTGGCCTCAAAATTTGGGATGTACGAAGGCAACTTGGTCGGCATAGGAGGCAAATGCGGATCATGAAAGATGGCGTCATTCAATAACCTTGTTAAGTCTAGAAAGTGTAGAGTTTCCATAAATGGTAGTTTGGGCTGTTGATTGTGACCAGGGAAAAAGGGGCCTGGAGTTTGGCTAGAACCAGGTTGCCAGGAAAAGTTAGGTTGTTGTCCAAGGTTCTGGTAATAACCATGGCCTTGACCAATGGATGGATTCTGTGCTTGTTGATATGTCATTGGCTGACTCTTGTAATAGGACATGAAGGGATGGGCTTGCGTCGCATTCCAAGGATTTTGGGAAAGGATTCCCCTTGTCGATCAATCTGGAATAGGTGTTGAGCCTTTCCCAGGATTCTATTGGCTATGGAAGTGGTTTCCCTCAATCGACATCCCTGACAAGGGAACTGGTCCTTGCCATGGATTCCATGGTCCTTATGAGGAAGGAATTCCTAAGTTTGCCCAGTGTGTAGGAATAATACCCTGTACAAGATTTTTTTGTCCATAACTGGGGTTGACCCCGGTCAAGAAGGAAGTCGAAGAGAAAGCATTGTTACCAAACACATCAAACAAAGAGAACGATGTAGAACAAACCGACATGTTATAAGAAGGAATTCCTTGACTACCTTCTCCAAACAAACTAAAATTTATGTTCGACCAGGCGGGATGCTGGTGAGCACCATCGAGCGAAGGGGACAAAGGAGGTATATGACCCCCTCCATAATGGAAAGCGTTATAGGAAGTTGAAGTGCCCCCCATGGATCCTTGCAGAGGAGCATTGGAGCTCCCTTCCATGAGACCTAAAGTATGTAGGTTGGAGTAGGAAAGTATAAGGCTTGTACCGAAGCCAGGCATCTCATATGAGAACGGAGGGCCTGTCACATTTTGTGTAAATGGAGTAGTGATCGCCACCATAGATAGAATCTGACCATTTCCCGAGGTAGATGCATTCGAGATCATAGTGGCCCGGATAGATGACAGTTGGTTAGGAGGTGGAACACCCCCTATAGTGATAGTCGTGGAGGGAATATGGGAATTCCTTGAAGAAGTCTCATCATTTGGTTCCATTGCTTCTTGTGACACTATCAGGGGCTCATAAGAACAAAATTGTACAACGATGGGCTTCAATAGATCAATATTTTGAGGTTCATATGGACCAAGAGCTTCCACTCGAAGGTATGAAATGGTTGGTTCCTCCAGAATCAAATGTTCTTCTCTTGGAGATTGGTCGGGCACAGTTTCCTATGACCCGGTCACCTCAAAAGACCCTTGTTGGTCTAGTATTCACCTTAGCGGTGGCAAGGGTGGCTCCAGATTGATCGGTGGCAGGCTCAAATTTTCAATGAAACACTAGGTATTTCTATTATCATTCAATAACCAACACACACTAGAAAAAGTTCCTATGAGATAAAACAAGTAGTCACTAGCTAGTTGGAAGAACAGTTAC
The DNA here is from genome assembly GCA_000966675.3 of Picea glauca. Lineage (NCBI taxonomy): Eukaryota > Viridiplantae > Streptophyta > Pinopsida > Pinales > Pinaceae > Picea > Picea glauca. Next base: position 45,075 of record JZKD02S1370045.1, read on the forward strand.
AACAACCAACACTAGAGAAACTTACCGGTGCAAGTGAAACTCGAATAGGGAAGCACCCTCTAGGTATACTCTGCAAAAAGTAGCCCGATGTCTATCCTAGGTACCATAGTATACCCCCGCAGTCACTTGTGTAAGTCCTTAAAATAAAGGCAACTAGGTTGCTAGTGCGCGAATAGTCACCAGGCGGGTACAGTCGACAGTCGGGTGGACTGCAATGAGTAGGGTATCAATCCCGAAACCTATCAAGGGTATCAAAAGAAAGTGTTTCAGAAAACAATTGAGGACTTCGAATGGATTCAAGACCCATGAAGCTCCATGGAAAATGTGATCAATGGAATCCCAAGACAAGCCCTCTATATGCATTTCCCACTACGCTTGGTCCGGCTTTGGAGGGGTTATCTCCGCTACCTTTCCACATGTGAACTCATGTTTAGCCCCTATGTTAGAGGGGGGTCCCAGATAACTTTCATGATACTGGACTTTTAGCACTCCCTAGCACAGACTCTTATGTTTGTTTTTGTAGCCTTGAAGAGTTTCCTCTCCAATCCTAAATCAAGGCTTTAGCCTAGACTAGTTGATGGACCCTACAAACATAAAGTCTAGTAGATTTTAATTAATCATTAATTTTTATGGTTGTCTTAAGTCAAAGGAAGAGGAAATGAAACTAGTGAAGTATTTAAGAGACGAAAGAGAAGAGCATATACTGAAACTAGAAACAAACTACTTCCTCTTCACAAATTCAGATTTGTACATTTAAACTCTTTAACCAAATTTTCAAACTACTTTTTTTTTTCTAAGATATTTTAACATAAAACTCAAAAAAAGATTTCGCTCGACTACGAGATACTTATTTTCCTAAGTCAATCAGAAAATAACTTATGAAAGAATTATTTTTCCTGGTTGCTAATGCAAACAACCAACTACTTGACCAAACAAATAAAGTGAAATTTATTTTTTTATTATACTTCCAAAACAAGAAAATTTGAAACTGTATTCTTTTATGAAGAAAAAAATGAAAGAAAAAAAAAGAAAGACAAAACAAGACCAATAAATGACTCATGGCCCACCGCAGACCGTGGGGAGTCACTGACAAAACCAAAGAAGGAAGATCAGAACAGACTCACAATTTCATCCAAAAACCTCATAAAGAAAAACAAGAAATATTTCGAAGAAAAAGAAAGCTACACTGAATTCAAATCTAGGCTACTAATTTCTATGATAGAGACTAGGGTTAGATTAAGAAAACCCCTGAGAAGTGTGACTCCTGACAGGGAAGAGGATGACTTCCTCTTCTAAAAATACAATTTTCTCAAGAGGCATGCTACTGACACTTAAACAACTAGCGTATGTACGCGGGCTATCCAAGGGCAGGGTGCATATGCATGCATGCAGGCCCACTACAGGTCGCGTGCACCTCTGCAAATCCTCAAAAAATAATGAAAAACAAGAAGTCAATAATAGGTAGGGAGTACTGGTATTGAAAACCAGAATCCCTTAAAGACACGGGAACTTACTTTTATAAATAAAATGCAAGGAAAATTCGATAAAGAAAAGATAACTTGAGGTTATACTTAAACTACAGACTCCAACAAGAGAGACTAGGACTTGATCAAGAAAGCCCCTGAGAAGGATCACTTTTGACAGGGAAGAGGATGATTGCCTCTCCTAACAAAAGGATTTTCTGAACTCAGGCACACTATTGACACTTCAACAACCAATGTATGTATGTGGGTTGTCTAAAGGTAGGGCATGTATATAAGTGTGAAATCATTGTACAAGCTTTGTATACCTCTATGGGTTCCCCCAAAAATAAAAAATAGTCTAGCAATAAAAGTAGGGAATATTGGTATGGAAGACCAGAATCCCTACAAACTCAGACTCTTGTAGAAACTCAAAAGAAAAAAAAGGTCGTCAAACCAATTTAAAACACCCAAAGAGTATCCCCAAAAACCCTAGATATTTTCCCCAGTACAGTCGCCAATTCTGTTGTGAGTGGGAAAACCCCCTATGGACTAGCACTAAGGGTTCTATAATGCATGGAAAAATGACAATCTAATGTCTCCTACTTTTTACCATCATCCCATCATAGACCCCATTATTCATATGTAAACACAAGGGTAAAAGGATCCAGTTACTCTACATTGAATTCCATGTTTGATGTCAATCCTTTTGTGTTCGGTTTCTCCTTGACTACAAGTCTCCTCCCAAATCTAGTCTGAATTAATAAATAGACAAATAAAGAACTCCAAACATGCATCTTATATATGAACTTAATGGGTTAGAGATTCCAATAAAATATAATCAAAATTGAATATTGAACACCTCATATGGCAGTACGGTAAAAGTACTTCTTTTAATTAACCTCACAAAAGTAACTTACAATGGTGAGATTGGCCACTGCTCCTCGAATCTGGTCCTGGGCTCCTCTTAAACTGTGCTCCAACCACTTCCACATATGCTTCTCCTCACAAAAATGGTTGCAAAATATTGGGTCAAGGGGAATACAAAAAAGGGCAAAGTTTCTTTGCTATTATATTCCTCCTCTCAAATGGGACCCCTACCTCTTATTTTATAGGCTAGAAGAGGGTAGTTATCCAATTGAGTGACCGGGTATGGTTGGTCAAACACTTTAGGAAATTACCCAAAAATATGTATTCCATCTTCAACTTTCTATTTTTTGTGCTTTTGTCAGTATACATAGGTTGTAGTGGGTTAGATAGTGTATGCATGCGTGAAGCAGTGGTGCAGGGCGCGTATTCCTTTAAAAGGATGGTTTTTAGAAGATTTGTTCAGTAGTGGCTTGGAAAAAATGTCAAGTGAGATGGCCTGATGTCAGGTATGCATGTCTAGTGAAAATTATGGTTATAACAATCCCCTTCAGGAGGTACGTAGTGACTATGGTGTACACTAAATCTCGTGGCACACTATCACAATTCACTGTGCTAGCCAGAGGCGGGATGTAATTGGGAAATATGGATGGAATCAACTTTGCATTGGCTAGGTCATCTCTGTGCTTGGTTCTCTTCTCTACTATTGGTCGGGATGGCCCCGATCCACGAGAATTCGATAGAGAGGCTTGCACCATTCTTCTCAATGAATCTTGTATACTTGCAGACATCGACATGAATCTTTCAGTCATGAGGTTGATCAAAACTTCTTCAAAAACTTTCTCTGCAACGTTGAACTCATCCGACATACATGCTTGACGTAGGCGCGCCCATCAGTCACATCCACTCACAAGATCTTCTCTTTCCTTACCCAAAGAACACTAACCGGTCCTTATATTTCCCTATTGGGAAATCTACACCCACATAACTCTTCACGCGATCCCCTTCTTACTTATCGGGGAATTAGACTTCGTAGTATCACGAGGTCTATGGTCGAGCGCTGGTGTTTCGAATCTCCGAAACCTAATGCAAGTCAACGCTGACCCTTCCTTTACCCTGTTGGGATTTCTCCTATCGTGATTTCTCCACTCGCGATATCAAGAAAATGGATTTACCAAACCCCAAACCCCGATGTGCCAATACTTCGATGCACACGTGGGTTGACTATTCAACGATCCCATCACCTCGTCAGGATTTCGGACTTCGCAGGATCACGAATCCTGATGTCAATGTTTCGAGACTTTACTTTCCCTAAACTCCGATATGGTGTGTCACCTGTCCATGTCACTGACTCCACTATGGCCCCCACACTATCCTTCTACTCGTCGGGATTTCACGTATCACAATATCACGATTCTCGTTGCAATATTTTGAAGTTTCGATCCACGAAACCCTGATACACGATTTACGTATAGATCCAATGACTATTTTTCTTCTCGCTCCTCGCATCTTCATGACTTGGAGCACCCAATGTTTGGGCTCTCACCTTGCGAACTTTCGAGTTCGTGAGATCTCTCGATCTCTGCCACCTGTCCTCCTCAGATGGATGGCTCCTGGTCTTCTCGTCACTTCGCCGCTTCTTGTGTCCTCGCATTTCGTGACCCTTGACACCAAGTTCTCAGCCCTTCTATTCACGAACTCCCGACATGCGATGTACCACCTATCTGCTTATCGATTCCTATGGCCCCACACCATTATCGTAGTCGTCGGGATATCACGTATCGCGATTTCACAATCTCTGTGGTAGGTTTACGAAGTTTCAACCCATGAAACCCCGATATGTGAATCCATGCATAGATCCAATGACCCTTGTGGCTCGGATCAACGATTATGGCCCTCCTGAGATTTGAACCTCTGAACTACTCTGTCGTATCACCCCTACACCTCTGCTAGATCTGACGACTCATGGAAATTCATGGATTCTCCTTAGAGAACACCGACCGTCCATTCCTCCTTTGAGAAATCTGCGAAATGACTATGTGTTCCTCCACGGAACTCGTCTACCTGCACGCAAACTTGCGACGCCTCTTACACACTCCACGGTACAAACTCCCTGTGATTCTCTTTCAAGGTTTACTCAAAGGTCCTATACCTCCTGATCTTTGTCAATTCTGAATATTTCATAAAACCCTTTTGCTCGCACTCCTTGCGGAAAATATTTCAAACACTTAAAATGTTTGAATCCTTTTGACTCTACGCACACCTGCAACAACAGTCCTTCAATGCTTCGCTCAGATTCACAACTGAGACTTTCCTTAGCCTGCACACTCCTTGCATGGCTCCTATAACCCAATTTCACTTCTGGGTGAATGAGAACAAGAGTTGAACTATCTGAGCCTTCTGTCAATGCACTCCTTGCGGACGACTTCAACTGCACTCCTTGCAGTAATCCTTGCTCAGATAGAGAAAAAATTGAAACTCATTCCTCTACTTCCTTTCAGATTTTAAACTCAACCATGAAATCACATACACAACACAAAAGAAATTGTATAACAGGAAGCAATCATTCATGAGCATAACATCAATACACAGAGAACAACACAAACCATGAATTTGAACCAATTCTTTCTATTAATTCAAATGTCTGTACATGGGTGTTCTTACAAATCTCTCTGCATGCTCTTACTCATCCTTCTTCAAAATTATGTTATAATACATAATGAGGGTGTCTATATCCCATTTCCCTCTTGCGCTCCCAAACAGTCTAATCTAGAATTAAATTCTATCTACCTGCATTAACTATCTTAAATGCCTCCTACCTACTAAGGGCGAGAGCGTATGGCTCAAGGTCCCGATTACATTTACAAGTCTGATTCATCTTAATGGCTTCATTTAAGATAGCGCATCAATTCCCAAGGTGATTTCAAAATTCATGCCGGCTTGTCCAGCTGTCCACTTGCATTCCGTGCTGGCTCGCTTGACATGGGAGATGCTCCTACATCATACTCCGTCTCTTGAAAAACTTTCATGGCTCCTGTCCATGAGCTCCTCCATGGTCTGTCGATTCTTCAGAATATCTTCTTCGCCTTCCCAGCTGGCATCTTCAACTGGATGGTTCCTCCACTTGACCAGATACTCAAAGTATTATTTTCATCTGGTCTTCTTGTTGACTCTCTTATCCAGTATGCACTCCATCTGTGGCTTATCCACAACTAGCATCTGCTTCATCCACTGGATCACTAGCTGCTCATTTCCAGTCGTTGTTTCTTCAGCCTTATATGGGTACAAATCCGAGATATTGAATATCAGATAAATTCCGATCCCATCGGGTAATTCAATCACGTAAGCATTTGCCCCACATTTCTTGAAGACCCTACATGGCCCGATTTTCTTCATATTTAGCTTATTATATGTTCCTCTCGGGAACCTTTCCTTTCTCAAGTGTGCCAGAACTAAGCCACCAACCTCAAACTGAATTTGTCTTCTATGTTGATCTGCTCTACGCTTGTACTCCTAGCTTGAATTTTGCAGCCACTCCTTCACCTGGCTATGAAGTTCTTTCATCGCCTCTGCGAATTCTTCTACACTAGCACTCCTAGCCACAGTCTATTCTGAATCCCTCAGTTCATAAATTCCTCTCGGTTGTATGCCATAGAAAACTTGAAATGGACTATGCCCTGTGCTCCTGTTAACAGAGTCATTATAAGCAAACTTTTCCTGCGGCAATATATTGTCCCAACTGCTGTGGTGCTCTGTCACCAAGTTTCTCAGCAAATATCCTAGACTTCTGTTTACAACTTCTATATGTCCATCCATCTACAGATGATATGCTGAACTAAACAACAAGTTAGTTCCCAGCTTCTTCCATAAGGTTCTCCATAAATGCCCTATGAACTTCGTATCTCTGTCTGAAACTATACTCCTTGGCAAGCCGTGAAGTTGAATGACTTCTTTGAAAAACAGGTTCGCGATGTGAGTCGTGTCACTAGTTTTCTGACATGGGATAAAATGTGCCATCTTGGAAAACCTATACACCACTACAAAGATCGAATCATAACCTCTTTGTGTTCTTGGCAACCCCAACACAAAATCCATGCTAATCACATCCCACGGCCTTTCAGGTATGGGAAATGGTTGATAAAAACCCTCATTCTGCTTCCTCCCCTTCGAATGCTAGCAAATCTTCCATCTATCCACAAATCTCTTGACCTCATGTCACATTCCCGACCAAAAGTATGACTCTCTCAGTTTTGCAAATGTCTTGTCATGACTGAAGTGTCCAACCAATCCTCCACTTTGTTTCTCCTTCAGCAAGTTCTCCCTCATGGAGCAATTCGGGATACACAAATGATTTCCTCTAAACAACAATCCTTCTTGGATCATGTATTCTATCCATGAGCTTCTGTCTCTGAGAACTGGATTCTCAGCCGCTTCATATGCTTCCTTGAAATCTGGGTCATCTGTGTAAATGTCTCTGAGATCATCAAAACCCAATGTTTTGACCTTGAATTCCTGCAATAGCAAACACTTCCTGCTCAAAGCATCAACAACTTTGTTAGCAGTACCAGAAATATGTTTTATCACAAAAGTGAAATTCTACATATACTCAACCCATTTGACATGTTTCTGATTCAACTTCTCCTATTGAGTCACAAACTGTAGTGCATGATTGTCACTGTACAAGACAAATTCTTTGGGTATCAAGTAATGCCTCCATTTCTTCAATGCCTGGATGATAGCATAAAACTCCTTATAATATGTGGAATACTTCACCTTCACTTCATTTAGCTTCTCGCTGAAATATGCAATCGGTCTGTCATCTTGACTCAAGACTGGTCTGATTGCAAAACCGCTTGCATCGCATTTCACTTGAAATGTCTTTTGGAAATCTAGTAACACCAAAATTGGTTGTTCCGTGATCTTCTGTTTCAATAGATTGAAACTCTTCTCAGCCTCATCAGTCCAATGAAAAGACTTATGCCACTTCTTCACTGTATCCATCATCGCTGCACTAATTCCACTGAAATTCCTAATGAATTTTCAGTAGAAACTAGCCAATCCATGAAAACTTCTCACCTCAAATATGTTCTTCGGTGATGGACAATTCTTGATTACCTCCACCTTATATGGATCCATCCTCAACTCATTTTCCGAAATAACAAACTCCAAATAAATGAGCTCTGTCTTCATGAATGAGGACTTCTTTATGTTTATTAGCAACTTCTCTTGCTGTAATCTCTTCATCACAATGGCTAAATGCTTCAGATGTTCAACTTCCGTTTGACTGAAAATCAGTATATCATCCAGATATATGGTAACAAATTTTCCGATGAAATCTTTCAGGACTTCATTCATCAACCTCATAAAGGTACTTGGTTCATTTGTTAAGCCAAATGGCATAACAAGCCATTCATACAAACCCTCTCTTGTCTTGAATGTTGTTTTCCATTCATCACCTTCTCTCATGCGAATCTGGTGATATCCACTCTTCAAATCAATCTTTGAAAATAATTTTTCTCCACTTAAGCAATCCATCAAATCATCCATTCTTGGCAGTGGGAATCTGTACCTAATAGTTATCTTATTAATCACCCTTGAATCAGTGCACATCCTCCAGCCTCTATCTTTCTTCGGACTGAGTACTATTGGAACAACACATGGACTCAAGCTTTCTCTGACCAACCCTTTGTCCAACAAATCCTGGACTTGCCTCTTAACTTCTTCATTCTCCTGCGGCGTAAGTCTATACGTGGCTTTGTTTGGCAAACTAGCTCCTGGTATGAGGTCAATATGATGACTCACACTCTTGATTGGTGGCAACGAATGAGGTAATTCGTCCACTACAATGTCAGCGAACTCTTCCAGTATCTCCTGAACCTCCTCTGGTAAATCATCCATTCTCGTTCTAGTCAGAACAATCCTTGGTTTTCTGACCACAATGAACTGTGGATCCTCCTTCTTCTTAACCTCAGTAAGGAGTTCCTTTCCACTCATGAGAAGTATTGTGTTTCTTACTTTCATCTTCACGTCCTTATCCTTAATCGGAAGCAACATGTGTGTCCTCCCATTCTTTTCCAGGGTGTATGTATTCATTCTCCTATCATGAATCACATTCCTGTCATATTTCCATGGTCTACCCAGCAATAGATGACAAACATCCATAGGAATGACATCACATAATATCTTATCGTTATATCCCCCTATATTAAATTCAACTAAGAACTGTTTGGTGACATTTACCTGATGTCCTTTTTGTAGCCATGAAATTTTATATGGACTTGGATGATCATTCATTTCCAGCTCCATCTTTTCTACCATCTCGGTTGAAACAAGATTGTCCATGCTACCGTTGTCCACAATGACCTTGCATGCCTAACCCTTGGTCTTGCAAGCTGTTCTGAAAATCCTGGTCCTTTGGACTGAACTTTCCACTTCTTTCTCTGGTGTCAAAAGGACTTTTCATATTACCAGCAATCTTCCACCTTCAACGTCTTTTGCCTCAACATCTCACCTCTGTGCCTCAATGATGTGAGTTTCTCCAGTTTCTTTCTTTTTCTCTGGACACTCGTAATACTTGTGCCCATTCTTTCCGCATGTGAAGCATGTGATTACTCCACCTCTTCCTCTTCCCCGACCTCTAGTACAAGGAAAAGTATTATTATCAGCATACCCCCCTCTCTGCTCAGTATGATTCCCTCTTTGCTCAGCATATTTCCCTCGCTGTAAACTTCCACCTCTCTCTGTCTGAGTCTGAGGTTTCTTCTAGTCATCCCTGGGGCTTCTGGGTTCTTTCCTGAGCAACTGATTTGCATCTGGGTTGACTCCTACCTCTACCCCTCTGACTCTTTTTTCAGCTCAGCTTCTCTTCATCTTTCAAATCCATCTGATAATCATATTCCACTATTCGAATGGTCATCATACTCATTTCATCCCGAATCTCATATCTCAGGCCATTCATATACCTAGCTACTTTTTCATCATTGCTTTCGCGATGACCTGCCCTGATATTCAGCCTGTAAAACTCTTCAATATATTCCTTTACTGACATTAGCTTCTGTCTCAAGTTCTGCATCCTCCTGAACAGAGAAATTTGGTAATCCCTGGGGATGAATTTTGCCTTCATCTTTGCAATCATCCTGTCCCAGCTCTTAATTTTCTGCTTGCCTTGGCAACGCCTATCAGTTTATAGTTCATCCCACCACAAGGTTGCATGTCCTTTTAATCTCGTGACGGCATGCCTGACTTTCTTGTCCTCTTCGATATCTTCATAGTCAAAATAGGTTTCTAGAGCTCTAATCCAGTCTAGAAGCTCTTCTACATCCAAATTTCCCTCATAAAATGGAATGTCCATTTTTACCTTTACACCCATTCTTGCAATAGCTTTAAGTAAGCGCTCATTTGTTGCATCCTCTGCTGGGATTTATTCTTCTCCATGTCTAGCATCATCTTCATTTTTGGACTCACTGTTATCTCCTACATCAGCTGAGCGCCTTTGTCTTATCTCCATGTCCACAACTCTAGCACGTAAGTTATGCAACTCTCTTTCTACTTCTGGATTCTGCACTTCTCTACCCCTTCCTCTAGGTGTTTCCCTTTCCTCCTCTGAATCGGGTGATTGTCTATCTCTTCTTCTCAGCAACATGGTGAATCTTCCTTTTCCCTGCTACAGAAAGCAAAGAAGCTTTTCTAGTCTCTGATACCACCTGACGCAGGCGCACCCATCAGACACGTCCTCTCACAGGATCTTCTCTTTCCTCGGCCCGAAGAACACTAACTGGTCCTTCTATTTCTCTATCGGGAAATCTACACCCACAGAACTCTTCACGCGATCCCCTTCTTACTTATCGGGGAATCAGACTTCGCGGTATCGCGAGGTCTATGGTCGAGCGTTGGTGTTTCAAATCTATGAAACCCGATACAAGTCAACGCTGACCCTTCCTTTACCCTGTTGGGATTTCTCCTATCGCAATTTTGCCACTTGCGATATCAAGAAAATGGATTTACTAAACCCCGAACCCCAATGTTTCGATACTCCGATCCACACGTGGGTTGACTATTCAATGGTCCCGTCACCTCGTCGGGATTTCGGACTTCACAGGATCACGAATCCTGATGTCAATGTTTTGGGACTTTACTTTCCCCGAAATCCGATACGGTGTGTCACCTGTCCATGTCACCGACTCCGCTGTGGCCCCCACACTGTCCTTCTACTAGTCAGGATTTCGCGTATTGCAATATTGCGATTCTCATTGCAATATTTCAAAGTTTCGATCCACGAAACCCCGATACACAATTTATGTATAGATCCAACAACTATTTTTCTTCTCGCTCCTCGCATCTTCATGACTTGGAGAACCCAATGTTTGGGCTCTCACCTTACAAACTTTTGAGTTTGCGAGATCTCTCGATCTCTGCCACCTGTCCTCCTCAGATGGACGGCTCTTGGTCTTCTCGTCACTTCACCACTTCTCGTGTCCTCCCACTTCGCGACCCTTGACACCAAGTTCTCAGCCCTTCTATTCACGAACTCCTGACATGCGATGTGCCACCTGTCTGCTTGCCGATTCCTGTGGCCCCACACCATTCTCGTAGTCATCGGGATATCTCTTATCGTGATTTCGCGATCTATGTAGTGGGTTTACGGAGTTTCAACCCACGAAACACCGATATGCGAATCCACGCATAGATCCAATGCCCTTGTGGATCGGATCAATGGTTCTGCCCCTCCTGAGATTTGAACCTATGAATTACTCTATCGTATCACCCCTGCACCTCTGCTAGATCTGACAACTCACAAAAATTTGTGGATTGTTCTTGGAGAACACCGACCATCCATTCCTCCTTTGATAAATCTACGAAATGACTATGTGTTCCTCCACGGAACTCGTCCACCTGCACGCAAACTTGTGATGCCTCTTACACACTCCATGGTACAAACTCCCCGTGCTTCTCTTTCAAGGTTTACTCAAAGGTCCTATACCTCTTGAGCTTTGTCAATTCTGAATATTTCAGAAAACCCTCCTGCTTGCACTCCTTGCAGCAAATCTTTCAAACACTTCAAATGTTTGAATCCTTTTGACTATGTGCACGCCTGCAGCAACAATTCTTCAATGCTTCGCTCAGATTCACAACTGAGACTTTCCTTAGCCTGCGCACTCCTTGCACGGCTCGTATAACCCAATTTCACTTCTGGGTGAACGAGAACAAGAGTTGAACTATCTGAGCCTTCTGTCAACGCACTCCTTGCAGACGACTTCAACTGCACTCCTTGCAGGAATCCTTGCTCAGATAGAGAAACAATTGAAACTCATTCCTCTACTTCCTTTCAGATTTCAAACTCAAACATGAAATCACATACACAGCACAAAAGAAATTGTATAACAGGAAGCAATCATTCATGAGCATAACATTAATACACAGAGAACAACACAAACCATGAATTTGAACCAATTATTTCTATTAATTCAAATGTATGTACATGGGTGTTCTTACAAATATCTCTGCATGCTCTTACTCTTCCTTCTTCATAATTATGTTATAATTCACAATGAGGGTGTCTATATCTCGTTTCCCTCTTGTGCTCCCAAACAGTCTAATATAGAATTAAATTCTATCTACCTGCATTAACTATCTTAAATGCCTCCTACCTATTAAGGGAGAGAGCGTATGGCTCAAGGTCCTGATTACATTTACAAGTGCACTTCATCTTAATGGCTTCATTTAATATGTCGCATCAATTCCCAAGGTGATTTCAAAATTTGTGCTAGCTTGTCCAGCTATCCACTTGCATTCTGCGTTGGCTCGCTTGACGTGGGAGATGCTCCTACATCAACGCTTGGGGTTGAAAATATCGGGTTTGAGGAGTAACTTAGAAACTATAATGGGATAGAGGGAAATAATTCAATGATCACTTTGTAAAATCAACAAGTCTATGGGCTCAGATTCACGGTTAGCAAAAGTGTTCTTGGTGAATGGCGTAGTGGGATAAATAGATAACTTGGCAACAAATTGCTTGCAATGGCCAAGAATCCTTCATTAAATATGTTCCGTCTGTTATGGCATGGTTCAATGACCTATTGGTGAACCATAAATTCCTTTCTACCCATTCAGAGGGTCAGCCGAATAGTTATATTATTCCCAATGACTATATTGATTCATCATGGTGAAGTGCCATGTGACGCTGTTCTGTTATCCTGACGAAGCTCCAATTTTTCAAATTTTCCTTTTGTGAAGTTCCCTTTAGAACCTTTTGTAACCTGTTCATCTTAGCTCTCTTCTTACTTAGTTTTCTATCTTTCTTCCCAGTGAGCTTCATCTCAGTATGCCTTTTTCCATTCTGATTCTTATCTTCTTTTGGCACAGTCACTTCACGTTGTCGAGATTCTTTCCTAAGAATCAAGGGTGATACTTCTTCTTTAGCTAGAATAGGTACTTCAATATTTTGTGGGTCTTCTAGTGTTATTTCAACTTTGACATCCAGGTCTCTGGTGTTAAATAACTTTGATTGTTCTCTTGTTCTTCAATAAACTGTGCGATCCTTCTAGTCATGAAATATTTTAACTCTTTCTTCTTCTGCTCTAAAACTTCTTCTTCTTCTTTCCTTCTGGCTTGATCTCTTTTAGTCCAAGGTTTTCCTAGCAACATGGTAAATGGGTCATTGTTCTCAATAAATTTAATAATCTCAAAATATTCCTCTATTGAAGTCCCATTGGCATTCGTAGGTATCCGAGTGATATTTCCACATAGGTTTATCAGCTTTCCTTTGAATAGTCCTATTCCTTCTAATGAATAAATCATAACAGGACTTCCTATAGCTTCCCAAGTTATTTCTTTCATGATATTCAC
>JZKD02S1370045.1:91059-113474 GCA_000966675.3 Picea glauca
AAATAACAAACTCATATAAAAAAGGATAATGTTGGAAACTATCCTAACACCTCAATCTTGCATAATGAGGTGTCCTTTGAGCGCATTCTTTTTCTTTCCATCTATCCTCCAACTTGAAACTGACCTCCAAACATTTGTACCATGCTCCCCTAGCCATTTGGCGATCAAAAATCCTCTTGAAACCATCAAAATAGGAGTTCACAACATATCGTATAGTGTTGACTATATCAGCTAGTTCACAACGAAGTTCGCAATGAAGTTCACAATGCTTGCCTATAGAAACTAGTTCGCAATGCCAGGCACTGGGAAATGTCTTGTAGCTGCCCAATTAGTCTAGTTTAAGCTCCAAAACACCCAAGAACTTCCTTCAGAGTTAGGTATGCCTATAGAAACCTCATAATGTGGTGTATGAGTGAAAAACTCAGTCATAGGCATTATACTTCCATAAAATATTAAAAAATGCAAGGATAAGCACTTCCAAAACTAAGATTCTTTAAGACATTTCACTTCACTTCTTGAGTCTAGTTCTCCTTTTGGTGGCTGTTGGGCCCTTCATTTTTGGGATAAGGATTCATGAAAGTTTTGAATGAGCACGAGTTGTGCAAGCTTTAGAATAAGTTGGACAATAGAGCAAGAAAGAGAAACAAAACATAGTTGAGAAAGTTCGCACAAAGCCATCTAGGCAACAAACGGTTGCAACAGAAAAAGGAAGCATGCAAGCTGATATGGAAGACATAAACTAGCTATATATAGGGATGAACATAATTTTAAAAGGGTTGTTGTTGTTGTTCGTGGTGGTGGTGGTGTTTTTGGTGTTTTTGTTGATTAGTAAGTTGAGCTCTTAGTTGTTGGTTATTGTAAGTTGAGCCAAGTAAAGTCATGAGTCTGTGATGTAAGCAATCTATCTTTCTGAAAATCAAGGCTCTGCAGCATGAGTTCAGAGTCAAGAGTCTGTACAGAGCATTACTGTATTCAGGAGTCTGTAATTAAGAAAATTTTTTGAAGCTAATATGAAGATGGATCTGAAATTTCAAAATATGACGTGTCTCTATGTGTTTACTTATGCATTACAATACTTCTTTATGGTCTATATGTTCTACTTGAATGATTCTATGTTTAAATCTTTGTTCTCAACATAAGTAGGTCTGATTCTTACATACAGAAGATTCAACATTATTTATGTCTCTTGCGCAAGATCGGGATGAGTCCCAAAGGTTCTGTGGATCCTCCTAAGTCTTTTTCTTACCCTTCCTTATCTTTTTGTCTCAACAGTTCTTCTAGTGAGACTTATTCTCTTCAAAGGAGATGAAAATGACAATTCTCTAGAGTACTCGATACCTTTTGTTGGTAACTTGAGAAGGACCCTTGTCTGATCAAACTTTCACCAACAAAATGGTTCTGTTGCCGGGACTTGCGTTAAAAGAGAACCTATAGAGAGAATGCTTCTGTGGATCCACATATCTGATATTGATCAATGGTGGGAAATAAACTTTGATGCCTTCATATGGAAAGAAGCGGAACTGAGGGGAAAATCGGTGTAATACACTTGCAAAGCAATATTTTACTCATAAAGATCGAGCGACCAATACAAGATTTCCTAGGTTAAATTCCAGGAAGAGTTTTTCCACTAGATAAAGAGGCTCCAAGAAGCTCTAGAGTTCCAAGGATGAGTCAAGAGGATATGTTCTTGGGACATCGAAAATATAGTAGCACTTCAGAGGTTGGATTGTCCATTCATGTGAGCAATTGATTTCTAGGTCAGCACCACATTAGAAGGATATATCATCGAATTTTCAGTTGAGAACCACCAATATTTTTCGTGAGTAGAGGCAATTTTCAAGAAAGACACAAGGTGAAGACTATTGAGAGAAATCACTCTATGGATTAAGGTTTTCTTGATGGAGTAGGGGATGTTGACTATGCCCTTGACTGAGATGGCAGTGCAAACACTCTCACTTGGGGTAGGGCGAGGCGGGGTGAGAGTCATGGCATGAGAGAGTGGAGGGGGTCTTTGAAAAATAAGGGGGAAACATCAAGAAAAAGACTCAAGAGACGAACGAGCCTTGAAGAGAGCTAGCATAGTTGAGAAGTGGTGGCATGGAAAGATCAAGAAATCAATAAGATAGATCGAGAAATTGAGGAAAGAAGTCGGATCAGGAGAGGTAAAGGAAAGATAGATGGAAGAGTTGCAGAGGATGAGAAGACATGAAAGATTGCCAATCAAATATTGGATGAGAGAGAAGTGTGGAGAGAAAGAAGTCCCTAGGAGGTTGGACAAGAAGGAGAAGGTGTAGACGTAAGAGAGGAAGAAGACAACATGAATCTTGAAGAAGAAAGAGAAGATTCAACCCCAATAACAGGAGAGATCAGGAATTCGGCTGAAGCGATCACCCCAGTGGAAGCAAATGAGACCTCACAGATCAAAGAAAATCACCCCAAAGTTGATGGTGACAACCCAAAATTGTCCATACCCCAAGTGTCTTTTATACAAGAACTAAGTTCGATATTACCTTCTCATACTAGTTCTATTCCAATGCAATTAGTCAGCCAGTCACAACCAGGAAATGCGAGGGCAGGGAGGATATTGGGATCCCCTGATAGATCGCAAGAAGGAAAATTAGGGTTCATATTAATAGGAACAAAAAGATCAACAATGGTTGGCCACATGGGAGGTTCGATTGCTTGATACCCAGAATGTTTGGGTAAGGGTGATGAAGATGTTGAGAAGCACTGGTTCTTGTGCGAAGCAATTTGGAGATCTAGAGGGACTCTGGATGCAAATAAGTTGGTTGAGTTCTAGAATACCTTAAGAGGTCGTGCTCTCAAGTGGTACATGAAGATCATTGAGCCAAGAGTTTTACAAGGTCAAGTGTTCACACTTGTCTAAGTACGGAAAAGGTTCATATCAGAGTTCAAACTACTTCAGTCAGAACAACAGGCTCTGTCTGGGTTGCATGAGATCCAAAAGTGGGAAGGTGAATCAGCCTGGGAATACAGCCAAAAGTTTAAAGATGATATAGGGAGGTTGGCACATCCAATCCATGAAGAGAATGAAAGGGAGTGGTACATTCATGGATTGTTGCCTCTGACTTAGATTTTGCTAATGAAAGAGTGGATAGCCACTCTAACAGACTCCTTGGAACAATCGATGAAGATTGAATCCATGGCGGGATACCCTAGGAGCTTGAGAGTGACCGATACCCCAATAGATGTGAATCTAGCATAGCTACAAGGGCAAATATCGACCCTTACAGAAAAGATTCAAGATCTGATGATACCCAGAACAAGATGACCATAGGTTTGGTGCACCGGGTGCTATATGGAAGGTCATATGGTGAACGAATGTCCATGAATAAGGGGAATGGGACCTCGTCAGAATTTGATGGTACCCCCACCAGGACCCATGGGAGGATTTGCATAGTTATATACGAACTTACAATTCCATAACCCCAACCCGTATCATGCTTTTCCAGGAGGCCAAGTAGCACCAATAGCTGAGTATTGTGAAATATGCCAAATCCATGGGCATGGGACAAGACAATGCCCCATTATGAAAAAATATTCGACAGTACCAAATACAATACACTGTGATTTATGTGAATCTACCACGCATACTACCAATCAATTTAGAGCGTTGGATGCACTTACAGACATGTTAGACCAAACAACATGTAGGGTGAATGAAAACCCTCGGGGACCAGGAAGAGGTCGAAGAGGTGGAGCTGGAGGAGACTTCAGAGGAGGATGGACTGGGGGAAGAGGGCCAAGAAGATGTTATAAATGTGATGAGCAAGATCACATGTCTAGATATTGTTCTCATCCAAGGTGGCCATGGTTCTCTCACTGTAGAACCAATGGGAACGTAACTGAAGACTACCCAAAGTTAATTGAAAAATGGGAAGATAGAGTATGACAACGAGGAACTATCCTCATCAGTTCATAAATCAAGAGTGTTATTAAGGTACAATTTCCCAACCTTAATATTGTTACTCAAGGAGGAGAAAAGACAAGATCTGATGTTGATACTCTACCCTAGATCCAGAAAGAAACACCCAAAGAAGACAGGTATGACCCTCTAAAACAAAAGTTGTTCTTTAAATATGCCATAGAAATATTTCAAAATACTCCTAGATTGAATATGTAAGAGAAACCCCCATAGCCTATTGTTTATCCTAAGATGGCGCAAGTTCCTGCTTCACCCACTGCACCCAGAAACCCTGTAGTCATATCAAGACAAACCAAGCATCCTCAAAATGTAGTTGACCTTTGGTTTCTATTATTCTCTAACATTCTAGGGAATGATCAACTAAAAAGAAATTTGTGCAATGCACTATATCTAGTTTTAGGGAACGAAGAACCCCTAGAAGAAATGATAAGGGATAATCTGCCTGAGAAGATGTTGGCAGCCAACCCAATTTTTTTTTATTTCTCTCAAAAGATGCCTACACCCCTTGTCGTATTACGAAAAACCATTGTCACATTGTGCTAATGGACATTCATCTTATTTTTGCGACAATTCCAATTCAATTTCGTTTTTAGTTTTCACAACTGCAAGTGTGAAAACACTTCTTTCGTTAATTAGATTGTCGTCATATTTGGTTGATACTTGATCACTGGTTTATCATCTGATTGCTAATGTTGTATCAGACTTATGTTCTTGAGCATTCTTGATTGGATATATTTCACTGTAAAACCTTTGGGCATGAAATNAAATAACAAACTCATATAAAAAAGGATAATGTTGGAAACTATCCTAACACCTCAATCTTGCATAATGAGGTGTCCTTTGAGCGCATTCTTTTTCTTTCCATCTATCCTCCAACTTGAAACTGACCTCCAAACATTTGTACCATGCTCCCCTAGCCATTTGGCGATCAAAAATCCTCTTGAAACCATCAAAATAGGAGTTCACAACATATCGTATAGTGTTGACTATATCAGCTAGTTCACAACGAAGTTCGCAATGAAGTTCACAATGCTTGCCTATAGAAACTAGTTCGCAATGCCAGGCACTGGGAAATGTCTTGTAGCTGCCCAATTAGTCTAGTTTAAGCTCCAAAACACCCAAGAACTTCCTTCAGAGTTAGGTATGCCTATAGAAACCTCATAATGTGGTGTATGAGTGAAAAACTCAGTCATAGGCATTATACTTCCATAAAATATTAAAAAATGCAAGGATAAGCACTTCCAAAACTAAGATTCTTTAAGACATTTCACTTCACTTCTTGAGTCTAGTTCTCCTTTTGGTGGCTGTTGGGCCCTTCATTTTTGGGATAAGGATTCATGAAAGTTTTGAATGAGCACGAGTTGTGCAAGCTTTAGAATAAGTTGGACAATAGAGCAAGAAAGAGAAACAAAACATAGTTGAGAAAGTTCGCACAAAGCCATCTAGGCAACAAACGGTTGCAACAGAAAAAGGAAGCATGCAAGCTGATATGGAAGACATAAACTAGCTATATATAGGGATGAACATAATTTTAAAAGGGTTGTTGTTGTTGTTCGTGGTGGTGGTGGTGTTTTTGGTGTTTTTGTTGATTAGTAAGTTGAGCTCTTAGTTGTTGGTTATTGTAAGTTGAGCCAAGTAAAGTCATGAGTCTGTGATGTAAGCAATCTATCTTTCTGAAAATCAAGGCTCTGCAGCATGAGTTCAGAGTCAAGAGTCTGTACAGAGCATTACTGTATTCAGGAGTCTGTAATTAAGAAAATTTTTTGAAGCTAATATGAAGATGGATCTGAAATTTCAAAATATGACGTGTCTCTATGTGTTTACTTATGCATTACAATACTTCTTTATGGTCTATATGTTCTACTTGAATGATTCTATGTTTAAATCTTTGTTCTCAACATAAGTAGGTCTGATTCTTACATACAGAAGATTCAACATTATTTATGTCTCTTGCGCAAGATCGGGATGAGTCCCAAAGGTTCTGTGGATCCTCCTAAGTCTTTTTCTTACCCTTCCTTATCTTTTTGTCTCAACAGTTCTTCTAGTGAGACTTATTCTCTTCAAAGGAGATGAAAATGACAATTCTCTAGAGTACTCGATACCTTTTGTTGGTAACTTGAGAAGGACCCTTGTCTGATCAAACTTTCACCAACAAAATGGTTCTGTTGCCGGGACTTGCGTTAAAAGAGAACCTATAGAGAGAATGCTTCTGTGGATCCACATATCTGATATTGATCAATGGTGGGAAATAAACTTTGATGCCTTCATATGGAAAGAAGCGGAACTGAGGGGAAAATCGGTGTAATACACTTGCAAAGCAATATTTTACTCATAAAGATCGAGCGACCAATACAAGATTTCCTAGGTTAAATTCCAGGAAGAGTTTTTCCACTAGATAAAGAGGCTCCAAGAAGCTCTAGAGTTCCAAGGATGAGTCAAGAGGATATGTTCTTGGGACATCGAAAATATAGTAGCACTTCAGAGGTTGGATTGTCCATTCATGTGAGCAATTGATTTCTAGGTCAGCACCACATTAGAAGGATATATCATCGAATTTTCAGTTGAGAACCACCAATATTTTTCGTGAGTAGAGGCAATTTTCAAGAAAGACACAAGGGGAAGACTATTGAGAGAAATCACCCTATGGATTAAGGTTTTCTTGATGGAGTAGGGGATGTTGACTATGCCCTCGACTGAGATGTCAGTGCAAACACTCTCACTTGGGGTAGGGCGAGGCAGGGTGAGAGTCATGGCATGAGAGAGTGGAGGGGTTCTTTGAAAAATAAGGGGGAAACATCAAGAAAAAGACTCAAGAGATGAGCGAGCCTTGAAGAGAGCCAGCATAGTTGAGAAGTGGTGGCATGGAAAGATCAATAAATCAACAAGATAGACCGAGAAATTGAGGAAAGAAGTCGGATCAAGAGAGGTAAAGGAAAGACAGAAGGAAGAGTTGCAGAGGATGAGAAGACATGAAAGATTTCCAATCAAATATTGGATGAGAGAGAAGTGTGGAGAGAAAGAAGTCCCTAGTAGGTTGGACAAGAAGGAAAAGGTGTATACGTAAGAGAGGAAGAATACAACATGAATCTTGAAGAAGAAAGAGAAGATTCAACCCCAATAACAAGAGAGATCAGGAATTCAGCCGAAGCGATCACCCCAGTGGAAGCAAATGAGACCTCACAGATCAAAGAAAATCACCCCAAAGCTGATGGTGACAACTCCAAATTGTCCATACCCCAAGTGTCTTTTATACAAGAACTAAGTTCGATATTACCTTCTCATACTAGTTCTATTCCAATGCAATTAGTCAGCCAGTCACAACCAGGAAATGCGAGTGCAGGGAGGATATTGGGATCCCTTGATAGATCGCAAGAAGGACAATTAGGGTTCATATTGATAGGAATAAAAAGATCAATAATGGTTGGCCACATGGGAGGTTCGATTGCTTGATACCCAGAATGTTTGGGTAAGGGTGATGAAGATTTTGAGCAGCACTGGTTCTTGTGCAAAGCAATTTGGATATCTAGAGGGACTCCGGATGCAAATAAGTTGGTTGAGTTCTAGAATACCTTAAGAGGTCGTACTCTCAAGTGGTACATGAAGATAATTGAGCCAATAGTTTTACAAGGTCAAGTGTTCACACTTGTCCAAGTACGGAAAAGGTTCATAGCAGAGTTCAAACTACTTCAGTCAGAACAACAGGCTCTGTCTGGGTTGCATGAGATCCAAAAGTGGGAAGGTGAATCAACCTGGGAATACAACCAAAATTTTAAAGATGATATAGGGAGGTTGGCACATCCAATCCATGAAGAGAATGAAAGGGAGTGGTACATTCATGGATTGTTGCCTCTGACTTAGATTTTGCTAATGAAAGATTCGATAGCCACTCTAACAGACTCCTTGGAACAATCGATGAAGATTGAATCCATGGCGGGATACCCTGGGAGCTTGAGAGTGACCGATACCCCAATATATGTGAATCTAGCATAGCTACAAGGGAAAATATCGACCCTTACAGAAAAGATTCAAGATCTGATGATACCCAGAACAAGATGACCATAGGTTTGGTGCACCGGGTTCTATATGGAAGGTCATATGGTGAACGAATGTCCATGAATAAGGGGAATGG
This sequence comes from Picea glauca, assembly GCA_000966675.3. Lineage (NCBI taxonomy): Eukaryota > Viridiplantae > Streptophyta > Pinopsida > Pinales > Pinaceae > Picea > Picea glauca. Next base: position 99,135 of record JZKD02S1370045.1, read on the forward strand.
GACCTCGTCAGAATTTGATGGTACCCCCACCAAGACCCAAGGGAGGATTTGCGTAGTTATATACGAACTTACAATTCCATAATCCCACCCCGTATCATGCTTTTCCAGGAGGCCAAGTAGCACCAATAGCTGAGTATTGTGAAATATGCCAAATCCATGGGCATGGGACAAGACAATGCCCCATTATGAAAAAATATTTGACAGTACCAAATACAATACACTATGATTTATGTGAATCTACCACGCATACTACCAATCAATTTAGAGCGTTGGATGCACTTACAGACAAGTTAAACCAAACAACATTTAGGGTGAATGAAAACCCTCAGGGACCAGAAAGAGGTCGAAGAGGTGGAGCTGGAGGAGACTTCAGAGGAGGATGGACTGGGGGAAGAGGGCCAAGAAGATGTTATAAATGTGATGAGCAATATCACATGTCTAGAGATTGTTCTCATCCAAGGTGGCCATGGTTCTCTCACTGTAGAACCAATGGGCACGTAACCGAAGACTACCCAAAGTTAATTGCAAAATGGGAAGATAGATTATGACAACGAGGAACTAACCTCATCAGTTCATAAATCAAGAGTGTTATTAAGGTACAATTTCCCAACCTTGATATTTTTACTCAAGGAGGAGCAAAGACGAGATCTGATGTTGATACTCTACCCCAGATCCAGAAAGAAACACCCAAAGAAGACAGGTATGACCCTCTAAAACAAAAGTTGTTCTTTAAATATGCCATAGAAATATTTCAAAATATTCCTAGATTGAATATGTAAGAGAAACCCCCATAGCCTATTATTTATCTTAAGATGGCGCAAGTTCTTGCTTCACCCACTGCACCCAGAAACCCTATAGTCATATCAAGACAACCCAAGCATCCTCAAAATGTAGTTGACCTTTGGTTTCAATTATTCTCTAACATTCTAGGGAATGATCAACTAAAAAAAAAATTGTGCAATGCACTATATCTAGTTTTAGGGAACGAAGAACCCCTAGAAGAAATAATAAGGGCTAATCTTCTTGAGAAGAGTACTCAAAGAGTGCAACAAAAAAAGGTACAAATGGGAAAAGAATTCAAACTAGTATCCCAGTTAGATGAATTCAAGATTAAGGATGGCATGTTGGATCTAGGATCGGATGTGAACATTCTGCCTAAGAGGACATGGGAAGCCTTAGGAAAACCTAGGCTGACATATTCCCCAATTCAGTTAAGAATGGAAAATCAATACTGTATCTTCCCCATTGGAAGACTGGAGAATGTGGTAATAGATGTTGCAGGAGTAAAGAAAGTGGATGAATTTGAAGTCATTGAGATCATGGGAGATAAGGACCCTTACCCGGCACTACTTGGCATTGATGTGAAAAATATGCAGTAATCGACTTAAAGAAAGACACCATGACCTTTGAGGATGAGGAAATCAAGGTAGTTCAACCTTTGGATCTATATGTAGGACCCATGTATATAGAGCCAACAAACAATAATATGGAGGAAGAAGACTTGGATCAGTTGTACACCGTAATAGAAGAAACAAGAGATGATTATATAAATCCTAGTGTTGATGGATCAATAAGTTGGAGAAGCATACAGTCAGTAGATGAAGGTTTAGAATTGGCTTTTGACAGTTGTCAAAAAGGTTTGTACAAAATATTCTCAAGAAGATGTGCAACTATCAGAGTGAGCAGATGGGTTGGGACCGAAGTTAGAGAACACCTAGTATACGATGTCACCTTAGGACTAGATAGTTTTCTACTCAACATGGAGGAAAATCTAATAGAAGATCAAAGAATCTTGATACTAGATGTAGCTTTTCAGAACACCCCTGCCAGATGGTGGGATAATCATAAATCCTTACTCAGAACTTGGGATGAGGTGAAGAAATGCATCAAGTACAGGTTCAAGAATAAGGAGCAACTAGAATCAGAGATGTAGATGGATCTCTCTGTTGCAAAATTGTTCAATGGAGAATAAGATCCTAGAATGAATATTGAATAGTGCAAGACACAGTGGAAAGATGCGGGGATACCCTATCACTTCTAGGTCTAGGCATTTCCCCACTCTCTAGGTCCAATCCCAAAATCTTGGTTCATACATGAGGAAACTAGAAGGCAGACCAATGACTTGCCAACACTGCCATCTCATTTTTTCAAGGAATTCTCATTTACAAGTAAGTACCCTAAACTTGAAGCATTGTTGAAAAGAATCAAACTTAGTGATATGTTCCAAACATAGCCAAGAACCTCATACCAACCTTCATTTGGCCTCAACTGAGAAACCTATAGAATGTTATCAGATTAGCAGAGATGAAGAAAGCCTAGATGACTTAGAGGAATTGAGAAACCTAGCCATCAAAGAGATAGAGGGGATCATATAAATTCTGATCCAGGTGGATATCGATGGCCACCCACCTTTTCCAACTGGCTCAAAATAGTTTTCTGACAATTTTGGTAATTTACTATTTTTAGCAGTTTTAACTTCTGGGGCCATTTTGAGGGCCTAAATGAAGGTTTTTTGGGATTGATCTCCTCAATGATATCCAAAGAAATAATTAATACCCCAAAATGAATCTCCTCAATGATACCTTTCCAATGGGCTATCATATTCCTAAAATGGAGATCGTATGCAAAAGTTACAACCCCGGGAAGTTAATGTACTAACTTACCCAAACGGGGCCCACATGACTTTTGGCGCTTCATCTCCTAGGGTTAGGTTTTTGGATGTATAGGGTTTTTGTCATTCTTGTTTATTGTAAAAATGACTTTAGATCCTCATTGTAATCATCTTCTTGTGAATGAGTGCAACCGTCACATCTCTTCTCAGAGATAAGCCTCCACCATTCCAACAAGCTTGTCTCTGCTGCATTTTATAGTTTCAACTTATTTCCTTATTGAATAGAAAACCATTTTTATTGTATCTCTATTATTTTGTGTTAATTATCTATTAATGATCTGTATTCATTTAGTTCCTCTCATAAAATCTGGATCAGTGGTATCAGAACGGTTTTCTCCTTGTCGTCTTAATGCATGTCCCCAACAAGGTCGGAGTACAAAGAGTTGGGCCTCAAGATTGTTTCTCTTGAGGAAAAAATATTTTGCACACCCAAGAGACCTCTCATGGAAGGAGAAAATAAAGATGACAGGAAAGGATATCCTTTCAAACTATTGATTGAGGAAGCCCTCACTCAACAAAAGAATGAGATAATGGATAGTTTTGCGCAAATCCTTCGGCATCTACCAATAGGCAACGCATCTTCTTCGAGAAGAGGATCCACCCCCTTAAAGGTACAAATAAACTTCGATATTCCTATATTTGAAGGTCGGATAGATGCAGATGTTTTAGAAAAGTGGTTGAATCTACTAGAAGGGTATTTTTCTATCCATAACTTTTCGAATAGAGAAAATATTACTTTTGCGCTCCTCAAAGTCGTTGCCCATGTCAAATATTGGTGGGAAACCTTCTCTGATCAAAAGGAAAGAGAGGAGCCCTCATTATTTACAGTCATGGCCACCTAGGAATCCTTCAGGGATTCTATAAAGGAACAATACTACCCTATCGAAAGTTATGACAACTTGGATACCAAATGGACCACACTGCGACAAGAAAGAGACCAAGAAGTGCTAGATTTCACAAATATCTTCCATACCTTGCGCAACAAGCTGGGTATTAAATATTCGAAGAAACATTTGGTGCTCAATGATCGTAGTGCTCTACATGGATACATCTAGACTGAAATGGAATTTTTGGACATCTCATCCTTGATTGCGACCTACTGATATGTCGTCAAAATTGAGCAGAATCTCAAACAAAAGACGCAGCAATTTGGGCCTGGGAACCCCTCACAAAAAAAGCCAGGAAAGGGTGGCCCAAAAACACATAAAAAATGACAGAGAAAATATGGACAGTATAAGGATAACTAGTCCAAGACATAAGCAAATAAGGACACCAAAAATATAAAGAAATATACCGGGAAGTGGTGTGACTTCCATAAGAGCCCTTGGCATAAACTGTTGATTACCGCTCAAAGAAGTCACTGGTGGATGAAGTGAAATCCTCTGAATCAGATGTAGGTTTTGACTTTGAGACAGAACCAGAAAGGGGAAGATGGATCATTAATGTAGAACCCAGTTCCACTGTTTCTACCACCAATCTCCAGCCTGGTGAGCTAGACAAGCTAGAAGAAGGAGAGAGTCTCTTCCATTCATAGATGTGGGTAAAAGGCACCCCACTACACTTCATCGTTAATAGTGGTATCCAGAAGAACCTCATCTTAGCATAGGTTGTCAAGCAACTAACCCTGTCAACAACACCGCACCCACAACCCTACACCATTGGATGGCTTCACCAAGAAAGAAAACTCCGCGTCAACCAATAGTGCCAACTGTCATACGACATCAATCCCTTCAAAGATGAGGTATTGTGTGATGTTGCACCTCTTGAAGTTTGTGATGTTCTTTTGGGAAAACCTTATTGATTGAAACGTCATGTTGTATATGAGTCTAGGGATTGTAGTGTTATTATTACTTTGAATAGGAAATTGTATAGGATACACGAGGCAATCCCACCTAGTGCTATTTCCTTGATCTCTGCTAAGCAATGCAGGAAGGTCATCTCTCAAATGGGAAAGTTTGTCTTCTTCGTGATTCGATCTCAAAATAAGTGAAATATCATAGCCACATCTAGGGTCTCTGCGGCCGACATCTCCACACAACAGAATCAAGTAAATAAGTTCATAGTAGAATACTCAAATATATTCTCCTCACCTACCAGGGTACCTCTACTCTTCTAGGTCAAGCACCCCATTGATCTGACCCCCAACACACCGCTGCCCAATGGACCAGTATATCGTCGTTGTTTGTTAGAGAATGATGAGATCAAGTGATAGATCTAGGAACTTCTCCACAAGGGGCACATCCATCCCAGATCATCACCTTGCGGGATCCTAATCATGCTGGTACAGAAGAAAGATGGAACATGATGACTCTGCATTGAGTACTAGGCTCTGAATAAAATCACAGTTAGAAATCGGTACCTGATTCCTCAATTCAACGACCTCCTTGATCAACTCATGGGGGACAAATACTTCAGTAAGATTTATATGAAGTTTGGCTACCACCAGGTCCTGATAGAACAGATAGATGTATGGAAGATTGCCTTCAAGTCAAAGGAAATCCTTTTTGAATGGTTGGTTATGCCCTTTGGTTTGACAAATGCGCCAACCACTTTCATGAGGTTGATGGATTGTATCCTACGACCATTCACCAATAGTTTTGTAGTGGTGTATTTGGATGACATTCACATTTACAACAAGACTTGGGTCGAACACTTGCAGCATATTCAGTAGCTTATGCACACCCTACAACAACACAAGATATATGCCAACCTGGAAAAATTCTCCTTCGACATGTATAGGGTCCATTACCTGGGCTACATCATTGATCAACATGGCGTACATGTGGATCCAGCCAAGATCCAAGTCATCCATGACTGGCCAACCCCAACCACACTCACTCAACTTCAGAGCTTCTTGGGCCTTGCCAATTTCTACCGCGGGTTCGTGTTTGGATTCTCCCATATTGCATAGGCCCTCAGCCAAATAACCAGGGGTGGTGGTAAGGACAAATTTGCATGGGGATGGTCCCAACAATAAGTGTTCGATGATTTGAAGAAACGCTTGTTCTTAGCCCCAATACTTTCACTCCTAGACCTGCAACAGCCCTTTGAGATCGAGACAGATGCTTCAAACTATGTTGTGGGCATTGTTCTCACTCAGCACGGCCACCGCATGACCTATCATAGTGAGACACTATCAGATGTTTTCCATAAGTACCCTACTTACGAAAAATAAATGTACTCCATTGTGAAAACTTGTTGCCAATGGAGACACTACATTCTTGGGAAGGAGACAGTCATCCACACTGATCATAAGCCACAACAGTTCATGAAGACACAAGGGAAATTGCAGAATGATCGCCATCAAAAGTGGTCCACATACTTGCAACAATTCCACATCAACATTAAGTATAAAAAAGGAAGCACCAATCATGTTACGGATTGCCTCAGCAAACCGCCAGTCACGACACTCTCCACGGTGATAGACTCTTGTGTCCATGAGACCTTTGGATGGACCCAACTCTATGAGATAGACCTGAACTTTGCCACCACCTACCAAATGTTGGGGGAAAATGTATTTGTCGATAATTTCCATCTTCAGGATGGGTTGTTGTGTCATTTGGGCCATATCTGTGTTCCATAAAGTGATCAATCAAAGATGATCTAGGAAGCCCACTACAGTCGAGTGGCAGGACACTTCAGCATCAAAAAGAAAGTGGCGATGCTATAAAAATATTTCTACTGGCCAAAACTTTGACAAGAGGTCAGCAAGTATATTAGGTCCTGCACTGCTTGCATGATTGCCAAATTGACCACTAAGAAACATGGCCTATAGAACCATCTTCCTACTCCTTAGAGGCCATGGGAATCCATCTCAATGGACTATAGTTCGGGCCTCTTATCCACCAAGCGAGGAAATGACTGTGTTTTTGTGGTTGTTGATCGCTTTTCTAAGATGGCGATTTTGGTTGCCTACAAGAAGAACATCACAATAAAGGTCACTGCCAAGCCCTTCTTTGAACAAGTCTGGGTACATTTTGGAATCCCACAAACCATTGTCTCAAATTTGGACAATTGATTTCTTAACACATTCTAGTCAAGCCTCTGGTCATTGTTGGACACCAAGCTCACCAAATCCATGGCCTTCCACCCTCAAACAGATGGCCAAACTGAGGTCATAAATTGAATGATTGTGCATATCCTTCACATGTATAATTCACAACACCCTCGCACATGGGATGAGATCCTTCCCTATGTCCATCATAGCTACAAATGAGCCCTACATAGCTCAACTGAACACATCTACTTTTAGGAGGGGTTGGGATTCCAACCATTGGGTCCCATAGATGTTGCACTTTCCCTTGTGGTCACCTCCACCGACTCATATTCTGCTCCAAATGAAGATGAAAAAGCCACCCATTTCATTGAGAGGATCCAACACATGTTCCAACAGGTTCAAGATATCCTACATAAGTCCAATGACAAGTATAAACAATGCCATGATCAACATCGGGTGCCACATAAGTTTCAGGTGGGTGACAAAGTTTGGTTGCACTTGTAGAAAGAATGCCTTACAAGACCCCATTGGAAGATTCACCCAATTCATTATGGGTCGTACACCATCACCAAGTCTATGGGGGATAATTATTTTCAGCTCAACATTCCTCCTTTCCTTAGCCTGCACCCAATGTTCAACGTGGATCTCCTTTGCCCTTATTTCCCACCATTATTGGACACCTCAGAAGTAGCAGAATAGTTGACACCAACATAGCTCAACCTCGATTGTATAAAATAGGAATCCAATGATAATATTGTGGACACACAAATCAAGGGCACTCGAGAACAAAGGATTCATCTTTATCGAGTCGTCAAAGCAGGGCAACTCTTGCACCAAGGCAACTGGCCCACCCAGGGCCAAATTCAGCAGAAATTTCCTCATCTGATGGGGGACCTCAAAAAAATGGAGATCATTTCTTAATAATGAGGGAGGATTGATCTAGTTGGATATCAGTGGCCACCCACCTTTTCCAGCCGACACAAAATAGTTCTCTGGCAATTTTGGCAATTTACTATTTTTAGCAGTTTTAACTTTCGGGGCCATTTTGAGGGCCTAAATGAAGATTTTTCAGGATATGTCTCCCCAATTATAACCAAAGGAATGATTGAGCCCCAAAAATTAATCTCCTCGATGATACCTTTCCAACAGGCTATCATATGCCTATAACGAAGATCGTATGAAAAAGTTACGACCCCGGGAAGTTAATGTACTAACTTACCCAAACGGGGCCCACATGACTTTTGGAGCTTCATCTCCTAGGGTTAGGTTTTTGGATGTATAGGTTTTTTGGAATTCCTTTTTATTGTAAAAAGGCCTTCAAATCCTCATTTTAATCATCTTCTTATGAATGAGCATAGTCATCACATCTCTTCTCAGAGATAAGCCGCCACCATTCCAACAAGCTTGTTTTCGTTGCATTTTACAGGTTCATATTATTTCCTTATTGAATAGAAAACCATTTTTATTGTATCTCTATTATTTTGCGTTAAGTATCTATTAATAATTTGTATTCATTTTTTTCCGCTCATAAAATCCATATCAAATTCAAAACACCATACCCAACCAGACCGATAGTTTCTACAATCACCAATTAAAATTACACAAAATCAACATAGGGACCAAAAAGAAACACAAGATAGCTATGGTGGGAGACTACTGGGATGAGAAAACCAGTCAAGAAATACAGAGTGTGCTGCGGGAATATGAGGATTTGCTCCCAAAGACTTTTTCAGAGTTAAAGGGAATCAAAGAAGTTATGGGGAAAATGAAAATTGAATTGAAACCAGGATCCATTCCTGTCAGACATAGACCATACCATATTAACCCTAGAGTAAAAGAGAAGGTTAAGAAGGAGATAGATAATATGTTGGAAGAATGAATCATTTTTGCAGTAGAAGAAGAAGATTGGGTTAGCCCGATAGTTATTCAAATAAAGAAAGGCACAAAGGATATTAGAGTCTATGTAGACTATAGAAGCCTCAAATCTGCCTATGTGCATGACCCTTTCCCAACACCCTTTATAGATGAGGTGCTAGAACAAGTTTCGCATACAATGGGGATGTTTCGCATACAATGTGATACCATTTGGCTTAAAGAACGCCCCTGCAGTTTTCTTCAAGATTGTAATAATAGCTTTTAGAGAGTTCATTAAAAAATTTATAGAATTCTATATGGATGATTGGACAATATATAGCCTACTCAAGGAACATGTAGCACTGCTACAGCTGATGTTTGACAGATGCAAAGAATTGTAGATCTCATTGAATCTCAGAAAGTGCATCTTCTATGTACCACATGTGAATTTGTTGGGCCACATAGTCTGCCGAGAAGGAGTATTGGTAGACCCAGCCAAAGTTGTGGTCATCAAAAATATGCCACCACCTATGAGTTCTAAACAATTGCACTCCATGTTGGGACACATAGGTTACTATCATAGGTTCATCCGAAGATATGCCAACATTAATGCACCTCTGGAAAACCTACTGAAAAAGGTTGAAACGTTCCAATGGACTCCAAAATGTGATAAATCATTCGAGACACTTAAGGAGAATCTCAACACAACACCAATTCTGATATTCCCAAACTGGGAGAATGAATTTCACATCCATATAGATGCTTCAGGAATTTCCTTGGGAGCTATCTTAATGCAACCTAGAGATGGATCTATGGATCATCCTATCTATTTTGTGAGTCAAAAGTTGTGGCAAGCCGAAAACAAATACACAACGACGGAAAGGGAGGGTTTAGCCATGATTTATGCTTTGTAGAAATTTAGAAATCATTTGTTAAGGTCTCATTTCAAATTCTTTACTCATCATTTTGCATTGAAATATCTAGTTAACAAACCTGTGTTGGAAGGGATAATTTTTATATGGTTGTTTTTATTTCAGGAATTTTCCTTTGAATTTATCATTAAACTGGGAAGACACAATGTAGGACATGATCACCTATCCATATTAGAGTAAGGGGAAAGTGGTGAAGCAATAGATGACCAGCTCCCAGATGCAAACTTGTTCTAGGTTGAGGCCATACTAGAATACCTGGAGGTCATAACAGTCTTATTAAGTACAGGGACCTGCCCAGAAACATATTCCACAACCCAAAAATTCCACATGGTTGTTAGAGAAACAAATTACCAGCTGATCGTAGAACATTTGTATAAACTATGACAAGACAATATCCTTATATGATGTGTCCTAGATAATGAAAGACATGACATACTCTGGGAATGCCACAGTGGATTTGTAGGAGGTCACATAGGAGGAAAGGCCACTGCATAGAAAGTTCTACAATCCAGACTTTGGTGGGCAACACTCTTCAAGGATGAAAATTTATATGCTAGATCGTGTGATGTTTGTCAATGAGTGGGTAAGTCATCCTGACAAGACAAACCACCACTGCAACCAGTTAGATCTCTACAAGCATTTGAGAAATGGGCAGTTGACTTTATTGGACCAATCAACCCTACATCCAAGCATTCAAAGGATAGGTACATCATCACCGCAACTTACTACCTTACCCATTGGGTGGAGGCAACAACTATTCAGGAATGTTCAACTGATACTGCTACCCGGTTCATTTTCAAGAATATCATCACTCAGTTCGGATGTCCCAGGATCCTAACCAGTGATCATGCATCTCATTTCATAGCAACACTATAGCAATGCTTACACCAAAGTTCCTGATCCAACATCACAAAAGCAGTCCCTACCACCCACAAGCCAATGGAACAATTGAAGGCTTAAACAAGGTTCTGGAAAGAGGGTTGACAAAGGTCTATTGTGCAAATAGAGAATATTGGGATGAAAGAGTCCCAACAGTACTATGGGCATATAGAAAAACTACAAATAAACTCCATAGGTACACACTGTTCTAGTTAGTTTATGGGAAAGAGATAGTGGTGCCTGTAGAATTCATCACTCCAAGTTTGTATATTTCACAAATCACATGTATGTCAAAAGAGGAATCCATTACGCATAGACTTATGAAGTTACAATAACTTGAGGAGACTAGATTTCTAGCATATTTCCATTAGACGATGGAAAAATAAAGACAAAAGGCTTGGCACGACATGAACATTAAGACCAAGGTATTTATGCAAGGAGACAAGGTTATACTCTACGATAGTTGATACCAAAAGCATCCTCGCAAGCTCTGCATGCACTAGTTGGGACCATTTATCACTGTGGAGATTTGACCCTCGGGAGTAGTCAAATTTGGGAAACTAGATGGTGTGTTGCGGCTAGGATGGGTGAATGGCACTCGCCTAAAGCCATATCTGTCTTAAAACTGAGGAAAAGGAAATGTTTCTCTAGTATGAAGTAGCTTGTACATTAGTTAGATTTGATTTTTTTTAAAATTTTGTAAATTCACCTAATAAATTCAATGTGTGTAGTCCGACACCATGATAAATAGTTTATTTTCTATTTAAGTATTGGTTGATACAGAACCAATGAATCAACAATGCAGGATCCGAAGCATATGAGAATCCATTAATGATAGTCATTAATATGACGGGAACCTCCTTTTTGGTTGGAGGGAGGATGAATCTGAATATGATCTGAGTCCATGTCTCACATGAACTCAATCTAGTCACAACCTTTATTGCCATTTCGGTACCCCGTCTGAGGTTAGTTAAGCCATAAATACATGTTATGAAAATATGCCATCAGAGTTCACGCCGGGACACGCACCCGTCAAATGGAAAGGTCTGAAATTGGCCATGTCCCTATCCCACTTACAAAAATAAGTAAATTCATGAATCCACCAATAGGATTTACCCTGTTAAACCATCTCGTTAGACAACTCATACCCAGTTGCGTCCATATAATCATGATAAAAAATACTTATTTCTCAAAATTGCCCATTAAGCCAATTATAAGGCCTTGTGAACTCGCTCGAGACCACATTGTTTCCAAAGAACATAGTTATTTCTGAATTCTGATCCTATTCCTTATCTTTTCGAAGAAGTGGGAATGTCCAGAGCTACATCAACCCAAAGTGCTATGTCTAAAGAAGCGGTACCATACGAGCCCTACGACCCACAATTCGAGGTCATAGGTGATCTCATAGGGAAGGTGGAGCATGTTAAGCTCCTCGATATTGACCTAACAGATTCAGTTTTGTTCCCTCAGATGAACACATATGTCTTTTGAGATATGGCTATAGACAGATTCAGAGGTATGCGATTTTTGCCAAAAATAGACTTTGTCAATTTATTCAATTCAACCATCAAGAACCTTCGATACCTACCAATATTTGGTACCACTGGCGAGGTTGCACAGTGCATAGAATTTATGATAAGTAGGTTGCACGCCAGAAGTCTCTGGTTGGATAAAATATATCCAATCGATGCTGAAGACATCCATCAGCTTACAGGACTATCCTTCAAAGGAGAGGATGTGTTGAAATGATTAAAGGGTCCTAGTAAGCATGACAAAAAGAAATGAGAGCTCAATCTGTATGAGAAATTCAACACAAAGAGGGGCGGATGAACAACAGTAATCGAACCCATATTACCAGAGACAGTCCAGAATGGTTGTTACATCATAACAAATAAGGTTATGAGATCATACTACAAGGCAGAATGCACGCTAGATGCATTATCAGTAGCACACTTTTGCGCCAATGATGTTGTGTTCAATTGGTGTAGTTACCTATTGGAGGAACTACTAGTGGCATGCGAGGAAGCACAGGAGAAGGGATGAACCTTCACTTATGGATATCTACTCATGGAATTCACAATGTTTAAATGAAAGCCACCCATCGGAAGGCCGCCAATGCTAACAGATAAGGGTGATGCAGGAGCATCACTCCAAGCCACCTACATGCCAGCAAACCAACACATCAAGTGCCCATTCAATAGAAGGAGAGAGATGCAGCCCTCTCATTTTTCAAATTTTCAAATTGTATTAAATGATTGTAAGGCTGGTAGAGCCAAAAATCCATGCATATGTGCGGGCTTTAGCAAAGGTTTCCTTAAATAGGTTGTAAGGTTGAGATCTAGATCCGATTCAGACTAGATAGCCATTCAATATAATTGAATGTGAATTAATGAGAGTTGGTGAGGATGGATAGAAGAAGATCAAGGAGCCCCTCTTTGTAAAAAGATCTTCTTTGTATCTAGTAGTTAGTTTTTTAGAAGGAAAAAAAGAGGGAGTCGAGACTCTGTGGAAGTCCAAGCTCGAACACATTGTAATCAGGCATTTTTGATTAATACAAAGAGCAATGTTTCATGCACATGAGTCTTTATGTGTTTATGATTCCATGAATGAATGTCTTTATGTGTTGATGATATGTTGTAGATGTATGTTAGGTATGCATTTGCAGGGATAGATAGAATTTATTGTCTGTGAGTTCTTTGATTCCAAGTTTGGTTCTTTGAGGCTTCATGCAAGAGGTTGCATGACAGAACATTGTGGGTTTTTTAAGCCAGTGCAACGAGTGCACTTATGAATTTCATGGAATTTCAAACAAAGACATGTTAGGAGGGTGCACCAACTGAAGTCATTGACTGAAGGAGGAAACCTCAAGTTGCTGGATACCTTGGAGGTAAGACTGTGCAGAAGAGAGCACAGGACAGACCAGAATCATTGGGGGATTCTATAGAAGTTTTTCCAATAGGGAATTGAGTGAATGAACAAGATGCGTGTTATAACCCAAAAATGTACCACACAGGTTTACCTAGCATCAGGCGAACTTCTTACGACGCTTCATTGCCAACTATGCCGAAATTACCAAGGGCTTCATGCGTTTAATGAAGAAAGACATTCCTTTTCTCTGGGACGAAGCAGCGCAACGCTCTTTCGATGCATTGAAACAAGCCCTTACAACCGCACCCCTGCTATGGCCACCAAACTATAACAAGGATTTCCTATTATATTTGGCCGCCGCAGAGTCAACTATAGGCATGGTTTTAGTTCAAGAAGATGATTCATTTTCTGAATACGTGATCTATTACTTGAGCCGAGGCCTTGTAGGAACGGAACTTAATTATACCCATCTCGAAAAAATTGCGTTGGCAGCAGTCCATGCTGTTCAACGGTTCCGTCACTATGTTCTGTTTCGCAAGACTACTTTCGTAGCCGTCGTAAATCCATTTCAGTACATGTTGACACGACGAGTCATCGGCAGGAAAATCAGCAGATGGATGGTCATCCTCCAAGAGTTTGAATTATATTTCGTTTCAGCGAAGTCCAAGAAGTCATTGGTCTTCACAGAACTTATTTCGAAACTTCCAGTTGAGTCAGGTGACATTGTGCCTGAGAAATCGCCTATCCGGGGTGATATGTTTTTAATCAAATCATCTGATCCCTGGTACGGAGATATACTGATCTATCTCTAGACTTTTAAGTGTCCTAACTTTGCTTCTCATGATGAGCGTCGACGGATACGCCATCAATCCAAGAACTATCTGATACTCAATGATACTTTGTATCGGTGAGGTATAGATTGTATTTTGCGTCGATGCCTCACTCATGAGGAGGCCGTCATAGTGCTCAACGATTGTCATACATGAGCTTGTGGCAGTCACTTATCCGGGTTGGAAACAGCCCCAAAAATTTTACGAGCAGGTTACTTCTGGCCCACGCTGATTAAAGATTGTATTGAGTCGGTCAAGAAGTGCCATCCGTGCCAAATCTTCTCACGGAAGATGAGGGCACATCCAGCT
>JZKD02S1370045.1:113484-130918 GCA_000966675.3 Picea glauca
TGATTTGAGTTATTATAATCATAGTTAGTAGTTTGTGTATATATAAGTAGTTAGTAATTTGTAGTTAGATTAGTTAGTTTATTTTAGTTAGTTTTTATTAGTTTCTAGTTTCCTTCGTTTTAGTTTAATTTCTTTTATTTAATTAGTTAGTTTGTTTTAGTTAGTTTTTATTAGTTTCTAGTTTCCTTAGTTTAGATTATTTAGCTTAGATCACTTTCTCTTCGGTTTCCTTACGAGACCTTAGAGCGGCCAATGGAGCCGTTAAACTCGTCAGGGTGGTCCATACCAAACGGCTTGGGTTATTTAGACAACCCCGGACTGGTTCCACTCTCCCAGTTGACGGATGGACTGTTTCGCCCGTCAACAAAAGAGTACTCAAAGAGTGCAACAGAAAAAGGTACAAATGGGAAAAGAATTCAAACTAGTATCCCAGTTAGATGAATTCGAGATTAAGGATGGCATGTTGGATCTAGGATCGGATGTGAACATTCTGCCTAAGAGGACATGGGAATCCTTAGGAAAACCTAGGTTGACATATTCCCCAATTCAGTTAAGAATGGAAAATCAATATTGTATCTTCCCCATTGGAAGACTAGAGAATGTGGTAATAGATGTTGCAGGAGTAAAGAAAGTGGATGAATTTGAAGTCGTTGAGATCATGGGAGATAAGGACCCTTACCCCGCACTACTTGGCATTGATGTTAAAATTATGCAGTAATCGACTTAAAGAAAGACACCATGAACTTTGAGGCTGAGGGAATCAAGGTAGTTCAACCTTTGGATCCATATGTAGGACCCATGTATATAGAGCCAACAAACAATAATATGGAGGAAGAAGACTTGGATCAGTTGTACACCGTAATAGAAGAAACAAGAGACAATTATATAAATCCTAGTGTTGATGGATCAGTAAGTTGGAGAAGCATACAGTCAGTAGATGAAGGTTTAGAATTGGCTTTTGACAGTTGTCAAAAAGGTTTGTACAAAATATTCTCAAGAAGATGTGCAACTATCAGAGTGAGCAGATGGGTTGGGACCGAAGTTAGAGAAAACCCAGTATACGATGTCACCTTAGGACTAGATAGTTTTCTACTCAACATGGAGGAAAATGTAATAGAAGATCAAAGAATCTTGATACTAGATGTATCTTTTCAGAACACCCCTACCAAATGGTGGGATAATCATAAATCCTTACTCAAAACTTGGGATGAGGTGAAGAAATGTATCAAGTACAGGTTCAAGAATAAGGAGCAACTAGAATCAGAGATGTAGATGGATCTCCCTGTTGCACAATTGTTCAATGGAGAATTAGATCCTAGAATGAATATTGAATAGTGCATGACACAGTGGAAAGATGAGGGGATACCCTCTCACTTCTAGGTCTATGCATTTCCCCACTCTCTAGGTCCAATCCCAAAATCTTGGTTCATACATGAGGAAACCAGAAGGCAGACCAATGACTGGCCAACACTGGCATCTCATTTTTTAAAGGAATTCTCATTTACAAGTAGGTACGCTAAACTTGAAGCATTGTTGAAAAGGATCAAACTTAGTGATATGTTCCAAACATAGCTAAGAACCTCATACCAACCTTCATCTGGCCTCAACTGAGAAACCTATAGAATGTTATCAGATTAGCAGAGATGAAGAAAGCCTAGATGACTTAGAGGAATTGAGAAACCTAGCCATCAAAGAGATAGAGGGGATCATAGAAATTATGATCTAGGTGGATATCAATGGCCACCCACCTTTTCCAACTGGCTCAAAATAGTTTTCTGACAATTTTGGCAATTTACTATTTTTAGCAGTTTTAACTTCTGGGGCCATTTTGAGGGCCTAAATGAAGGTTTTTTGGGATTGATCTCCTCAATGATATCCAAAGGAATAATTAATACCCCAAAATTAATCTCCTCGATGATACCTTTCCAATGGGCTATCATATGCCTAAAATGGAGATCGTATGCAAAAGTTACAACCCCGGGAAGTTAATGTACTAACTTACCCAAACGGGGCCCACATGACTTTTGGTGCTTCATCTCCTAGGGTTAGGTTTTTGGATGTATAGGGTTTTTTAAATTCTTGTTTATTGTAAAAATGACTTCATATCCTCATTGTAATCATCTTCTTGTGAATGAGTGCAACCATAACATCTCTTCTCGGAGATAAGCCTCCACCATTCCAGCAAGCTTGTCTCTGCTGCATTTTACAGTTTCAACTTATTTCCTTATTGAATAGAAAACCATTTTTATTGTATCTCTATTATTTTGTGTTAATTATCTATTAATGATCTGTATTCATTTAGTTCCTCTCATAAAATATGGATCAGTGATATCAGAACGGTTTTCTCCTTGTCGTCTTAATGCATGTCCCCAACAAGGTCGGAGTACAAAGAGTTGGGTCTCAAGCTTGTTTCTCTTGAGGAAAAAATATTTTTCACACCCAAGAGACCTCTCATGGAAGGAGAAAATAAAGATGACAGGAAAGGATATCCTTTCAAACTGTTGATTGAGGAAGCCCTCACTCAACAAAAGAATGAGATGATGGATAGTTTCACGCAAATCCTTCGGCATCTACCAATAGGCGACACATCTTCTTCGAGCAGAGGATCCACCCCCTTGAAGGTACAAATAAACTTCGATATTCCTATATTTGAAGGTCAGATAGATGCATATGTTTTAGACAAGTGGTTGAATCTACTAGAAGGGTATTTTTCTATCCATAACTTTTCGAATAGAGAAAATATTACTTTTGCGCTCCTCAAAGTCGTTGCCCATGTCAAAGATTGGTGGGAAACCTTCTGTGATCAAAAGGAAATAGAGGAGCCCTCATTATTTATAGTCATGGCCACCTAGGAATCCTTCAGGGATTCTATAAAGGAACAATACTACCCTATCGAAAGTTATGACAACTTGTATACCAAATGGACCACACTGCGTCAAGAAAGAGACCAAGAAGTGCTAGATTTCACAAATATCTTCCATACCTTGCGCAACAAGATGGGTATTAAATATTCGAAGAAACATCTGGTGCTCAATGATCATAGTGCTCTACATAGATACATCCAGAATGAAATGGAATTTTTGGACATCTCATCCTTGGTTGCGACCTACTGATATGTCGTCAAAATTGAGCAGAATCTCAAACAAAAGACGCAGCAATTTGGGCCTGGGAACCCCTCACAAAAAAAGCCAAGAAAGGGTGGCCCAAAAACACATAAAAAATGATAGAGAAAATATGGACAGTATTAGGATAACTAGTCCAAGACATAAGCAAAGAAGGACACCAAAAATATAAAGAAATATACTGGGAACTGGTGTGACTTCCATAAGAGCCCTTGGCATAACACTGCTGATTACTGCTCAAAGAAGTCATTGGTGGCCGAAGTGAAATCCTCTGAATCAGATGCAGGTTTTGACTTTGAGACAGAACCAGAAAGGGGAAGATGGATCATTAATGTAGAACCCAGTGCCACTGTTGCTACCACCAAGCTCCAGCCTGGTGAGCTAAACGAGCTAGAAGAAGGAGAGAGCCTCTTCCATTCATAGATGTGGGTAAAAGGCACCCCAATACACTTCATCGTTAATAGTGGTAGCCAAAAGAACCTCATCTTAGCAGAGGTTGTCAAGCAACTAACCCTGTCAACAACACCGCACCCACAACCCTACACCATTGGATGGCTTCACCAAGAAAGCAATCTCCGCGTCAGCTAATAGTGCCAACTGTCATACGGCATCAATCCCTTCAAAGATGAGGTATTGTGTGATGTTGCACCTCTTGAAGTTTGTGATGTTCTTTTGGGACAACCTTATTTATTGAAACGTCATGTTGTATATGAGTCTAGGGATTGTAGTGTTATTATTACTTTGAACAAGAAATTGTATAGGATACACGAGGCAATCCCACCTAGTGCTATTTCCTTGATCTCTGCTAAGCAATGCAGGAAGGTCATCTCTCAGATGGGAAAGTTTGTCTTCTTCATGATTCAATCTCAAAATAAGTGAAAGATCATAGCCATATCTAGGGTCTCTGCGACTGACATCACCACACAACAGAATCAAGTAAATAAGGTCATAGTAGAATACTCAAATATATTCTCCTCACCTACCAGGGTACCTCTACTCTTCCAGGTCAAGCACCCCATCGATCTGACCCCCAACACACCGCTTCCCAATGGACCAGTATATCATCGCTCTCTGTTAGAGAATGATGAGATCAAGTGATAGATCTAGGAACTTCTCCACAAGGGGCACATCCATCCCAGCTCATCACCTTGCGGGATCCCAATCATGCTGGTACAGAAGAAATATGGAACATGATGACTCTGCATTGATTACTAGGCTCTGAATAAAATCACAGTTAGAAATCGGTACCCGATTCCTCGATTCAACGACCTCCTTGATCAACTCATGGGGGACAAATACTTCAATAAGATTGATATGAAGTTTGGCTACCACTAGGTCCTGATAGAATAGATAGATGTATGGAAGATTGCCTTCAAGTCAAAGGAAATCCTTTTTGAATGGTTGGTTATGCCCTTTGGTTTGACAAATGCGCCAACCACTTTCATGAGGTTGATGGATTATATCCTACGACCATTCACCAATAGTTTTGTAGTGGTGTATCTGGATGACATTCACATTTACAACAAGACTTGGGTTGAACACTTGCAGCATATTCAGTAGCTTATGCACACCCTACAATAACACAAGATATATGCCAACCTGGAAAAATTCTCCTTCGACATGTATAGGGTCCATTACCTGGGATACATCATTGATCAACATGGCATACATGTGGATCTAGCCAAGATCCAAGTCATCCATGACTGGCCAACCCCAACCACACTCACTCAACTTCAAAGCTTCTTGGGCCTTGCCAATTTCTACCGCAGGTTTGTGTTGGGATTCTCCCATATTGCATAGGCCCTCAACCAAATAACAAGGGGTGGTGGTAAGGACAAATTTGCATGGGGATGGTCCCAACAATAAGTGTTCGATGATTTGAAGAAATGCTTGTTCTTAGCCCCAATACTTTCACTCCCAGACCTATAGCAACCCTTTGAGATCAAGACAGATGATTCAGAATATGTTGTGGGCATTGTTCTCACTCAGCATGGCCACCCCATGACCTATCATAGTGAGACACTATCAGATGTTTTCCGTAAGTACCCTACTTAT
Source organism: Picea glauca (assembly GCA_000966675.3). Classification (NCBI taxonomy): domain Eukaryota; kingdom Viridiplantae; phylum Streptophyta; class Pinopsida; order Pinales; family Pinaceae; genus Picea; species Picea glauca. The sequence goes on from JZKD02S1370045.1 coordinate 118,662, forward strand.
GAAAAATAAATGTACTCCATTGTGAAAACTTGTTGCCAATGGAGACACTACATTCTTGGGAAGGAGACAGTCATCCACACTGATCATAAGCCACAACAGTTCATGAAGACACAAGGGAAATTGCAGAATGATCGCCATCAAAAGTGGTCCACATACTTGCAACAATTCCACATCAACATTAAGTATAAAAAAGGAAGCACCAATCATGTTACGGATTGCCTCAGCAAACCGCCAGTCACGACACTCTCCACGGTGATAGACTCTTGTGTCCATGAGACCTTTGGATGGACCCAACTCTATGAGATAGACCTGAACTTTGCCACCACCTACCAAATGTTGGGGGAAAATGTATTTGTCGATAATTTCCATCTTCAGGATGGGTTGTTGTGTCATTTGGGCCATATCTGTGTTCCATAAAGTGATCAATCAAAGATGATCTAGGAAGCCCACTACAGTCGAGTGGCAGGACACTTCAGCATCAAAAAGAAAGTGGCGATGCTATAAAAATATTTCTACTGGCCAAAACTTTGACAAGAGGTCAGCAAGTATATTAGGTCCTGCACTGCTTGCATGATTGCCAAATTGACCACTAAGAAACATGGCCTATAGAACCATCTTCCTACTCCTTAGAGGCCATGGGAATCCATCTCAATGGACTATAGTTCGGGCCTCTTATCCACCAAGCGAGGAAATGACTGTGTTTTTGTGGTTGTTGATCGCTTTTCTAAGATGGCGATTTTGGTTGCCTACAAGAAGAACATCACAATAAAGGTCACTGCCAAGCCCTTCTTTGAACAAGTCTGGGTACATTTTGGAATCCCACAAACCATTGTCTCAAATTTGGACAATTGATTTCTTAACACATTCTAGTCAAGCCTCTGGTCATTGTTGGACACCAAGCTCACCAAATCCATGGCCTTCCACCCTCAAACAGATGGCCAAACTGAGGTCATAAATTGAATGATTGTGCATATCCTTCACATGTATAATTCACAACACCCTCGCACATGGGATGAGATCCTTCCCTATGTCCATCATAGCTACAAATGAGCCCTACATAGCTCAACTGAACACATCTACTTTTAGGAGGGGTTGGGATTCCAACCATTGGGTCCCATAGATGTTGCACTTTCCCTTGTGGTCACCTCCACCGACTCATATTCTGCTCCAAATGAAGATGAAAAAGCCACCCATTTCATTGAGAGGATCCAACACATGTTCCAACAGGTTCAAGATATCCTACATAAGTCCAATGACAAGTATAAACAATGCCATGATCAACATCGGGTGCCACATAAGTTTCAGGTGGGTGACAAAGTTTGGTTGCACTTGTAGAAAGAATGCCTTACAAGACCCCATTGGAAGATTCACCCAATTCATTATGGGTCGTACACCATCACCAAGTCTATGGGGGATAATTATTTTCAGCTCAACATTCCTCCTTTCCTTAGCCTGCACCCAATGTTCAACGTGGATCTCCTTTGCCCTTATTTCCCACCATTATTGGACACCTCAGAAGTAGCAGAATAGTTGACACCAACATAGCTCAACCTCGATTGTATAAAATAGGAATCCAATGATAATATTGTGGACACACAAATCAAGGGCACTCGAGAACAAAGGATTCATCTTTATCGAGTCGTCAAAGCAGGGCAACTCTTGCACCAAGGCAACTGGCCCACCCAGGGCCAAATTCAGCAGAAATTTCCTCATCTGATGGGGGACCTCAAAAAAATGGAGATCATTTCTTAATAATGAGGGAGGATTGATCTAGTTGGATATCAGTGGCCACCCACCTTTTCCAGCCGACACAAAATAGTTCTCTGGCAATTTTGGCAATTTACTATTTTTAGCAGTTTTAACTTTCGGGGCCATTTTGAGGGCCTAAATGAAGATTTTTCAGGATATGTCTCCCCAATTATAACCAAAGGAATGATTGAGCCCCAAAAATTAATCTCCTCGATGATACCTTTCCAACAGGCTATCATATGCCTATAACGAAGATCGTATGAAAAAGTTACGACCCCGGGAAGTTAATGTACTAACTTACCCAAACGGGGCCCACATGACTTTTGGAGCTTCATCTCCTAGGGTTAGGTTTTTGGATGTATAGGTTTTTTGGAATTCCTTTTTATTGTAAAAAGGCCTTCAAATCCTCATTTTAATCATCTTCTTATGAATGAGCATAGTCATCACATCTCTTCTCAGAGATAAGCCGCCACCATTCCAACAAGCTTGTTTTCGTTGCATTTTACAGGTTCATATTATTTCCTTATTGAATAGAAAACCATTTTTATTGTATCTCTATTATTTTGCGTTAAGTATCTATTAATAATTTGTATTCATTTTTTTCCGCTCATAAAATCCATATCAAATTCAAAACACCATACCCAACCAGACCGATAGTTTCTACAATCACCAATTAAAATTACACAAAATCAACATAGGGACCAAAAAGAAACACAAGATAGCTATGGTGGGAGACTACTGGGATGAGAAAACCAGTCAAGAAATACAGAGTGTGCTGCGGGAATATGAGGATTTGCTCCCAAAGACTTTTTCAGAGTTAAAGGGAATCAAAGAAGTTATGGGGAAAATGAAAATTGAATTGAAACCAGGATCCATTCCTGTCAGACATAGACCATACCATATTAACCCTAGAGTAAAAGAGAAGGTTAAGAAGGAGATAGATAATATGTTGGAAGAATGAATCATTTTTGCAGTAGAAGAAGAAGATTGGGTTAGCTCGGTAGTTATTCAAAGAAAGAAAGGCACAAAGGATATTAGAGTCTATGTAGACTATAGAAGCCTCAACTCTGCCTGTGTGCATGACCCTTTCCCAACACCCTTTATAGATGAGGTGCTAGAACAGGTTGTGGGGAAGGAAGCATACTCATTCAAAAATGGATTTTCATGGTACCATCGAGTCAGGATCACTGAAGAGGACAAAAAGAAGACCACTTTCATAACAGAATGGGGATGTTTCGCATACAATGTGATGCCATTTGGCTTAAAGAACGCCCCTGCAGTTTTCTTCAAGATTGTAATAATAGCTTTTAGAGAGTTCATTAAAAATTTTATAGAATTCTATATGGATGATTGGACAATATATAGCCTACTCAAGGAACATGTAGCACTACTACAACTAATGTTTGACAGATTCAGAGAATTGTAGATCTCATTGAATCTCAGAAAGTGCATCTTTTGTGTACCACATGTGAATTTGTTGGGCCACATAGTCTACCGAGAAGGAGTATTGGTAGACCCAGCCAAAGTTGTGGTCATCAAAAATATGCCACCACCTATGAGTTCTAAACAATTGCACTCCATGTTGGGACACATAGGTTACTATTGTAGGTTCATCCGAAGATATGCCAACATTAATGCACCTATGGAAAACCTACTGAAAAAGGTTGAAACGTTCCAATGGAATCCAGAATGTGATAAATCATCCGAGACACTTAAGGAGAATCTCAACACAACACCAATTATGATATTCCCAAACTAGGAGAATGAATTTCACATCCATATAGATTCTTCAGGAATTTCCTTGGGAGCTATCTTAATGCAACCTAGAGATGGATCTATGGATCATCCTATCTATTTTGTGAGTCAAAAATTGTGGCAAGCTGAACACAAATACACAAAGACAGAAAGGGAGGGTTTAGCCATGATTTATTCTTTGTAGAAATTTAGAAATCATTTGTTAAGGTCTCATTTCAAATTCTTTACTCATCATTTTGCATTGAAATATCTAGTTAACAAACCTATGTTGGAAGGGATAATTTTTATATGGTTGTTTTTATTTCAGGAATTTTCCTTTGAATTTATCATTAAACTAGGAAGACACAATGTAGGACCTGATCACCTATCCAGATTAGAGTAAGGGGAAAGTGGTGAAGCAATAGATGACCAACTCCCAGATGCAAACTTGTTCTAGGTTGAGGCCATACCAGAATACCTGGAGGACATAACAGTCTTATTAAGTACATGGACCTGCCCAGAAACATATTCCGCAACTCAAAAATTCCACATGGTTGTTAGAGAAAAAAATTACCAGCTGATCGTAGAACATTTGTATAAACTAGGACAAGACAATATCCTTATATGATGTGTCCTAGATAATGAAAGACATGACATACTCTGGGAATGCCGCAGTGGATTTGTAGGAGGTCACATAGGAGGAAAGGCCACTGCATAGAAATTTCTACAATCTAGACTTTGGTGGGCAACACTCTTCAATGATGAAAATTTATATGCTAGATCGTGTGATGTTTTTCAATGAGTGGGTAAGTCATCCTGACAAGACGAACCACCACTGCAACCAGTTAGATCTCTACAAGCATTCGAGAAATGGGCAGTTGACTTTATTGGACCAATCAACCCTACATCCAAGCATTCAAAGGATAGGTACATCATCACCGCAACTTACTACCTTACCCATTGGGTGGAGGCAACAACTATTCAGGAATGTTCAACTGATACTGCTACCCGGTTCATTTTCAAGAATATCATCACTCAGTTCGGATGTCCCAGGATCCTAACCAGTGATCATGCATCTCATTTCATAGCAACACTATAGCAATGCTTACACCAAAGTTCCTGATCCAACATCACAAAAGCAGTCCCTACCACCCACAAGCCAATGGAACAATTGAAGGCTTAAACAAGGTTCTGGAAAGAGGGTTGACAAAGGTCTATTGTGCAAATAGAGAATATTGGGATGAAAGAGTCCCAACAGTACTATGGGCATATAGAAAAACTACAAATAAACTCCATAGGTACACACTGTTCTAGTTAGTTTATGGGAAAGAGATAGTGGTGCCTGTAGAATTCATCACTCCAAGTTTGTATATTGCACAAATCACATGTATGTCAAAAGAGGAATCCATTACGCATAGACTTATGAAGTTACAATAACTTGAGGAGACTAGATTTCTAGCATATTTCCATTAAATGATGGAAAAAGAAAGACAAAAGGCTTGGCATGACATGCACATTAAGACCAAGGTATTTATGCAAGGAGACAAGGTTATAATCTACGATAGTCGATACCAAAAGCATCCTCGCAAGCTTCGCATGCACTAGTTGGGACCATTTATCACTGTGGAGATCTGACCCTCAGGAGTAGTCAAATTCGGGAAACTAGATGGTGTGTTGCGGCTAGGATGGGTGAATGGCACTCGCCTAAAGCCATATCTGTCTTAAAACTTAGGAAAAGGAAATGTTGCTCTAGTATGAAGTAGCTTGTACATTAGTTAGATTTTATTTTTTTTTTAAATTTTGTAAATTCACCTAATAAATTCGATGTGTGTAGTCCGACACCATGATAAATAGTTTATTTTCTATTTAAGTATTGGTTGATACAGAACCAATGAATCAACAATGCAGGATCCGAAGCATATGAGAATCCATTAATGATCGTCATTAATATGACGGGAACCTCCTTTTTGGTTGGAGGGAGGATGAATCTGAATATGATCTGAGTCCATGTCTCACATGAACTCAGTCTAGTCACAACCTTTATTGCCATTTCGGTACCCCTTCTGAGGTCAGTTAAGCCATAAATCCATGTTATGAAAATATGCCATCAGAGTTCACGCCCGGACACCCACCCGTCAAATGGAAAGGTCTAAAATTGGCCACATCCCTATCCCACTTACAAAAATAAGTAAATTCATGAATCCACCAATAGGATTTACCCTGTTAAACCATCCCGTCAGACAACTCATACCTAGTTGCATCCATATAATCATGATAAACAATACTTATTGCTCAAACTTGCCCATTAAGCCAATTATAAGGCCTTGTGAACTCGCTCGAGACCACATTGTTTCCAAAGAACATAGTTATTTCCAAATTCTGATCCTAGTCCTTATCTTTTCAAAGAAGTGGGAATGTCCAGAGCTACATCAACCCAAAGTGCTATGTCTAAAGAAGCGGTACCAGACGAGCCCTACGACCCACAATTCGAGGTCATAGGCGATCTCATAGGGAAGGTGGAGCATGTTAAGCTCCTCGATATTGACCTAACAGATTCAGTTTTGTTCCCTCAGATGCACACAGATGTCTTTTGAGATATGGCTATAGACAGATTCAGAGGTATGCGATTTTTGCCAAAATTAGACTTTGTCAATTTATTCAATTCAACCATCAAGAACCTTCGATACCTACCAATATTTGGTACCACTGGCGAGGTTGCACAGTGCACAGAATTTATGATAAGTAGGGTGCACGCCAGAAGTCTCTGGTTGGATAAAATATATCCAATCGATGCTGAACACATCCATCAGCTTACAGGACTATCCTTTAAAGGAGAGGATGTGTTGAAATGATTAAAGGGTCCTAGTAAGCATGACAAAAAGAAAGGAGAGCTCAATCTGTATGATAAATTCAACACAAAGAGGGGCGGATGAACAACAGTAATCGAACCCATATTACCAGAGACAGTCCAGAATGGTTGTTACATCATAACCAATAAGGTTATGAGATCATACTACAAGGCAGAATGCATGCTAAATGCATTATCAGTAGCACACTTTTACGCCAATGATGTTGTGTTCAATTGGTGTAGTTACCTATTGGAGGAACTACTAGTAGTATGCGAGGAAGCACAGGAGAAGGGATGAACCTTCACTTATGGATATCTAATCATGGAATTCACAATGTTTAAATGGAAGCCACCCATCGGAAGGCCACCAATGCTAACAGATAAGGGTGATGCAGGAGCATCACTCCAAGCCACCTACATGCCAGCAAACCAACACATCAAGTGCCCATTCAATAGAAGGAGAGATATGCAGCCCTCTCATTTTTCAAATTTTCAAATTGTATTAAATGATTGTAAGGCTGGTAGAGCCAAAAATCCATGCATATGTGCAGGCTTTAGCAAAGGTTTCCTTAAATAGGTTGTAAGGTTGAGATCTAGATCTGATTCAGACTAGATAGCCATTCAATATAATTGAATGTGAATTAATGAGAGTTGGTGAGGATGGATAGAAGAAGATCGAGGAGCCCCTCTTTGTAAAAAGATCTTCTTTGTATCTAGTAGTTAGTTTTTTAGAAGGAAAAAAAGAGGGAGCCGAGACTCTGTGGAAGTCCAAGCTCGAACACATTGTAATTAGGCATTCTTGATTAATACAAAGAGCAATGTTTCATGCAAATGAGTCTTTATGTGTTTATGAGTCCATGAATGAATGTCTTTATGTGTTGATGATATGTTGTAGATGTATGTTAGGTATGCATTTGCAGGGATAGACAAAATTTATTGTCTGTGAGTTCTTTGATTCCAAGTCTGGTTCTTTGAGGCTTCATGCAAGAGGTTGCATGACATAAAATTGTGGGTTTTGTAAGCCAATGCAACGAGTGCACTTATGAATTTCGTGGAATTTCAGACAAAGACATGCTAGGAGGGTGCACCAACTGAAGTCATTGACTGAAGGAGGAAACCTCAAGTTGTTGAATACCTTGGAGGTAAGACTGTGCAGAAGAGAGCACAGGACAGACCTGTATCATTGGGGGATTCTATAGAAGTTTTTCCAATAGGGAATTGAGTGAATGAACAGGATGCATTAGGAGAAGAACTCTATTTCGAGTTGGGAAAGAAGACAGATTCACTGAGGGTTCTGGAAAAATCTGCCAGGAGGACATTTAGTTGGTGTAGGTGTGCACAGAAAGAACCCTTGTTTGAGTTCATAAAGGAGAAGAAGTGTTAGGAGGAAGACTTCACAGGGTTACTGAACACCTTGTAGGCTCAATAAGGAGTGCTTGACTGGGAAGTTGCCAGAGGGAATTCCCATCCTTTCAAGGAGAGGAAGGGGCAGAGACCTTAGAGGTATGAGCAATTGAAGTTCAGGAGGATAAAGACCTGTACAAGGAGTGCACCGGGCCAACACCTGAGTGAAGTGTTGATAGACAGTCATCTGAAGGCTCGTCAAGCATAGGGAGTGTGCTCAGAGTGAACTTGTCTCAATTTCAGAAGCTTAGGAGGAATAGTGCCTTTGTGCACAAAGAAGTAGCCAAGAGGATTAGAAGATTGAGAAACCTTTGAGGTTTCAGAGTAAAAAAATCTCAGGAAGGACAACGTCCTTAGAACACAGGTGGGAGTCGAGGATATAGGCTTCACAGTGGGAGAAAAGGCTAAGACCTTTGAAGCATTTGATGTCTTCCAAGTTCAGGAAGAATTGCAAGCTCAGGAGGGAGCACAACTGTCATTAGATCAGCTAGAGAGGATGAGATCTGGACCATTGAAATCTACATCCAGGCACAGGCAGGAGAGTGCGCAAGGAGAAGAGATATGGGTCGTCAAATATTATGTGAATACCTAACAACCATTAGACTCAGAAAAAAGTTGCACAGATTTTAAATCTCTGAGAGTGTGTGCAGGCGAAGAGCAGGAATGGATGGCAGAGCCACTTCATGAAGAAGTGCAAAATGTTGTGAGTTGTTAGATCTCGCAGATCGGTGAGAAGGGTAAGGGAGTGTCTTTTGACACCCACAAGCTCAAGAGAGATAGCTACCGTAGGATCCAGAGGAGCCATATGGATGGTAAGAAGCCTTCATGAAGGAAGTGAGAAGTTGCGAGAATCATTGGATTTATTAGAGTTGAAAGGTGATTAGAGGCCGGTGAAATCCATCACCTTAGGATCCAGGATCAACGTGAGCGTTGATCATTCTTTTTGTACATTGTTGGATCATATCATGAATTCAGGGTTTGTAAGTTTGGAGGCCAAACCAAATTTCTTGGTTTGCATGAAGTTCTGAGTTGTGAGGAATAGAGAAAGAGATCCAGACCGTTGGATCCAAAAACATGGGAGAACCATTGGATCAAAAATATCAGCGTGGTATCATGCACTCGGGAGTTCGGGGTTTGAGAGAATTTATTTTCGACTGTAGAAGTCACAAAGTGCTGAGTGTCGAGGGCTCGTACGAACACATGGCACATCCGGTTGGTGGGGACCGTGTGGTTGATAGGTGGCATAGTAACAGTGCCCAGAGGAAAAGTGGAAGTGGGTGACAAGCGGAGGACACATGTTGCCTGGGAAGGAGTCAACTATTGTTGACTTATCGCATCTCAGGGATTCACGAAGGAGGAGCACAAGGGCTCAATGCCCCAACTTTCGAAGTTGCAAGTCGTGAGAAGTGTTAGAATTAGGCCCTAGCCAGTGGTCATTGGTAGAGGCACTAGCAAGGAGAAAACCATATTCGTATCGGTACCTCGGGTATCGGAGGTTTGGAAAAGAGGAGTCGAGGATCTTTGACTCACGAACTTGCGAGTTGCGAGTTGCGAAAAGTGCTTACGCTAAGGCCCGGGTTGTGTTCATGTGGAGGATAAGACTCACGCTTGGTGCATGTGGTGCAGGTAGAGTCTTCATGAAGGACCTGTGGATTGGATTCGTTGAAGGTTTCAAGAAGGAAACTGAAGGAGTTGCTTCAACTTGTGGAGAAATTAGACCGATCCTGTGTGGTTCTCGGCCCGAGGGCAAAGGGGTTCTGCGTCAGTTGTGGTATCAGAGCAGGAATTCGCTTGTATCCTGCAGGCAAAAGGAAGATGGGGATACTCTCAGGCATAGAGTGATCCATAATTTTTCCAGGAGGGTAGACAGAAATAGGAAGATGGCTACTGAAGTCCATGGACACGATGGAAAGAAGAACCACCAGCAGTAGAGAAAAGATGAGATGGATAAAGAGCTCGATGAGATAAGAGAGAGAATGGAAGAGCTTTCACTGTGGGTGCAACGGAACACAAAGCCACATTGGGTGTATGAATGGCCTCTGAGAAGGAAAGCAAAGTGGCCAGTCAAGAAATTGTTGGGTAGGAGGCAACGAAGACTGTTGAGAGGATGGTTGAGGCATTTTGAATGCCTCAGCGATGAAGAGGAGATGGTTCATGTGTGTGAACCAGAGACTGGGAGAAATCTCAATGATGAGGAGGAAGAGAGATCGAGAAGAGATCTCAGAAGCTGCCAAGCGGTCAGTGAGGAATTTTGAATTTGCTAGGTGGGCAATAAGAAGAGGTCACGGGATGATCTCAAAGACTGCTAGGAGGGAAGAATAGAAAATTTAGGTTGTCAGGAGGGCAATGAGATGAGATCACTGAAGGATCTCATAGACTGCCAGGAGGGCAGAGAGGAAATCCCATATTTCCAGGTGGGCAAGGGAGAGCAGATGAGACTGTGTGTTAGAAAATCCATTGCAAGGGTGTTGAAATCCGAAAAGAAACCTCGTGGTAATTCAATGTACCACTTTGCAGCAGAACCTGTAAGAGTTCGTTGAAAAAGACGTATTCTAATGGAGTCGTCCATCAACGAGTTGGATGAACACCACAAGTGGAAAGTCATGACATTTTTATTTGGGTCCTCTCCCACCTTCCCATCGAATTTGGGAATGTCCGATGGAATATTTGTAGGAATAGCAGGCCATTGGGGGGAGTGACGAATAGGATCATTAAGAATCCTAGACAAATCTGGCAGATCCAGAGTAGCAAGAAAAGGCAATTGCCGATTCACTTGTGGATACTGGTGACTTTGGGGTGGAAGCCCCATTGGCAGACCAGTAGGACTGTATGCAGTCTGCCCCCAGAGGGAAGACCCTGGCTGGTTTGGTGGTGGATGGATAGGGTAGTAGCCCCAAGGATTTTGAATTTGAGTTTGAGGTTGAGTAGTCTGACCTAAAACCCAAATAGGATTAGTCACACCTGGATATGGTTGGCCTGTAGTAGGGACAAATTTCTGCCCCCCAACATTTTGAGGAAAGTTCTGCATAACTTGATTCCAATATTGGGCCAATGTAGGAGGTATGTTTTGTCCTAAAGGTGAGGTTGGTCCCCCTATCAAAGGGACAGTTCCACCCAGGAGTTGTGTACCAACCGTGGGTTGTGTAGTAACTGTGTTATATCTGGGAAAAGGAAAAGGAAATGTACCACCCTGTGCACCACCAGGATTGTGCAAGTTTGGTGCAACAGTCGGGATAATGCTACTAGTGTTAGGATTGCCAGTAGGAAACAAAGGGAGTGTCAGGATGAAACCAGGAATAGGATGCCCAGGAAACTGAGGACCACAAGCTGGAGTTTGTGGAGGTGTTGGATGGGGAACATTCAACAAAGGATTCAGCGCATGGTAACCAGGAGGTAAATTTGGGTTAACCTCAGAAGTTCGCTGGGTATTGATAGGGGCAAGAGTAGTGGCAGGAATCTCGGTTTGGACACTCGTAGTATCCGCGAGATGGGCCATATCGGGAGGAAGAACAAAACGATATGTGGTAGTCTCTGGTGTAGTCTCTGGCTCAGGAGACACCGGAGGGTTGATTTCATAGACAAGGGATGACTCAGTACCAAACAAGACTCGTCGAAAATCACCAGACCAAAAAGGATCTTGGCCTACTACACCGTGAGAAGGCCCAGCAGTTGATTCAAAGGATGTAACAATGGTTTCTTCAGAAGGATTTAAACGTCCAACAGGTCGTTCACCACGACAAATGCAATAGTCCTCTATAGTATTGGTAATTCGAAATTCAGCAAGAGGATCAGTGGGTGCTACTTGTGGAGGTGGTGTAAAAACTTCCAGGACGTCACTTATGTCCACGTGTGGTAGAGTAACAAGGGGAATTTCACCCGGACGAGGAGAGTCCTCAGGGGTACCCTCAGGTGTTGCTGTATGCGAAGGTTGTGAAGTTTCTGGATGTTCCAGGGACAAACCTTGCATCCTACATGAATGTCATGGGGGAGAAATTGTAAACAAGTAACCAACTCCCCAGCGAAAATCCTATGGCCAACTTCGAGAAAAGAACAACACACCCTAGTAAACAAAATCTAGAAGCAATCACCAAGCAAACAATACCTTCCAATATCGAAGCCACTAGTTGGTGATGAAATCCAACGTCACAACAATGAGACGAGAAGGGGTGGGGCTAAGATGGAAAAGTTACGTTGACAACCTGCTTAACATACTTACGCCCTGGTGCAAGCTCCCACACATAATCGTGGGTATACCCTCCAAGGAGCCCGAGTGAGTTTGATCAACGTCGATTCCAGGTACCGTGAAGACTTTCCCCTCCACAATCACCTTGGGTAAGAACCTAGAGCGATAAGCCACTAAGGTCACCACAAACAATAAAACAACCTGGGGAAATAGTCGTCAGTCTGATCCACACGCAAAGGCAGGGTATCTAGCTCGAAATCAACTCAAAGGCTTCCACTCATAATTGTGGGTATACCTCGGAGTGACCCCCGTAATACGTGCAATCTCTACACCGATGTC
>JZKD02S1370045.1:175437-189466 GCA_000966675.3 Picea glauca
CCCTATAAATAGCTAGGTTGTGTCTTCCATCTCAGCTTGCACACTTCCTTGTTCTGTTGCAATCGTTTGTTTCCTAGCTGGTTTTGCGCTAACTTTCGCAACTGATTTCTGTTGCTCTTTCTCGCTCTACTATATATATTCTTATGAATCTTTCACAACTCATGCTCAGTAAAAACTTGCATGAATCCTTATCCCAAAAATGAAGGGCCCAATAGGCTCCGACCACAACCCTTGAATCCTCCTCGATTCAAGTGCTTGGTTCTTTCGCATATTCCAAGAGCATCTGTTGTTTTCCCTTGTCCTCCTTTTCTTCTTCCTTCGACTCTTCTATTTCTGCTTTCCCTTCCTTTAACTCTTMAAATGAAGAGCCCAACTATGGGACYAATTATAAGGCTCTCTCATTCACTCCTTGAAAGTTTCAGACTTTTTCCTACCACTTCCTCGCAAGGAGTGATGCCTCTACAATGAACTGTTGGGTTATCTCTTTGCTATCCCCCTTTGGCTTGGACGCGACCAACAAGTTCAACTCAGAATTTACTGTTGCATCAACTTGATGCATTTGAATATACAGTACCTGAATGACAGGTCAGAAGTCATGCAACTCTTTCTTTGCTACAGACTGTGCCTCAAAAAGGGAGTTCAGTTCATTGTCTGCATGTTGGATTTGGTCGAACTTCTATTGTTTCTCCATCGGATCCATTGTGGTCACAACTTCTTCATTCAGTACCTAGATCTTTGTGCACACATCCTCCAAGACTTGGTTTCATCGAGTGATGATGCCCATCCAATCACTAACTTCCCTAAAAATCTTTGTGCATTCTGTTGTGTGCTTGTGTAGGGTTGCTTGGGCATTGTTTCCTTGCAGTACTATCTTCTGCATCTACTCTTCCATCTTCAGGGGTTGCTTCTCTACTTCCTATTGATTCCATCAAAACTATTCTTCTAGATTCTCAACACAAGTGGCTAGTTGTGTCCATTCTCCTTGTAGTAGCTCAATTTGCTGCTCTGGCTCACCTGCATAACTGGCTTCAGGTAGTTTGGGTGCATCCTTCCGAATATCTGACCAGGATTCGACAAGTCTTTCTTTCACTTTCTCATGTTTGCATTGAACCCAGATTCTGTCATGTAATTCCTGTATCTTGCATGTTTGTGCGACAAGCTCTTCCTTCCTTGCAATTTTGGCATAACTCTCAGCTTCCTCGAGCCTTTTCTCTAATTGACTAATCGATGCTCTGATCAATCCAAATAAGTGAATTTTTGTTGGCCCTTGACCAAGTTTGAGGATCCTTGGTCATGTTTAACCTATTTTTTGGGACTTTGGCAGGCTGTTGAAGCGAAGATCGCAGGATATCGGCCCCCTTTTAGGGATTTTTTTGTTTGGGTATTATGTAATGGGTATGGGGATGTCAGCCCATGGGTTTACCCATGTTTAGGTCTTCTTTGTAAAGTATAAATATAATTCTAGGCAATGTAAGAGAAGTTTGGAGAGGAGGTTTTTGGTGCTATGCTAAGTGCAAGTGATGATTGTAAATTCTTTGTGTATATTGTGTGAGATTTGCAAGGCTAAGTGCAAGTGATTGTAAGAGAATGTGAAGAGGCTTTGTGTTGTAACTCAGGGAAGGAGGATATAATAGAGTGTNCCCTATAAATAGCTAGGTTGTGTCTTCCATCTCAGCTTGCACACTTCCTTGTTCTGTTGCAATCGTTTGTTTCCTAGCTGGTTTTGCGCTAACTTTCGCAACTGATTTCTGTTGCTCTTTCTCGCTCTACTATATATATTCTTATGAATCTTTCACAACTCATGCTCAGTAAAAACTTGCATGAATCCTTATCCCAAAAATGAAGGGCCCAATAGGCTCCGACCACAACCCTTGAATCCTCCTCGATTCAAGTGCTTGGTTCTTTCGCATATTCCAAGAGCATCTGTTGTTTTCCCTTGTCCTCCTTTTCTTCTTCCTTCGACTCTTCTATTTCTGCTTTCCCTTCCTTTAACTCTTCAAATGAAGAGCCCAACTATGGGACCAATTATAAGGCTCTCTCATTCACTCCTTGAAAGTTTCAGACTTTTTCCTACCACTTCCTCGCAAGGAGTGATGCCTCTACAATGAACTGTTGGGTTATCTCTTTGCTATCCCCCTTTGGCTTGGACGCGACCAACAAGTTCAACTCAGAATTTACTGTTGCATCAACTTGATGCATTTGAATATACAGTACCTGAATGACAGGTCAAAAGTCATGCAACTCTTTCTTTGCTACAGACTGTGCCTCAAAAAGGGAGTTCAGTTCATTGTCTGCATGTTGGATTTGGTCGAACTTCTATTGTTTCTCCATCGGATTCATTGTGGTCACAACTTCTTCGTTCAGTACCTAGATCTTTGTGCACACATCCTCCAAGACTTGGTTTCATCGAGTGATGATGCCCATCCAATCACTAACTTCCCTAAACATCTTTGTGCATTCTGTTGTGTGCTTGTGTAGGGTTGCTTGGGCATTGTTTCCTTGCAGTACTATCTTCTGCATCTACTCTTCCATCTTCTGGGGTTGCTTCTCTACTTCCTATTGATTCCATCAAAACTATTCTTCTAGATTCTCAACACAAGTGGCTAGTTGTGTCCATTCTCCTTGTAGTAGCTCAATTTGGTGCTCCGGCTCACCTGCATAACTGGCTTCAGGTAGTTTGGGTGCATCCTTCCGAATATCTGACCAGGATTCGACAAGTCTTTCTTTCACTTTCTCATGTTTGCATTGAACCCAGATTTTGTCATGTAATTCCTGTATCTTGCATGTTTGTGCGACAAGCTCTTCCTTCCTTGCAATTTTGGCATAACTCTCAGCTTCCTCGAGCCTTTTCTCTAATTGACTAATCGATGCTCTGATCAATCCAAATAAGTGAATTTTTGTTGGCCCTTGACCAAGTTTGAGGATCCTTGGTCATGTTTAACCTATTTTTTGGGACTTTGGCAGGCTGTTGAAGCGAAGATCGCAGGATATCGGCCCCCTTTTAGGGATTTTTTTGTTTGGGTATTATGTAATGGGTATGGGGATGTCAGCCCATGGGTTTACCCATGTTTAGGTCTTCTTTGTAAAGTATAAATATAATTCTAGGCAATGTAAGAGAAGTTTGGAGAGGAGGTTTTTGGTGCTATGCTAAGTGCAAGTGATGATTGTAAATTCTTTGTGTATATTGTGTGAGATTTGCAAGGCTAAGTGCAAGTGATTGTAAGAGAATGTGAAGAGGCTTTGTGTTGTAACTCAGGGAAGGAGGATATAATAGAGTGTKCCTAGATCTCTTATCCTCTGCAGAGTAATATATCATGGCTATGTTCATGTAGAATATTTACATAAATAAATAAAGAAGAAGAGTTGGTGGACGTAKCCCCAAGGTGGGGGTCAACCACATATATCCTGTGTTGTGGTCRATTTGTGCTTTATGGTTGTTCTCTTGTTTATGTGGTTAAATGCTTAGTGCACTGATATATGCTTAGAATAATATAACATGGTAGCTTAGTGGTGAATAATGTGAATGAATGCTAGATCTGATCTATGTTGGTATGCTTAGTGCTTGAATCTATGGGATCTGTTTGAACACTGCATTGATCTATTATTAGGGTTTGGCTGCATTGTAAACTAAGAATGAATATTAATGAACTATAACTAATAAGTGCTCTGTTAAGGTGTTATAATCACAAATCTGTGTCCCAGCTAAGGTTGCAGACATCTGAGTCCTGCAACCACCCCTGCCTCTACCTTGGGTGAGACTTCATCTGCTTCACAGGTGTTGCTGAAAGGGTTGGTAGTTAGGGTTTTTTTGGTGTGTTTTTGTAATTTTTGAACCCTGGGTCTTCTCCTGTGCCAAAAAATGGTTCCATTGTCGGGACCTGAAACTGTGATTGTTGGGAACTACAAAAAAGAGAAAGCTCTGTGCATAGATCTATTGCCCCAATCTGCAGTATTCTACTTGACCTGTGAAGCTCTGTGCTAAGAAGAAAAGTCAGATCTGAATAAAATAGGTAAGACTTGAAAGCTTTGTTCTTTGATAAAAGTAAAGTAAGAAGTTTTGGTTAAAGAGGTAAGATCTTAAAGCTTTCTGCTATGATAAAGGTAAGAATAGTGAAAAGTTTTGATTGAAAAGGTAAGATAAGTGGAAAGTTTTGTTTCAAAAGTATGGATCTAGGTATGTTTGATAAAAAAAATCCTAGATTGAAAAGTAGGGCATAGCTAGAGGAACGAAGGTTTTATATGAGCAGATCTGACAAAAATAGTGAAAGATATTTATTCCTATGCATAGAAAGAATATTTGGACTAAAAAATGGATGCAAGATCCTAGAAAGAAATTTTTGCAGGCTAGCTACTATGATCCTAGTGCGTAGTATAGGAAAGGTTGGGGATCATTTCAAAGAAACAGAGGATTAACGCTTTGTTACAGTTGCATAAGACTGGGACATCTTGCTAAGGAATGCCCTGGTAGAAGACCTAGGTGTCTTTGTTGTAAAGCTATGGATCATGAAGTTTTAGATTTCCTTAGAATGATTGCTAACCTTGACAGAATGAATATGAGACAAGAAAACCTCGAGGAAGGTCAAGAAACTAAGACCATGGTAGAACCCCAGAAAGAATCAGAGAATGTATTGCCACAAATGAAAGAAACCCTAAATGATCATAGAAATATCAACTATTCAAAGATATTCAAAGAAAAAGAATGCATAGAAGAAATAATAAGAGACTTCGACATTGACTATGTTCTGGATGAAGAAACACAGGTAAATATCATGACAGAAAGAACTTGGGAAACTTTAGGAAAGCCTACTATGATTCCTTCATTGGGAGGAATAGGATTATTTAGAGGAAAGTCGATAACCCTATATGGAAGACTCACCAATATATCCATGAGTGCTCATGGAACTTCGACAGAGGAATATTTTGAGATTGTCAAATTTATTGAGAACAACGCCCCATTTTCTATATTACTAGGAAAACCTTGGATTGAAACAGATTAGTCCAGAAGGAAAGAAGAGGAATTCTTAGAGCAGAAGAAGCAAGAATTAAAATATTTCATGACTAGGAGGATAACACACTTTATTGAAGAACATGAGAACAGATCGAAGCTACTTAGAACTAGAAACTTGGATGTCGAAGTTGAAAGAACACAAACAGATGAGCAGATGAGCAGAAAACCTACCCCAGATAGAGAAGGTGTATTACTCTCTAACCCTATGAAAGAATATAAATGATGTGAATTTACTATGCCAAAAGGAAATAAGAATTAGAATGGAAAGAGGATAATCGAGACGAATACTATAGGGAATAAGGCTAAGAATCTCGATAAGAAGAGAGAAAAGATAGAAAGTTTACAGAAGGTTCCAGAGGAGACTTTGCAGAAGGAAGGTTTGCAAAACTCAAACTTCACCGAAACATCAGAACAACACAACATGGCGAAGAAATATAGTTGTTGAAAGCATTATCACTGTTATCTTGACACCCCGAATGGTTAGAACAACGTTTATGTCTAGAAATCACACCATAAGACCATTGGGACTGTTCCACAATAGACAATTCCGCATTGATGAAGGCATCTCATTCATTATAGAGACCCATTACACTATTGTTTACTTATTGCGCCGACTGTTGCACCGAAAACACTTTTATGAATTGTATCCTATCCAACTCATTGCTACCACATTGTTTTTAGTAAGATCGACACCAGTTCTATTGCTTTGAGAACTCATTCATCCATCTGAGTTATCCGATCTAAGCATGCATGTTGAACGAGCTCAGCGCTATAGAGAAAATTTTCAAAGAATTTCCAATCGACCTTATGGCTGAGAAGGTGATTTTCGCTAGAGTTCAAGCCTCATCGACGAGAGAAGTGCAAGCCTCCACATCAACTTCTCATGGATACGGACCATCCCAACCGGCAATGGAGAAAAGAGCCAAGCACTGAGATGACTTGGAAAACATGAAGCTAATCCTGACCATATTACCCAACTACATCCCTCCTATGGTTGGCGCGGTGAGTCGTGATAGTGTCCCAAGGGACTTTGATTACACCATGGTTATTGCGTACCTCCTGAAAGAGATACGTGCAGTTAGAATGCAACAGGATAATATCATGACATTGAAGTTCAACGACTTAAACCTAGGATCCCACAAGAACCATAGTATGCTCGCTCCTTAAAAATACTTTTCCAATATGAAGGGGAAGAACTTGAAAATAATCCCCCAACCATGGACTATGAACCTCGTGTAGTCCACCCTCTTAAATGTAATGAATATTCCACACTTTGGAAGGCACCAGGAGATTAATGAATGTGTTAAGATCATGTTATCAGTTTTTACCATGGAGGATATCTATGGCTATATAGACACATCACAGTCGATCTGACGCTGATCCATAGGATCACCAGATTGAGCATGCAGGGACCTGACCCGCAGGACTTCTACCTAGGGAAGGCTACAGATTGCACATTGACACAAAAGATCAAAGAAACATATGGCGATGTAGAAAAGGGGATGCGAGGCTACAAGGTAGCTTCCATCCAGAATGGCGCAGTGTGCCTGGCCTTCCATCTAATTGCAAGAAATCTCGTGAGAGAGAACACACCTACACAGGTCACAGGATTCGTTGTTGACCTCGCTAGGAAATGTGTAGAAGGAATCCATATGAACTGGGCAAAGTACTTGGTCGACCAACTGGAATTAGTCTGTCATGAAGCTCAGGATCAAGGCTATGAGTTCCACTTTAGTTGGTTCCTGGTCCTTATCGCATTTACTTCTTGGGAGATGCTGGAAGGTGCGACCTTCCTATACATTGATCCGTTCAAGCCGATGACTGCGAAGTTCACTAGGCTCTAGCACTCAAACGATATGGTAAAACAGTGGCATTCAAATGTGGTATTTCATACATATTATCTCCAACTGAAGAGGGATATCGAAGTTGTCCCTCGCATGATGCCAAACACCCTGCATCAGTTTCGACCCCTCATGAAGTTGCATGTAGATAAACACTTCATTTATATCACCGCACATGTAGATGAGCATAAATAAGAGCTTCAATCATACTACAATCTCATAGAGGAGGACCTTGAAGAGATAACCAAGGACTGGTCTGTAGAGCTCCTCATCCCCACTAACCCCACAGAAATTTCTGACCCTAAACTAATCGGTAGCCCTGAGACCACTCATGAAGCAAAGGATACTCCTGGACCTAGCAAAAGGAAGAAGACCGAAGAGGTCCAAAACTTGACCAGCGCATCGGAAGAAACTGCTTCAGTATCACCTAGCCAAGGGGGTGATGATGAAGTAGATCAATAAGAGACCAATGAAAAAGAAGGTCGGTAGAAGCAAGGTGAATTAACACCGCCTAGGGATCATATTGATGAGGTTGATCCCTTCAAGAAAAGGAAGGTTTCCCCCATGAAACCCACTTCCCCAAAGAAATCTAGAGCCACCTTGAATAAGATGTAGACTGTGCTCACTATAGATGGCTTCGACTTCATCATTGCAACTGTAGCAGATGCCTCGCAGGACATATTCTAGAAACATGAATCCAAGAAGGATGAGATGTATGACATGATCAAGGTTGAACTCAGAGGAGTACAATAAGCCCTTCAATCTAGCCACATAGTATCCACTGCGCCCCCTCCATTAGAAGAACTAGAGTTGGGAGATGAGCCAACCCAACTCCACAAAGTAGATGATGTGACCGAAGCTCACCTTCGTCGAGCATAGGATGACAAAATACCAGGCCACAATGGCCCTGAAACAAGCCCAAGAAGAAATGGTATAGCAATGACGAGTCACATAAAAGGATAAGGATGACCATCAATCCATCTTTGAAGAGGAGAAATCACAAATCCAACAAGAAAAAGAGCAGTTGCTCACATAACCTCTTAGAGTCAAAGAAGCAGTCAATAGAGAACTTCGCTCTGTGAAGGGATTAGAGCCACATGCATAATATCGAGTGGAGCATCAAATAGCACAACTCATGGAAGCTATCCAACAACTTCAACAAAGAATAGAAGACTTAGAGATACGAACAGTGCCCATCACTCTGCAGGATGTGCAGGATCAAAGAGATGAAACTGCTCAAAGCGCAGTTGAGAGGATCAAGGCCCTCACCATGGAATGTAAAAAACTAAGTGATCACAATGCCCAGACTTATGAGCGACTCACTAAGGATCCTTAACTAAAGGCATTGGATTCACAACTCTAGGAGGAAAAGAAGCAAGCAGAAACAGTATAGGCGCAGCTGAATCCCCTATCAGTCATTGAGAGGATGAAGTGATCCAAAGAATAGTGCATTGATCAACATCAGGTCCACATCATTAAGAGAAAATTCATGGAAGTGACTCAGAGGCTCCAACCAACATAGGATGAGGCTTGCCAACTATTCGTAGATATTGAAGGACGAGGAGTAGAACTGGAGCAAGTCGTCACTGCAGCTGAAAAACACTTAGAGGGACCTATCATTGAAGCAGTTATCCAAGAGTTTTCCGAGCAAGAGGCCATGGTGCAACAACAGGTCGAAGAAAATCCAACCAAGCTCGAGGATTTTGAGGCAGAGCTACCCAGACCAGAGTGACGTAGAATGAGTCACAGGTGAGTGTTGGGGGCCTATTGGCCCTTGACCAATTTTGAGGATCCTTGGTCATGTTTGACCTATTTTTTGGGACTTCGATAGGCTGTCGAAGGTGGAGCGCAAGTCAAAGTGGATATCACAGGATCTCAGCCTCTTTTTATGGATTTTTTGGTTTTGGGCTAATGTAATGGGTATGGGGATGTCGGCTCATGGGTTTACCCATGTTTAGGTTCTCTTTGTAAAGTATAAATAGAATTCTAGGCGATGTAAGAGAAGGTCGGAGAGGAGTTTTTTGGTGCTATGCTAAGTGAAAGCGATGATTGTAAATGCTTTGTGAATACTGCGTGAGATTTGCAAGGCTAAGTGCAAGTGATTGTAAGAGACTGTGAAGAGGCTTTGTGTTATAACTCAGGGAAGAAGGATCTAGCAGAGTGTGCACAGATCTCATGTCCTCTATGGAGTAATATATTATGGGTCTGTGCATGTAGAAGATTGAAAAAAAGAAATAAAGAAGAAGAGTTGGTGGACATAGCCCCAGGGTGGGGGTGAACTACGTATATCTCGTGTTGTGGTTGCCTTGTGCTTTATGGTTGTTCTCTTGTTTATGTTGTTAAATACTTAGTGCAGTGATATATCCTTAGAATAATATAACATGGTAGCTTAGTGTTGAATAATGTGAATGAATGCTAGATATGATCTATGTTGGTATGCTTAGTGCTTGAATCTATTGGATTTGTGTGAATACTACGTTGATCTATTATTAGGGTTCAACTGTGCTATAAACTAAGATTGAATATTAATTAACTATAACTGCAAAGTTATATGTTAAGGTGTTACAATCACAGATCTGTGTTCCATCTAAGGTTGTAGACATCTGAGTCCTGCAACCACCCCTTCCTCTACCTCGAGTGAGACTTCATCTTCTTCACAGGTGTTGCTAAAAGGATCGGTAGTTAGGGTTTTGTTGGTGCATGTTGTAAGCATTGAACTCTAGGTCTACGCCTATGCCAATAGTTGCTAACCATTGTACCAGGTCATCAGATGAAGGGGATGCATCTGTAGGTAATCGTGTTTGCAGTGGAAGTCCATTGGTTGTTGAATGCTCTAAATGGGTGTTGTGAGTGGGAAATCCCCCTATGGACTAGAAATTAGGGATTTATCATGCATGCAGAAAAGGCCTAAAGATTCCTACTTTTTAGCATCATCCCAGACCTAATCCCCATTATTCTTAAGAAAATACACAGTTAAGAAGATCAAGTGAACATACATTATTTCTGGCATTTGATATCAATCCCTCTTCACACTTGGTCGCTCTTTGACTGCAACTCTGCTCCCAAGGCTAACCTGCATTCACAAAAGAAAAAAAAAGAACTCCACATGCATTTGATCTATGGATTAATGGGTTAGATATTTAATCAACATGTATGCAAGAAACAATGAAAACCTCATATGGTGGGATGGGAAAAGTACTTCTTTATTATTAACTTAACTAAAGCAACTTACAATGATGAAGTCGACCAGTGCTCCACGAATCTGGTCCCAGGCTCCTCTTTTACTGTGCACCAACTGCTAACACACTTGCTTCCCTTCTTCATTGAAATCACAAAATGGTTGTAGAATCTTGGGCAAAGGGGAATACAAATTCGGGTAGAGTTTCTTTACTATGATTTTCTTCCTTTCAAATGGGACCCCTAACCCTTCTTTTATAGGCTAGAAGGATCTAGGTATTTAGTCGAGTGAATGGCCATGCATGGTCAAAAGGTTTATTTAACTTACCCAAAATTGTGTGTTCCATCAGCAAATTTCCATTTTTCATGCTTTTGTAGGTACACAAGGGCTGTATTGGGTCAGCTAGAGTGTACACGCAGGCTATAGTGGAGCAGGGTGCATGGGCCTTTAAAAATGGTGTTTTAAGAAGATTTTTTCAGTACTATCTTGGCAAAGAAGACATATGAGATGGCCTAATGTCAAGTAAGTATGTCTGGTGCAAATTAGGGTTATAACATATGCCTCCTAATGTGTGAGGTCAGAAGAGCATCTGATGGTTGAAATACATTATCAATCTTTATCAACGTACCAAACCAGTGAGCTTAGGGACAAGAATTTGTGAGGTGCCATGTGAAAAAATAAAAATTGTCTCACCGAGGCAATCATACCCATGCTCGAGATGAAATAAAATAATGGCTACCAATCAAATAAACTATAGATCCATGTCATATAACTATATAAAGTGTAGCTGTGAGCAATACACAACGGATCTACATCTCAAAATCAAAAAGATATACATGTATCCTATCCATCTTCTAGAAGTTGATAAGGCTTGATGGACGGAGATGAGATCTTCAAAGATCGAGCAACAAATTCAAAATCTGCAAAACTCAAGTAGGAGAGTAATATGAGTGTATGACTTCACTACCCAGAGGTCTTTGACGGCTCATTGGTTATGGACTAGAAGATCTTGATGATCAGACTAGAGGCTTCACTGACTTCGAACAAAGACTTGATTGGACTTTTGGGATGGCCAAGCATGGGGTTAAGAGACAAACTGAAGATGGGCTGACTTAGGCTTGGTAAAAACTTCCCTTGGAAAATAGCATGACAAATTATGAGACTCAGGAATGATGGAATTGACATAAGTTCATGATGCAGGAGGCAACACAAACTCTCCATATGTTTGGAAGAATAACCAATTGGAGGAGGACACAACTCTATGTAGCGAGAACAACTTCCTAAGGTCATATTAAATCCTAGAGCTTGATGAACAAATGAAAGGATGTGCTTTTTCCAAGGGCGACTCATTGTGCTGCTAATAAAAAGAAAATACTTTTCCCTTCCTCTTTTTGGGGTATGTTTGATTTTTTTTGTATTTTTCATTAATTTTGGAAAAAGAATAAAAGAATGCTATGTTACAAAGGAGGAATGAGTGTTGCAAACATACTAGTTCTAGGTGCAAGCACAAGACTAATGTTCAGAGCAAGGACACTCTGAAAAATCCCTCTCGGGGCCAAAGGTGTCAAGACGCAAAGGAAAAGTGCTACGGGGCTTGCATATAAGGCATGCTTCAGATGGTTTAGTTGAGAGCAACATGGGGCTAACATTAGGCCAAAGACGCAGGTATGCAAACTCGGTTAACAAAACAAACAATGGTAACATCCTTCAATGTATTTTTAATGAGCCTAGAGAAGGTAAGCTCGATTGTTTTTCATATTTAGAGAGTTTGAAAAAATGTAAAAGGAGACTCCGGGGGGTTACCTTTTTTGAATATAGTCTAGTCGACTTGAAAAAGGGGTAAACTAGCACCGACCAGACATCTATTCAAAACCATTTTAACGAATGTGATAAAGACAAGGTCACTCAACAATTTTTTCATTTTTAAGGAGTCTGAAAAAAGCTTAACTATGGACTCTGTCAGGAATGCTCTTTTGGACCATTTTAACAAGTGTGAAAGAATAAGGTCACTCGACGATCTTTTCAATTTTAGGGAGTCTGAAAAGAGATTAACTATGGACTTTTTGGGGGTTCCTTTTTCGTAAATTTAGTCCCTTAGGCATGAAAAAGGGTTGAAATTATACCTGAGAGTACTCTTCTCGATAGACGAGGCTCCTAGAGTATACCTTTGTTTGTACCATTGATCATCCAGACCAAAAAAGGGTTAAACTACCATTGGACAGATGTGACTTCAAATTTCAGTTTAGCAAGCGTGAAGGTCAACAAGATTGCTCGTCAATATTTTCATTTTTAGAGGGTCTGAAAAGGGATTAAAAGAAGACTCGTGGGGGCTACGACTCATGTATGAAACTGGTTCAGGTAGATACCACTGCTAGGCTTGGACCAAGAGTGTCTTTGATAATCAACTTGGAAATTCTCCCAAAAGGGAAGAAAATACAAACCACGGTGTAAGTCCTCCCGTGGTATAGAAACCGTAGTCATGGCTTCAAGGTTAGCCTCATCTGAAGGGAATTCAAAATCTGAGAAATCACGCAAATGAGGGTCGACAGTCCCAAAGGGTGAAGTAAACTGACCATACTCAATATGATGATGGAGGTTCTGACCAGGACTGGCAGAGTCTATCAGAGAAGAATCATGAGCAAGAGGGCTTGAGGATATACAAACAACGATATCAGACTCAGAAGGATACTAAAGTCCATTTGGACCAAGAGAGGGAAGCAAGGGTTCCCATGCCCCCATTGGATAAACCAATGGATCAATTACTGAGACCAAGTCTTGAGAGGGAAAAAATGATTGTACAGGTTCCTGCTCAGAAGAAATTGAACACCGAGGATAATACACCACATAATTAGCCTGTGGCGGCATGGAGTCTACACAAACACTAGGAACATATAAAGGGGCAGCATGAACAAACATTGAATTAGGATGGTTATTATCAGATGCCAGTTGGTCAATAGTGACAATGTTTCCCTTATGAGGGAAATGCATCACTTGAAAAAGCATAGACACCACAATGTTCATAACATATACATAATCACGCCCAAGAAGCATATTGAAATCTCACAGGCCTTGCACCACTATAACATCAACAAGGATAGTCTTCCCACCTAATGAGATAGGAAACTGTGGAAGAACCCCCAAATATTCACTAGGACATCTGTCAAAATCCAACAACTCATGTGAAGCAGACACAAGATTGGGAGATTCCAAGACTTTCCAAACCAAGGATGATAAAATACTTGCAGAGGCTCCTTCATCCACAATACATTGATAAATGCTTGTTGAATTAACTTCAACCCTTGTTTTAAAGGGTGCAGAGGAAGGAAGATGAGGCTCAACAAGGTCATTCCAATCAAAGGAAACCATCCTAGGGCTTGGAGGGGGTGTGCTCAGACTGAGTGGAATTCCCCCTTATTATGAAAGTATTGAACTGGAAATGATAAAAACATAGTCGGTAGACACATCATTCCCCAAGAGAAGAGTGGGATCAGCCAAAGACTGCATCGACGTGATCATTTTGGTAGACTCAACACTCTTCAAGAGAAGAGTGGGATTAGTTGAAGATTGCATCGGTGTGACCACTTTCTCAACCAAAGGTTGAATAGGTTGAGAGACTACAAGGCTTACAAGAAACTCAGCCCTCAAAAGAGGATTAGGATCAGCCGATGATTTCATCGACATGAAAACTTTCTCAACAAATGTATGAATAGACTATGAGGAAACCTCAAAAGACTCAGAATCAGAAGAGCTTGTATACAGGGACCACAATCTTTGTACCTCTAGAATGTCAAGGCATAGATGAGTAAGTTGATCTCCCTTGCAAAGATTACAAGGGAACTTAGGCTTATGTCCTATCAGTCTAGGTTTCTCAACATAATCAATGCCCCCAACTGTTGGACACACCTACCACACTTAGAGGGGGGGGTGAATGAGTGTGGGGCTCTTTTTCCCAAAACTTCCCTCTTGCACAAAAACTCATCAATTAGCATTCAACATTTATTC
>JZKD02S1370046.1:0-11481 GCA_000966675.3 Picea glauca
GCCTTGCAATAAAATAGAATAATTCAAATGTAAGAAGACCTAATAGAAGCTTCCGCTTCTAGAAGGATCTTCCTCTAGATGCTTCTTTTGATAGACATATTTAGAATAAATAGGATTTGAGGGTATGAGAACCCTAGCTTGGATATTATTGTAATAGAGCTCTACTCGACTGGAGGTTTCCCCCTCGAAGAGGCCTGTGAACATTTCTCTCAAAATCAAAGTGATATTTCTATTGTTATTCTTATATCATTTCAGTGTTATTGTGGTGATTGTTCTGGTTATATTGTTGTTATTCTTCCATTTCTAGAATTTTATTTCTTTTCTACATACTTTTTATATTTGGTATATTACAGGGTTGGAAATAACCCAAAATATTCTTCGTGCAGGATACTTTTAGCGCTCGTTAATCAAAGATTGTGTTGAGGCGGTCAAGAAGTGTTACATGTGCCAGATCTTTTGTCGGAATATGCGGGCACATCCTACTCCTATGTTTCTGGTCATTGTTTTCAATGCCTTCACCAAGTGGGGGATTGATTTCATTACATGTCACCCGAATTCTTCCAGGGGGCATTGCCATATCACCATAGCAGTAGAATTCTTCACTAAGTGGGTCAAAGCTATGATGACATTTAACAATGACGGGGAAACTGTTGCCCTTTTCGTTTTCAATAAGATATTATCAAGATTCGGTATCCCGAAGGAGATTGTCATAGACCATGGAAATCACTTCTAGAATAAAATGATGACTGAATTAACATCAAAGATTGGGTTTAAACAGGAACATTCCTCACATTATTACCCGCAAGAGAATGTTCAGGTAGAAGTTGTGAATAAGTCTCTCAAGACTATTCTTCAACGAACAATCAATTCAGCCAAGTTAAATTGGCATTTGATGTTATATTCGGCATTGTGAGCCTATCGAACTTCTATAAAGAATGCTACCAGTTTTTCACCTTTTGAGTGTCGAATCCCTTCTTTTAAGTTGGCAGTGGAACTACTACCCAACACTACACCGCTTGAGGAGCTTCTTTTATGTTTCGAGTAGCTCGATGAGATAAATCGTGATGTAGTCTTGGATAATGAGGCTCATAAGAAACGATTCAAGTGTCAATATGATCGGTTTGTTAGCCCTCAAATTTTCTCCAAAGGTGATCTTGTCCTGGTCTATGACCAAGAGAAAAATCCCCTGGGGGCAGGCAAGTTCAAACCCGTGTTCGAACCTTTCATTGTGAAAGAGGTCTTAGAGAAGGGTGCTTACCATCTAGTTTATTTCGAGGGAAATGCCTTAGCGGAGCCTAGAAATGGGATCTACCTTAAGAAGTACTACTCTTAGGTCGGTCACCTGGGTGGCTTCTTGTATATATGTATAGTCTTTTATACATTATTTGTCTTCTTCGTTTTATGGACGTGTAGTTATTTATGTCTTATTTTTCACTATGGAAGATGTCAAGTGAATCAGAGGTTTACTTTGGGTTCACGAATGATGCTATCTGACACACTTAGTGTCTTTCTTGCACAACTTGGGTGATTTTCACACTTGGAGGCCAATTGCTATCTTCTGGAGGTATTTGTCTAGGCGACGCAACCAATAATGTTGCCAAGTACAATGCAGTGATAGAATTACTACGTGATGCTTTGTCACATGGTATTTCTCACCTCCAGGTTTATTTAGATGCTCAATTGGTTGTGTCACAGTTAAATGGGGTTTACCACATTTATGATCCCACTCTTCATTGACGATTCCTTAGGGTACATTTCTTAGAATGATATTTTGATTATATTACTTATATTCATGTTCCTAGGATATTTAATCATTTAACTTATACTGTAGCTAATCAAGTTTTATATTGACATGTTGCTCACATGTAAAAGTAAAACACACACATACACATGTAAATACATTTGTAAAAAATTGTATCCATAAAACAAGAAAGATGTATATATGTGTGTGTGTGTGTGTGTGTCCAAAAATGGTGTCATGAGTACAAAGTGGGCATGAAAGCCTCAAAAGTAATCGATATACATCATTGGGATTAAGCTCTAAAAATACATAGTACAAAAAGTTCCCTCGACACATAAGTATTCCAATGTTATCTAAGGTCTAGGCCTATTGGCCCTGCTATAGTGGACAACAACATTCACAAGATGTCGGAAAAACTGGACCCAGGTCTGAGGAACCCCTACTACTCGTGGCCGCATAGCTGGGGGGAGATCCTCAATGTCATCCATAGGAACTCCACGAGTGACAATAGTGAGGTTCCTCTCTACTCGTCGTAGGACACTATCAACCTCTTCGATTGGAGGTCCTCCTGCATTTTTCGGTCCTCCTGCTGCTTCTGGTCCTGCCTCTGGTCGAAGACGATGCCTAGTCCTAGTGAATTATGTTGATCGAATAGGTCCCACATCTGTACATAATAGATTTGTAAGTTAGTACTCTATCGCATACATAAAAATGATATATTTAAAAATTAAAAATTTAATAACTTTAAAAATGTATATATGTTACCTATCTCACCACGCTCCTCGTCAGGGGGCACGGGCATGTCGAGATTTCTAAGGAAGCTAATCCCTGCACAGGGATATTCCTCTATGACTAGGATCTGACGTGCCCACTAATCGAAGAATTTTTTGTCGAAGGCCTCTTGGTTCCTTCCTCCACCCTGTCTAGTCAGTAAGACCATCCACCCACACAATGTTGGGAAGGAGGAAATATGCCCTTGTACTGTCTCTCTCGGACTAAGACTGGGCACCCTCTCAAAGAAAAAAGAGCATAAAACGGTACCAAACCTGAAGTTATTGTTGGTACGCCTACGACTCTCTGTGAGTTGTCTCTTCATGAATACTAGCATGGTAGTACTCCATTCAAAGATCGCCGCCTCTAAACACCGAATTGCACAGTGCATTTGTGCATGAGAGGCCTGATGGAGTGTTACGGATCCAGTAATCCGCCTGATCATGAGTAAAATAACTCAAAATGAGAGGTTGGTAATCTTGTGAATTGGCACCTGAGAACCTACTTTATCGGTACCAGCCTCACAGTGCATCGTGATGTAATCTTCTATGTTATACGACCCTGGAGGAAAATTCCCCTCTCCTAGAGAGGTCGGTCAATAAGTAGATGTCCTCCATGCTTGGGGTCAATTATTGACGCTCTAACATGAACACCTCTACGTCAGGATACAAATAGTCTACCAAGGCATTAAGAAACCTCAGTTGTGCCCTCATGAATGAACATTGAAAGAATTTCCATAAGCCACATTGTTTTAGCGTAGCGACGACCACATGGCCCTCCTCGACCAAGACGTCCAGATCCTCATGTTCCCTCTCTCTCTAGTGCACATACATCCTATCACATAGAAAAAATGGAGAGGGATTAATATTGGTGTTTTCTTTTTTTCAATACAAAAAGGAGGTGTACGTGGGATGTAGTTTATATAGTCATGTATGTACTTGGGTTGCCTATTACTCTGCCCGAGTACATATGCAAGTTGGCCTTGGACAACCCGCATACACGCAGGCACGACCCTTTTACAAGGGAATGCGCCTCCCAAACTAAAAATTAAATGAAAATAAATGAATTAAAAGGAAAGAGGGGGTGATTTGTACTTACTTGGTCCAAGTGGGAGGGTTTTCCATCCACCGTAGCTCCATGAATTCACGTTTTTGATAAAAATGGTTTTTTGACTTTTTGTTAATTTCCAAATTGCAATGGTAAAAGTGAGCTTCCCATATCTATTTATAGACCTTTTTGACCCCTTTTTCCCTAATTTGGCCCCCTTTTTCACTTTTCCTGGCTTGTTGGCTACTTGAGTTCTCTTTTCATTTATCTTTCGGTCGTTTTGGTGGAATTCTCCTTTCGGTTTGGTGATTTTTTGAGATAGGTTACATTTATATCATCCCATGGTAAAAGTCATTTTTTTCAACTTTTGCATATAGGTTAGGTCATCATTCCTATATTTCTGCATAATGTTAACTTTTTTGCTTTGCCATAGGATCGATCCCACTGATGTGCAACATAGAACCTTCTCAGTATCTTTAGAAGTGTCGTAATTAGGTGGTAGAGCCTACCTCTACATGGATGCCCTAGGTAGATCCTTTGCTGCATTTTGGCGTCCATGCTGTGAGTGTTTGATTGTAGGCTTGGGATTCCTTGTTACCTGCCATGATTACATATCGAAGCCTCATTCTTCTTGCTAATCATCATTCTTGGCCTTACCCATGGGATTCCCTAATGAGCACACTTTGTTTTTTTTCAATCTCCTTTTAAATATTTAAAGCAACATCCAACGAGAATGTATTTATTCTTTTCGATATCGTCTGGATTACTTGAGAAAAGTAGCCCCCCTGGAGTCTTCTTTAAGCCCTTTTCAAACTCTCTAAAAATGAAAATATTTTTGAGCGATCTTGTTTCCCTTCACGCTCACCAAACTCAAATTTGAAGGCACATCTGTTCGATGGTAGTTTACCCCTTTTTTGGTCCATATAGCTAATTTTATGAATAAATGTATGCTCTAGGAACTTCGTTTCGCTAGAAGAGTATTCTCAGGCATACGTTTAACCATTATTTGGGCCGTTTAACCATTATTTGGGCCCGAGGGACTAAATTTTTGAAAAAGGAACATTCTCCTTGGTTTTGTTTTATCTCTTTTTCAGGCCTTGGAGATTACTTATGAAAAAGGAACACCCCCCCAGAGTCTATAGTTAAGCTCTTTTCAGACTCCCTAAATATAAAAAGATCACCAAGTGACCTTTTTCCTTTCACACTTGGTAAAATGATTCGAAAAAGAACATCTATTCGACATGAGTTTAACCCTTTTTCTAGCCAATAGATTATTTTGGAAAAAGGTACACCTCAGGAGACTTGTCTCACCAGGAGAGTTCTCCTCAGTTATATTTTATACTTTTTCGGGCTAAGGAGACTAAAACTAGAAAAAGGTTGTGAGTCCAGAGTTGATCTCTTTTCAGACTCCTTAAAATTGAAAATATGGCCAAGTGATCTTGTATTTTTCACACTCGTTAAAATTGTAATGAAGAGACGTATTTCTGGTATAAGTTTAACCCTTTTTTGAACCGACTAGAATAATCACGAAAAGGGTACTCCATGGAGTCTTATTTTAGTGTTTTTTCAGACTCTCTAAAACATGAACAAACCACCGAGCCTACCTTCTCTTGGCTCATAAAACTTCACATGGAAGGAGTGTTGTTGTGTCGTACTTAATCGCGTTGAAGGTCTAATTTTTGCGTCTTTGGCCTAATGTTGGCTCCATGTTGCTCTCAACTAAACCTTTAAACCATTTCTCATACACAAGCCCTGCAACACTTTTTTCCTTTGTGATCTGACACCTTGACCCATGGAGGAATTTTCCCTGAGTGTCCTTATCCTGCACATGTATCCTTTCCCTGAGCATCAATATGTTCCATGTGCTTGGAACTAGTTTGATTTCCCATGACACTCGTTCCTGCTTTGTAACATAGCATTATTTTATTCTTTTTCATGCTCGTTAAAATTTTGAAAAAGACCAAAAAAATCAAATATTCCAAAAAGAGGGGATGTGAGATATACATTCT
This sequence comes from Picea glauca, assembly GCA_000966675.3. NCBI lineage: Eukaryota > Viridiplantae > Streptophyta > Pinopsida > Pinales > Pinaceae > Picea > Picea glauca. The sequence continues at coordinate 5,569 of JZKD02S1370046.1, forward strand.
TTTTTTGGCAACAAGATAGTCACCCTTGGACAAACTAAATCCTNCATTGTGAGCCTATCGAACTTCTATAAAGAATGCTACCAGTTTTTCACCTTTTGAGTGTCGAATCCCTTCTTTTAAGTTGGCAGTGGAACTACTACCCAACACTACACCGCTTGAGGAGCTTCTTTTATGTTTCGAGTAGCTCGATGAGATAAATCGTGATGTAGTCTTGGATAATGAGGCTCATAAGAAACGATTCAAGTGTCAATATGATCGGTTTGTTAGCCCTCAAATTTTCTCCAAAGGTGATCTTGTCCTGGTCTATGACCAAGAGAAAAATCCCCTGGGGGCAGGCAAGTTCAAACCCGTGTTCGAACCTTTCATTGTGAAAGAGGTCTTAGAGAAGGGTGCTTACCATCTAGTTTATTTCGAGGGAAATGCCTTAGCGGAGCCTAGAAATGGGATCTACCTTAAGAAGTACTACTCTTAGGTCGGTCACCTGGGTGGCTTCTTGTATATATGTATAGTCTTTTATACATTATTTGTCTTCTTCGTTTTATGGACGTGTAGTTATTTATGTCTTATTTTTCACTATGGAAGATGTCAAGTGAATCAGAGGTTTACTTTGGGTTCACGAATGATGCTATCTGACACACTTAGTGTCTTTCTTGCACAACTTGGGTGATTTTCACACTTGGAGGCCAATTGCTATCTTCTGGAGGTATTTGTCTAGGCGACGCAACCAATAATGTTGCCAAGTACAATGCAGTGATAGAATTACTACGTGATGCTTTGTCACATGGTATTTCTCACCTCCAGGTTTATTTAGATGCTCAATTGGTTGTGTCACAGTTAAATGGGGTTTACCACATTTATGATCCCACTCTTCATTGACGATTCCTTAGGGTACATTTCTTAGAATGATATTTTGATTATATTACTTATATTCATGTTCCTAGGATATTTAATCATTTAACTTATACTGTAGCTAATCAAGTTTTATATTGACATGTTGCTCACATGTAAAAGTAAAACACACACATACACATGTAAATACATTTGTAAAAAATTGTATCCATAAAACAAGAAAGATGTATATATGTGTGTGTGTGTGTGTGTGTCCAAAAATGGTGTCATGAGTACAAAGTGGGCATGAAAGCCTCAAAAGTAATCGATATACATCATTGGGATTAAGCTCTAAAAATACATAGTACAAAAAGTTCCCTCGACACATAAGTATTCCAATGTTATCTAAGGTCTAGGCCTATTGGCCCTGCTATAGTGGACAACAACATTCACAAGATGTCGGAAAAACTGGACCCAGGTCTGAGGAACCCCTACTACTCGTGGCCGCATAGCTGGGGGGAGATCCTCAATGTCATCCATAGGAACTCCACGAGTGACAATAGTGAGGTTCCTCTCTACTCGTCGTAGGACACTATCAACCTCTTCGATTGGAGGTCCTCCTGCATTTTTCGGTCCTCCTGCTGCTTCTGGTCCTGCCTCTGGTCGAAGACGATGCCTAGTCCTAGTGAATTATGTTGATCGAATAGGTCCCACATCTGTACATAATAGATTTGTAAGTTAGTACTCTATCGCATACATAAAAATGATATATTTAAAAATTAAAAATTTAATAACTTTAAAAATGTATATATGTTACCTATCTCACCACGCTCCTCGTCAGGGGGCACGGGCATGTCGAGATTTCTAAGGAAGCTAATCCCTGCACAGGGATATTCCTCTATGACTAGGATCTGACGTGCCCACTAATCGAAGAATTTTTTGTCGAAGGCCTCTTGGTTCCTTCCTCCACCCTGTCTAGTCAGTAAGACCATCCACCCACACAATGTTGGGAAGGAGGAAATATGCCCTTGTACTGTCTCTCTCGGACTAAGACTGGGCACCCTCTCAAAGAAAAAAGAGCATAAAACGGTACCAAACCTGAAGTTATTGTTGGTACGCCTACGACTCTCTGTGAGTTGTCTCTTCATGAATACTAGCATGGTAGTACTCCATTCAAAGATCGCCGCCTCTAAACACCGAATTGCACAGTGCATTTGTGCATGAGAGGCCTGATGGAGTGTTACGGATCCAGTAATCCGCCTGATCATGAGTAAAATAACTCAAAATGAGAGGTTGGTAATCTTGTGAATTGGCACCTGAGAACCTACTTTATCGGTACCAGCCTCACAGTGCATCGTGATGTAATCTTCTATGTTATACGACCCTGGAGGAAAATTCCCCTCTCCTAGAGAGGTCGGTCAATAAGTAGATGTCCTCCATGCTTGGGGTCAATTATTGACGCTCTAACATGAACACCTCTACGTCAGGATACAAATAGTCTACCAAGGCATTAAGAAACCTCAGTTGTGCCCTCATGAATGAACATTGAAAGAATTTCCATAAGCCACATTGTTTTAGCGTAGCGACGACCACATGGCCCTCCTCGACCAAGACGTCCAGATCCTCATGTTCCCTCTCTCTCTAGTGCACATACATCCTATCACATAGAAAAAATGGAGAGGGATTAATATTGGTGTTTTCTTTTTTTCAATACAAAAAGGAGGTGTACGTGGGATGTAGTTTATATAGTCATGTATGTACTTGGGTTGCCTATTACTCTGCCCGAGTACATATGCAAGTTGGCCTTGGACAACCCGCATACACGCAGGCACGACCCTTTTACAAGGGAATGCGCCTCCCAAACTAAAAATTAAATGAAAATAAATGAATTAAAAGGAAAGAGGGGGTGATTTGTACTTACTTGGTCCAAGTGGGAGGGTTTTCCATCCACCGTAGCTCCATGAATTCACGTTTTTGATAAAAATGGTTTTTTGACTTTTTGTTAATTTCCAAATTGCAATGGTAAAAGTGAGCTTCCCATATCTATTTATAGACCTTTTTGACCCCTTTTTCCCTAATTTGGCCCCCTTTTTCACTTTTCCTGGCTTGTTGGCTACTTGAGTTCTCTTTTCATTTATCTTTCGGTCGTTTTGGTGGAATTCTCCTTTCGGTTTGGTGATTTTTTGAGATAGGTTACATTTATATCATCCCATGGTAAAAGTCATTTTTTTCAACTTTTGCATATAGGTTAGGTCATCATTCCTATATTTCTGCATAATGTTAACTTTTTTGCTTTGCCATAGGATCGATCCCACTGATGTGCAACATAGAACCTTCTCAGTATCTTTAGAAGTGTCGTAATTAGGTGGTAGAGCCTACCTCTACATGGATGCCCTAGGTAGATCCTTTGCTGCATTTTGGCGTCCATGCTGTGAGTGTTTGATTGTAGGCTTGGGATTCCTTGTTACCTGCCATGATTACATATCGAAGCCTCATTCTTCTTGCTAATCATCATTCTTGGCCTTACCCATGGGATTCCCTAATGAGCACACTTTGTTTTTTTTCAATCTCCTTTTAAATATTTAAAGCAACATCCAACGAGAATGTATTTATTCTTTTCGATATCGTCTGGATTACTTGAGAAAAGTAGCCCCCCTGGAGTCTTCTTTAAGCCCTTTTCAAACTCTCTAAAAATGAAAATATTTTTGAGCGATCTTGTTTCCCTTCACGCTCACCAAACTCAAATTTGAAGGCACATCTGTTCGATGGTAGTTTACCCCTTTTTTGGTCCATATAGCTAATTTTATGAATAAATGTATGCTCTAGGAACTTCGTTTCGCTAGAAGAGTATTCTCAGGCATACGTTTAACCATTATTTGGGCCGTTTAACCATTATTTGGGCCCGAGGGACTAAATTTTTGAAAAAGGAACATTCTCCTTGGTTTTGTTTTATCTATTTTTCAGGCCTTGGAGATTACTTATGAAAAAGGAACACCCCCCCAGAATCTATAGTTAAGCTCTTTTCAGACTCCCTAAATATAAAAAGATCACCAAGTGACCTTTTCCCTTTCACACTTGGTAAAATGATTCGAGAAAGAACATCTATTCGGCATGAGTTTAACCCTTTTTCTAGCCAATAAATTATTTCGGAAAAAGGTACACCTCGGGAGACTTGTCTCACCGAGAGAGTGCTCCTAAGTTATATTTTATACTTTTTCGGGCTAAGGAGACTAAAACTAGAAAAAGGTTGTGAGTCCAGAGTTAATCTCTTTTCAGACTCCTTAAAATTGAAAATATGGCCGAGTGATCTTGTATTTGTCACACTCGTTAAAATTGTAATGAAGAGACATATTTCTGGTATAAGTTTAACCCTTTTTTGAACCGACTAGAATAATTACGAAAAGGGTACTCCATGGAGTCTTCTTTTAGTGTTTTTTCAGACTCTCTAAAACATGAACAAACCACCGAGCCTACCTTCTCTTGGCTCATAAAACTTCACATGGAAGGAGTGTTGTTGTGTCGTACTTAATCGCTTTGAAGGTCTCATTTTTGCGTCTTTGGCCTAATGTTGGCTCCATGGTTCTCTCAACTAAACCTTTAAACCATTTCTCATACACAAGCCTTGCAACACTTTTTTCCTTTGTGATCCGACACCTTGACCCATGGAGGAATTTTCCCTGAGTGTCCTTATCCTGCACATGTATCCTTGCCCTGAGCATCAATATGTTCCATGCGCTTGGAACCAGTTTTCTTTCCCATGACACTCGTTCCTGCTTTGTAACGTAGCATTATTTTATTCTTTTTCAAGCTCGTTAAAATTTTGAAAAAGACCAAAAAAATCAAATATTCCAAAAAGAGGTGACGTGAGATATACATTCTTTTTTTGGCAACAAGATAGTCACCCTTGGACAAACTACATCCTTTTGTTTGTTCACCAAGCATTGGGATCTAGTATGACCTTAGGAATATGTTCTCGCTACATAGAGTTGTGTCCTCCTCTGTTTGGTTACTCTTCCAAACATATGAAGAGTTTGCGGTGCCTCCTGCATCACAAACTTATGTCAATATTACACTGCCTGAGTCTGATCATCTTTCATGCTTTTGTCCAAGGGAAGTTTAATCCAACCTGAGTTGGCCATTCTACAGTTTGTCTCTTGACTTTCATGAGTCAACCATCCCATGAATCCAGTCAAGTCTAGATTCAAAATCGATGAAGTTGTGTGCCTGATGATCAAGATCCTCTAGTCTTTCCCTGACGACATGTAGAATACCTCAAAGTAGTGAGTCTTACACTCTTATTGTACTCCTACCTAAGCAGTTGAAGATATTGAATTTGTTGCTCGAGCTATGAAGTCCTCATCTCCAGCCACATGCGTTGATGCTGTTAGAAAAACAAGACCGTGGAGCAATACAATAAAACAAATGTGGAAACAAAACACAGAAGATACACAATACAATAGAGACATAGATTTATGTGGTTCACCCAGTGTGGGCTACGTCCACCAAAGAAATTGCCAGGTCCTTCCTTTATTATTATCCAGCATATGAAGGGATACAACCTACAACAAACCCGTTGTAACTCCCTCTTCTTTCTCTCACAGTCTCCTATCTCAGAATACAATATTCGCCATCAACCATAGACGCAATACATTTCCCTCATAAAAAAGGGTTTCCTTCTAGGGAAAAAACCCTAACATAATTTCTACTGTTAGATCTGCGACCTTATAATGAACGGTCCAGATTTACAATGAAATTACAATATACATTTACAAGGCAATTTTTGCTTTGGGGGCTTCGCCCCCAAATCCTCGTTGGGGGCCCACTTTCCCCCAGACCCCCCCAGCCGAGGGGATATCCCCCTTGGACCCCACAGAGGGGGTACCCCCCCTCTGCACCCCCTCACATAGAAGAGTGTACATACTTCTGGGGTGTAAATACTTCACGGGGTATAAACACGGCTAAAAGTAAAAGACCTCTGAATCAGGAAGATAATCAGGCTCCACAACCAACAATCTCCCACTTGGAGACTGATCTCAACAACTCCACCGTTGCTGTATATGTTGGACTCTGAACCTTCTTGGACCT
>JZKD02S1370057.1:0-11481 GCA_000966675.3 Picea glauca
GAAGTCCTTTCATCGAGTGTTTTTTTTCCTCAGGTAATTAATCTTGCTTTTCAGTGATTTTAATTACTTGAGTTTTTCACTCAATAATCCTCCAAAGTGGTGAAAGACGTTCTAATGATCGAGCCCAATCGGTGATTAAGGTCTAAAGATGTTGTAAATGACCATGCTAGACATCTCTTAGAGTCTTGCGGAATTCCGTTACGTTTTGATAGGATTTTTTAATAATTAAAATTTTTCGTAAATTGGAAATTTTAATTATTTTTGATGAAAAATGTAAAAATTTGGGCCTTGTGGATTTTGTATAGGGGTGTGAGTACTCAAATCAAATGGCTTATGACCCCCAAGACCCTTGGACCAAGTTTCAGCTCAATTGGACAAGTTTTGCTAGGTCATTGTCCATGAGGAGTCCAAGTCAGTCAAAAGTCAACAAATAATTGGCTAAGGTAAAAAGCCAAAAAATTGTAAAAACTGTCTAAAGTCATGAGAGAGAGCAGGGAAATGATTTTTAATTTATTTCCTAAGTTGGAAGAGTGAAAATCCACTTAGAAGACCCCCCCATGCCAAGTCAACAACCCAAAGTAAGTCTCCCTAGTGAAAAGTGCACCCCCCTTCTTCAAGAACTTGGGGGAAAGTAAAAATTAAAATGAAAAAGTGCCTAGAACCCTAAGTGCACCCTTCCTATAGCCTAACCTCATGTTTGAACAAGAGGAAAGGGGTTTCCCCCCCTCACATCTCACCCCTCAAATCCTAACTCACTCCAAAACCCTAAAAATGTGCCCCCCTTGACTTGTTCTCTCTCTTTTGGATGGGTGACACTTGTAACTTATCCAAGAGGGGTCTCTCCTCTTTCCCTCCTTTAAAAGGAAGCCCCTTCTCTTCATTTTGACATGAGTTTTTCACAACAACTCTATTATGCCAAAATCTCTCCCCACTCTCTCTCTTTCTCTCCCATTTTTCTCTTGTAATTTTGGTGCCATTTGGTAACCTTTCTTGGAGCAATAAAGTGAAGCTTTGGAGGATCTCTTGGTGTTCTTGGTGCATTCTTGGTGCTTTTGGTTATTCTTATATGGTATTTTCTCTTAGTGAGGTAATATTGCAAAGTTTTGTCTATTTTTGCTTTACATTGTTTTACTTGAAGAACCCTAAGCAAAGTATTTTGCTAGGGATAAATTTGTAGTAAAATTGCTATAAGTTTATGTGATTTGCTTTTATTAGTGTTTGCAAAGTATTTTGTAGGCCTTTTAAAGGATCTCACCTTCTTGCCTCGTTGTGTAACAAGGGTTTACAAATTTGCAGGTTGCCAAAGCTTGGAGGGGGAACTCTAAAGGCTTCATTTTGCTTCACATAATTTTTTGTTTATTTTTCAGCCTTCTATTTACTTATTTTCTGCATACATAATCATTTAGATCTTGCTAAAAAATCAATTTCCAAGTTCAGATTTTTATTGTAAATTTTTTTGTACATATACTAACTCAAAATTAACATATTTGGGTGATTTTTAGCATTTTCCAACAAGCTTTGTTTGTTGTTTTGTGCATGTTTTCACCATTATAAAGGGAGGTGCTGCCCAAAACTGGCCACTTAAAGCTAAAGAAAACATCTACAAGCTTTGGTGCAAAGCCCCTTTCTCTCTCTCACTTTCTAAAGCTATTGTAAGCAGCCCAAGAGAGTCTCTTGGGCTTGCACTTTCTATTTCTTTCCAAGTTTAAAATCTGTAAATAATCTTAAATTGTTTTCCCACACCTTGCATTGTGCTTGGCTCTGCTATCCTTGCAAAATCGTGCCGGCTAGGATTATAAATAATTTTCTAACTTTTTTCTTTAGTTAATTTGGTCCACCTTTGCCACAAAATCGGAAGACTTTGTCCTCCACCTTGTGCCAAAGTAGTGTGGTTAATCTGTTCAAGTCATTTATTTTAAGTGATTTTTGTTTGCCCACACCATGCATGTGATTGGCTATGCCATCCTACAAAATCGTGCTGGCTAGTGTTTAAAGTTTTCTTTTATTGTTTAAAGTAAATAAAATTTACCCCGCCTTTGCCCCGTATTCCCTCCCCTTACCACTTTGTAGATCTTGGGTAATAAGAAAGGGCAAAGGATTGAGTGGATAGTTTAATTAGGCATCCATTTTTGTTATTGTTTGGCCACTAAAATAAGGTGACTTGTGGAGGTTAGAAGGGGTTGAAGCCGTGGACGGTTTCATGGCACTAAGTGTCCTCCTTGTTGAGTGCCCAAGCACTTTGGACTTGACCTGTGGAGCTAGGGAAGAACCTTGTTGTTCTTCTTATTGAGCACCTAACATTTCCTCTTGGCTAAGGGATAAGGACTTGGGGTAGTCACATAGCTTAGGTTGCAACTCCTCACATCTAAACCCCTAAGTTAAAGAGAGACTTAAAATTAACTAAAAACAACCTACACATTTGCACAACATTTACATTTCCTTGCAATTTATTTTCAAGTATTTACATTCCATTCTTTCTTATGCAAGTTATATTCATCTGTAAATATTTATATTTATTTATTTATAAGCATTCTCTATTCATTCATTGTTTTAAAGTAATTGTATAAAGTTATTTTTTAATTCATTGTGTAGATGGTTCTTAATTTGTTTTATTCTTGTAAACTTATCTTTCTTTTGTGTATATTGGAATAAGTGGAATCTTTAGGCACTGGTCTAATTGTGGTTTAATAAACAAAGGTTTGCTTGTCATTGAAAGATTGCATATTGTATTGGTTGCTTGTCATTGGGTTGGGTAATACTAATCAACAATTTAATTAACTCCTAGAATTTTAAATAAAACCTTCACATAGTTTAATAGGGTCTACCCCCTTTGGCTTCCCTAGGAGTGAGACTAGACGGAAGGAGTCCAAATTGAGGTGACAGTGGGTCAGGATTCAGGTTTGTGCCTCCAAGGACACATAAGTGGGTTGGAGACTTCTCCACGTTTGTAGGTGTGTATTTGGATGACAACAAGGACGACACTCAAAGGATTCAGGAAGGAGTGGACACCGTTCATCAAAGAGATCGTGTCACGAGAGAAGCTTCGTGTTTGGTAAATGTTGTGGGATGACTTCGTTCAGGAAGAATTTCGAGATGAAGATCTGAATGGAGGTTGGTACAAGAATGATGACGAGAATGTTGCTCTTGCCAGCCAGACAAAGAAGGGCAAGTTCAAGAAGTTTTCTAGTGGAGAGTCTACCTCTCACGACAACAAGAAGATGGACATGAGCAAAGACAAGTGCTATGCATGTCGCAAGTTTGGGCACGATGCAGGTCAATGTCCGAATAAAGAGGAGGGTGGAAACGAGATGCAATCAGAGGTAGCTGCGTCGGTAAAGGCTCAAGCGGATGAGTTTGCCAAGAAGTTTGAACATACAAAGTTCTTACTTGTTTCCCAGACTTCTTTAGGCACCATATAAGTTGGTCCATGGCTTATAGATAGTGGAGCCACATGTCATATGACAGAACCACTAGAGTTGTTCGAGAGCTTCACAGAGTTTGACTCAGATGTGCATGTGGAACTTGGTATGGGCACTAAGCATGCAGTGAAGGGATTTGGAACAATGCCATTCTGGATGGAGTTACGAGGCGTGTTGAGAGTGACGAATGTGTTATGGGTGCCAGTACTCAGGAGGAGTGTGCTCTTAGTCTCAACGATTGAGAAGAAGGGATTTGATGTAGTGTTCCAAGATGGACATGCCTTGATCAAGCCTAGAGGATCTAGTTTAGACACAACAACTGTTCTTGGAGTTAGAGAGAGCAACTTGTATAGGCTAAAGGGCTAGCCTATGCAAGCTATGACGAGCAGTAGAGTAACAGAGAACAAGGAGCAAGTAGCTCTGAAGGTTGAGCAACTTAGAGGGAATCGGCCTTCAGGGTTAGGTGGGAAGGAGCAGCCTTCCAAGTCTATCAAGGAGTCATGGTACGAGATGACCATGTAGGATGTTCAGGAGCAGGTTCAGAGGAAATTCTTCAAAGCAAGTTCCGAGCGAGATGTCTGGGATGACTTTTGTGTTAGAGGGAACAACCAATTAGGTGTATTGGAGAGCAACCATGGTAGCAGATCTGACAGTGAAGATAGTGCCACCTCCAAGTGGTAGAATTACCTTTCTCACTAAGAGGGAGTGTTGATGTATTTAGCATCGGACATGGACTTCCACATAGGCCGTGTCTAGCATGTGGAAGTTGTTTGTAATGCCTCTTAGAACCTTAGGAAATTTACTTTATGAGTCAATTATTAAAGTGAATTACCTTTTAGTTAATGTGAGATTAATTAAGTGAAATGCCTAAGCATTTGGCATTAGTAACTTAAGTGGGTTAATTAAATCTTGGCCATTAGATCTAAAGTGAACGTGAGATTAGATATCAATCGTTGATCACTTTAGGAGATTTAGTTTTTTGGATTTAGGGTTAACTTAATGTTATAAAAGGAAGCCTAAGTGAGAGGATGAGACACACATAGTACATACGAGAAAAGAGGGATTCTTTGCTCATGTACTTGTGTCACACACCGAGTGAGGAGATCTCATTGATTGAGTGAAGAGCAGTTCATCCAAGTGTGAGTGGGCAGGGCTGAGGAAAGGAGCAAAGGAGCAACAAGGGAGATAACAACTAGGTGGGCTAGACTAGTTGCTGCATTGTATTCCTCTGATGGGCCATTATCCGAGGATGACAGCTGAAGGATTTTATTAATAAAATCAAACTTAGATTTGTTTTTCCCTTCAGAGTTTTTTTTCAGTGGTGATTACCCTAGAAATATCTTGTTTAATGTGATTGGTTTTAGTTTTATGCTTCCGCCGATTTATTTAGTTAAGGAACCTAGTTGTGCTTTTAATAAATAAAGTGATTTTATTTTGAGTTAAGTGTCGGGTGCTAGGTTCAGACAAATTAACAACTAGGGAGAAGAAACTATCACCCCTAGTTTACATCCAATGTAGCAAATATGCTCCCCCTTGGCTTCTTGAATCATCTTTGACAAGTACAAATAATCAACAATGATTCAACAATAGCACACTAATAGAATCGTCTCATATTAGCAAGATGGCACCATTCATTCTACAAAAACTTTTACAAGAGTCTAAAGAAAAATAATCTCCATAAATTATAAGCACTTTCAACAACCATTACGAGTGTAGGAGCCTCAAATATATAGAGTTTAAGCTCAACAAACTCCGCAATAAAATGATGGTATCCTCTAACAAACCCTAGATCTATCCTAGGGAAACATAAACTATCAATATCCTTGAACTAACTTGAGAGGAGAAGTCAAACAAATAGTAAAATATGGTGGACTAATGCCACATGTGCAATCTCCAAGCAAGATAGAGCTCCATAAAGGAGGATGCCTCCTCAATCTAGGTGAGAGACCAAGTCACAAATGAATAAAATATTCCTAAAGAGAAGTACTCCACTATGTGAGTGAGTAAGCATGCCCAAAATAGGAAAAATGACTAGGGTTTTAACCACCCTAACCTCCACATGTGTGGACAAGTCATAAAATATGAGGGTTGTTCCCCCAAACTTCTCCAATACACCTCCAAAATCATGCCAATAAGTGAGAATAAGTGGCACGTGTGGTCTCCAAGGTAACCAACTCCATCAAGACAATAAAAAATGCATGAGAAGACCACTCTAAGTGGCACATGTGGCCTCCAAGTGTGTACGACCCTCTCCCATGTGTAATCAACTCCTCAAAATGGGTGTCAAGAGAAAGATCCAATGAACGAGTCAACAAATCATAAAATATTAACATAAGCTATGTGCTAGGTCAAAACAACCTCAACCACCTCCAAAATCAAGGGAACAACCCATCTCCAGAGTTAAATAATGATATATGAGGAGGAGCGCCTCGACATGTGTGCACTAAGGGTATTGCTCCATCAAAATTCTACGATCCACCTCCAAATAATACATCTCCAATGTGAAAACATGCCAAGGGAACCCAAGCACTCTAGCCATTGAAGCTCCATGTTGTCAAGAGGAGGTCAAACTGTTTCAAGATGATAAATTGGCATGAAAATGTGTGCAAGAAACGAAGCGCTCCATCAAAACCATATCATACATTTCTAATAAGATAAAATAATCATCAAAAACCATACAAAGAGCTAGGGTGCTCTCACTAAGAGGGTGTGATCTCATCAAATGCATCAATAAACAACTCCAAACCATAGCAAAAAGTGTCAATAAGCTAGGCATTCTCCAATAAATGATATAACATAAAGTGTGCCATTATCAACTGAAATATAACGCAATGCACTGGAAGACATCATCACTTAGGCAAAATGTGTTATCTATCCCATCTAACCATGTCTCACCAAGGAATAATCAAATGAAGTGTTCATATCATATATCAACTGTAGCATCATACCACTGGTGATACATCAAAATATCATTGGTGCTCTTGCTAAGCTCTAGGGGCTTAAACAAGTATCTCTACGTTCTCCACTTCCCCTAAACATCACACACCTAACTGTTGTGTGTGCAATTAGTCAGTATAAAATACCATAAGGGTAATGCCAAGGGAAGTGTGTGCGTCCATAAAATAGTCCCTTGATTTGTCAAATGATTAACAAATTTTATCATAATATCTGTCCTTTGCAACTGGATGTGACCTCTTGCAATATGAGGGGTGACAAAAGTCACATTAAGTATAGGTTAATAAGTTGTTATTAACATAAAGTAGTTAGGTCAAGTAGGTATTACTGCTTCGTAATGAATTGGATATAAAGTGATCTCCTTCATTGTATCAAATGACTCTGATGTAATAAAATATTATATTCGACATCTCCCATGTAATTGTGTGTTCATTTTTAAGAAAGACAAGTTCCTAAATAAATTTTCTGTAGGTAGTCTCGAGCGATAATGAAAATAAACATGCTATATTTAACAAAGTGTTTAGACTAAGACGAAACTTCAAAATAAATATAACTTAATATTCTTGAATAGGTCTTTTTCAACAACTTCTTATCAGTGGAAAGACATAAGAATTTACACCCGAGATTATGTTCACGCAAAAGTCTTAGTGAGAATCCACATTTGATAATGCTTGACAAAAGTTAAGACAATATATTGTTGAGACGACCATCTGATCAACCTTAATAAATGGGCTAATCTCCGGACCCAATCCTAACCCTAATTAGACCACGTTAAAATTCCTATAGTGGACTTAGAGTTGATACTTATTCCTAGATAATGCTTCCCGTTAATCAACTGGAAGGTGATTAATGTGATGAAGATACAACATGAGTCAATTAGGTAAAATTAAATCCACACAGCTAATGCAAGTTTGGATTCACTGTATGGATATGGTCCTTTATCATTTTGTGTGCTATAGGTTGAACTTGGTAGAGCAAACTCCTTCTCACCTTGTGCACCTTTATTGCTTGGTGCAAGCTTACCATGTCCTTATGATTTAAATTTCGTCTGCAAATTATATTTGTCTACACAATTTTAATTTTAATTAAATAAACATACTTATTTGGGTTGCTTGAAAGTTGATGCGTTCTTACAATTCCTTGTGTACAAGAATTAATTCTCGAACCTTCTTCAGATGCCCCTTTTTTTCTAATTCTAACAGTATTTTGATTTGTTGTCATGTTATCTTCTTACTTGCCACATGCAGAGGGCTCTGGCTGGTATAAATCGCATAAACTTGGAAGGCCTCAGGTGGAGGGTTTTTGATTGTAAAGGGCAGGTTGTGTTATTGGAACATTATAGATCCTTTTGTCTTGACACATTTAATTTTTAAATTGATGCTTTATGATCTTTCTCTTTAGTTGACGATGCACAATATGACAGGTTCTTGGGAGGTTGGCATCACAAATATCTGTAGTGTTACAGGGCAAGGATAAACCAACTTATGCGCCATACCGTGATGATGGTGATATGTGTATTGTGATTAATGCAAAAGAGATATGTGTAACAGGAAAGAAATTGACCGATAAAGTTTATCGATGGCATACAGGGTACGTTAGTTGTTTGTGTAGTCCATCATCTTAATCTAGAATTTATGTTAGAAAAAGGCAAGTTTATTGCATAATAGGGCAGAAATTGACTGGTACAGTTTATCGATGGCATACAAAATATGTTAGTTGTTTGTGTAGACAGTCATAAAACTATAGAATTTATATTACAGGTAGGCAAGTTCATGACTCTGGCAAAGTATATCCAATTTATGGGACTTTTTTAATTGATTCTCTACTTTCTTGTGCATGCAGATATATTGGTCACCTTAAAGAGAGGACTTTGAAGGATCAGATGGCAAAGGATCCAACTGAAGTGATTCGCAAGGCTGTATTCCGCATGTTACCCAAGAATAAGTTGCAAGATGTGAGATATCCTCTTGATGTGCTTCAATTCTAGCTTTTGACAAGTTCTAACTTCTAAGAATCACCATCAATATTTGAGAGGTCAGAATGTTTTGATGCTTTAATATTACAAGTTTTCTGTGTGTTAGGATATTAAATTTAAAATTATTTCCTATCTGTCTTGAGGTAGTAGAGAATGTGCTTGAACCAAATTTTTGACTATATGTCCTCATTAGACATGCAACCTTGATGAACACGGGGCGGTGGCTTCTGGGGTTTTATTTTAACTTTATACCTCTAATAGCATGATTATGGTGGTACTGGTTTGCTTGTAACCTAATACAAATTGGTTGCAACCAGTACTTTTAAAAGTTTATCTCATATTTCTTTGACATCACATTACCTTTGAATACATTAAGAGATGGGAATGCAGAACTTAATTGGACCTATAGACATCTACAATTCTGTCAACTAATTGAACATTTGATCTACTAGCTCCCTAGAACAAAATATTTCTCCGAGTTTGACTTGGAGTTATGATATTTCTAGGGTTGATTGAAGGATGAGGATGCATGGAAGATAGCCTTTATTACTCAACAAGGGTGCTATGAATGGATGGTGATGCTATTCCGACTCACCAACCTACTGGCTACAATTGGGAGATTGACGAATGGTATACTCAGACCTTGTATAGTTGTCTGTCATTGTCTCTCTTGATGCCATGCTGACATACAGCAAGACATGGACAAAGCATCTATAACAAGTTTGAAGTTGCAATGTTGGAGTCAAGGAAACATGAGCTTCAAGTGACATTGAAGAGGAGTTCATTTTCCATGAACTGGATTGTCTATCTGGGCTACATAATCAAAGATGATGGGCTTCACATTGATGTAGAGAATATGTGGTTCATAGTCAAATGGTTTACATCAGCCTCTCTAACATGGTTGTGAAGTTACCTATGGATGATCAATTTACCTTTGGAATTGCATTACTTGACGTCATGCTACCTTTGAAGGCCTCAACAAAAGGAAATAAAGAATTTAATTGGACCAATAGATAGTTGCAATCCTTCGACAAATTAAATAGGTGAATGTGCAATGCATCAGTACTAGC
The DNA here is from genome assembly GCA_000966675.3 of Picea glauca. NCBI lineage: Eukaryota > Viridiplantae > Streptophyta > Pinopsida > Pinales > Pinaceae > Picea > Picea glauca. The sequence goes on from JZKD02S1370057.1 coordinate 9,420, forward strand.
ACGGTGTGACCCCAACCTACCATTTGAAGTAGAGACCAATGCATCGAGAGATGCCATGGAAGCCCTGCTCACCCAACAATGCATACAAATGACATTTTACTTGGAGATATATTTTGATGCAGTGATCAATTCCCCAACCTATGATAAAGAGATGTGCACGATTATAAAAGGGGTAAAGCACCAGTGACACTACCCGTTGTCCATGCTAATCACAAACAAGAACATTGATGTGCCTCCAATTGGTCATCGACTTGTAATAATTTAATTTAGCGATCAAGTATAAGAAAGGGACACAAAATCAACTAGTTGATTTCCTATTTGAATTGCTGATTACAACTCTTAGCACCCTGATTGAAGCAAGGCTGATTGAACTTGAAGAGTCTGGTGCTCTGTGCCCTGTTGATAAGGACTCCAACAACTTTGTCAAATCATCGAGTAAGTCAAATGGATGTGGAATCAAGGAGTACAAAGATTGCCTACTTGAGGGTGAGTTTATGTAGAAACTTGACACACTCCAAGTATAATTGATGAGAGATGCAGACCACTCCAAGCTAGCTTTCTATTTTAGAGTGCTAAAGACATTAGTCACTTTACAAAGATACTTCTGTTGTCCTAAGATGGGACAAGATGTATAAAAGTATACCCAAGGGTGTACATCATGCTACATGTTGAAGCCGACAGATTGAAAGTTAAGAACCTATGGGACCTCTACAACTATCTACCAAGCCCCGGGGATTGATTTGAATTAACTTATTTGGGGCTTCTGTTTACCACCTCAAGACACAACAATTATATAATGGTCACAGTCGACAACTTAATAAATGACATCTTTGATTTCATGCAAGAAGACTATAATAGGGTCGTACACCTTAAACTCATTCTTCAAACATTTCTGGGGGAATTTGGAATGTTGACATCTATCATATCTAATGGGGACAATCGATTCCAAGTCAATTTTGGAATGATCACTCATGAATGCTAATGTTTAAGACACAATATTTCACTTGCAAATGGATGTATATACTATAGAATGAACTTGTGACTCATATAGTGTTACAACTATTGAAAATGTACATGCATCAACATCTGAAGACATGGGATGAACGGTTTCCTTGTATTCAACATAGCTACAATTGGCCAACACATAGCTCCATTGACAAATTGCCGTTGGAAACATGATTGGGCTCCCAACCTCAAGCACCTCTGGATCTTGTAGCATAGAGCACATTGCCAAAGACCCAACTAGAAGTTGCTGTAGATACGCTGATAATTTTTTTGACCACATTAAAGTAGTGCACAGACCAATACTACATTTGCCCAGTGTTGAAGTTTAGAATGCTACGACCATTAGGAAAGTAGAGTCTCCACGCAGTGATCACATGAACAAACTAGAACACAAGACATGGTGGGTATCCTCAATACTCAAATAAATCAATGAATGACATTATGATAATTTACATGATCCATACAGATGAGGCAAAGCCTTGAATATATAGGAGTGGGGTTTAGATTAGTTGCCCCCAAACCCATAAAATGTTGGACCACAAAGCCCGCTTACTAACCACTAATGTGGGCTGTAGATTCTGTTTAAGGGTGAGCCATAAATGATATTAATGACTACCAAGGGGCCACTGTGTCGACCTTAACCACCATTACACCATCACTCCCCCAAGTTTGCCTTGGGGATAAAAAAGGCAAAGGCGGAACAATCATGTATTTGATCAAGTAAAGAGTACATCCCAACACCCCTCCACTTAATATTCTTCTGGGAGATACGTGGCAAAAAAACTTTGGCCAAATAAACATTACATTAATCCTCCCTTAATGTTAATTCAGTGGGGAATGAAAATAGTGACCAATGTTGACAACATCCCTGACCATGACATGGTTCTCAATGGAGATTTAATTTGCAGAACTGTAGCCTCCAAAAGAACAACTTTTACATGAACATCTTCAATTCTATCAAAGCAAACAGATAATCCTACTTAAAAACTATAATCTCCAGAAAACACCTTCACTCAAACCTCTTTGGAAACAGTGAAGCAAGCACAAGGACCACAAA
>JZKD02S1370068.1:0-11481 GCA_000966675.3 Picea glauca
CTAGATTTGATAAATGAGCGCAAGGGGTGCACGAAATATTTCTCTAAGTGTTAAGTTCAGGACAAATAATGAAAAATACCTAAGTACTTAAGGAGTTGACAAAGATCAAGAAGGACAGTGAGATTCAAGCCTCGAAAGGAGAGATCCTTTCATTTGGAAGAGGAATGGATGAGATTAGTTTGGGAGGAGCCAAATTTCTTCACAATCGTCGGATCTGAAGAAGGAACACGAGCGTTAACCCTTAGAGCCCTTTGGACTTTGTGGGTCCAATGAATTGAGCATATTCGTCGCACTTGAGGTGAATCCCGAAGTCCCAAAGTCCTGAACTTAATCTGGGTCGTAGATCTGAGGATTCCTGGGAACTATCCCGACCGTCAGATATACGATATAGTCAGCCCGATGTTGACCACTTCGAGAGGACAGAGGTTTGGTAACACCAAAACCCCCGAAGTCCCGAAGTTAATGTGGCCCGTGGATCAAAGGATCCTTCATGATCCCTCATGACCGTTCGATCATGGGGGCATGTGTCCTTAGATCCTACACTCTGAAGAGAAGTCACTCTGGGAGAATCGAAGTGTAAAGGCATGAGGATTTCCTAAGGCTAGAGACCCAAAGTCACCCCAGTCATCCGTTGGAAAGGGATGTGTGGCATAATATCATCCATTTTGGAGAAAAGTCACTCTGGGAGAAAATTCACTCAGGTAGAGACGGAGTTCATCTGAGTCGTCCATCAGCTAAGGAAAGGTGTGAGCAGATCTTCCATTTCGAAAGATAGCCACTTCGGAGGAAAGTGGGGTTGCGCGAGTTGAGAACTCCCGAAGCCCGAACTGCCGAAGTAAATCGTGATCGTCGATTTGAGAGGGACATGTGTTAGCATATCGTGGAGTCTGAAAGTGCGAACTCCAGAGGAAAGGAAGTGGGGCATTGATCAGAAGTTGTCCAAAGCTCCAAAGGTAAGGAATCATCCTAGCCGTCCGTCATTGGAACATGTGGAGACTGGAGATTTACTCTAGGGGAAAGTAACTCCAAAGGAATTGAAGAGTAAAGGCATGAGAAATCCCAAAGGTCGGAGCGTCAAAGTTCGTCAGAACCATCCATTGGAATAGGATGTGTGGCGTGAGATCTGTTACTTCGGAGGATTCGTAATCTAGAAGAAAGAACACAGAGGAGCATTGAATGCAAGTTTCTTGAAGCTAGGCAAAGAATGGATATCAATCGTTGATCGTGGAAAACACATGGTTCTCGATATGTAACTCAGGGTATGGATCGTTTCATAGGAAAGAGGTGTTTGGAGCATTCAAAACTCCCAAACGTCGAAGTCTTGAAGTAAATATCAGTCGTAGGTTGTGAAAGAAGTGTAGACCATAGATCTGGTCAGTGTGTGTTCGTGATCTCAGAGTTTAGTGGATTCAAAGTCAGGTGTGTTGAGAACACCCGGAGCCCGAAGCTCTGAAGCACCGTTTGAGTTTGTGCCTTGGCACAACACAAGGTCATATGAAGGAAGGGTCCTAACATGGAAAGCTAGTGCCTACTATTCAAATCCTTCAAAGGGGCCAGGAAAGAGCCCACGGGTTTGGAAGAACATGCACTTTGGTGAAAGGGGAACCTAGAGAAATTTAAGGGAAACAAAATTTTGATACCCCACCCCTTAAAATAGCACCTAGGGGTCGAGTGTGTTACACCTTGGACACTCAATTTTATTAATAAGGAAAATATAATTAGAAAGAGAAGTGAGGACTCAAAACCTACTTAACCTCACTTGAAGAAATAATTAGTTTATATAGCTCAACTCTAAACTAAATTCTAGGAGAACAACCAATCACATAATCACATGAGTATGATAGGTGTCCTTTACATAGAAACCGAGTATCCTTATCATAACAAACTAGAATAAACTAATTGATAAAAACATTTAAACTAGGAAAATACTTAAACTATATAAATTTAGGATTATAAGGAGCCTAACACGTAATTGATCAAATTAATTGCCCTTTCCATTGAATATATGTCTCGATGATGTATCATGTTATGGATTTGAAATGTCGACACACTAGATGTCCATTATGGATACTTCGAAAGTCTTGTTCTCTAAAACATAAACATTTTTGACAAAATGAATTTCAACAACAATTTTACTAGAAGAAATTGCATTACCTCATGAAACACCTTCAAGACAAACTTTTGTGTAGCCTACAATAACACCATGACTAATATTATAATGTAATTTAGTAGAGAAACGTTTCTTAGATAAATGAGGAAATTAGATGGTCCCCTCTACAAACAACAAAACTAGAACATATATGCCAAAAAGCAATAGTAAAAGTTATAAGATCCCACATTATCCCAATTAAATGGCTAATAAATGTGATCAAGATAAAAAAAAATCTTGTAAAAACTCTCATGGACATACTAGGGAGAAGGAAAACTCTTGTCTATAAAAAATTGCAATGCATTAAATTACCCAATAGGATACATTTAATTACAATGGATAATAATTCATTAATAATAAAATTAACTAATAAATATGTTGACCCTCCTAAAGGTGACATATATTTCCTTGGTAGTTTTAAAATCAACAATTTGATTTGCAATAATAGTATAAATAATGCTAGAATTTTTTTGTATTGAACCGTGTGTCAGGTTTCGAAATGTCCAACGTTTCGAGTGGACACTCCACCCATCATCAAGGACATAAAAATCTCTAACGGTTGAAAAAGAGTGTGTCGATGTTTACCTTTAAATATTAAGAGAGGATGGTAGTTGGTTGAGGGAAGGAGAAAGGGAAATAAGTGGAAAAATATAGTCGTTGAGAAAACTATAGTAGTATAAATAACCTCTAATGACTATAAATCTCATGAATGACGAAGGTAATGTAACAGGGACACTTGGAAATGGATTGCTAACGTATCATGTGAATATAGATCCAGGAAAACAAATTAGATGGCTAAGATAAAATTTCTAAATTATACTCATATACAACGACTACATCTCTCAATGGTTCATCCTTGTGAAATGTGTCATCATATAATCCCCTAGTTATTCTTTTGGAATTATTCAGCCTCAATTTCCCTCAAGCTTTGGGTGGATAAAGGAAAACAAAACATTTCTCTAAAATATTGATAAGTAAGATGAGATTCTTTTTCAACTTCATTGAAGGGATGGTCTATCTCAGCTTTTGAATCCAAGTGTAGGGTCATAGTAGGGGGTGAAGCTTATGCTTCCCCATATCACCACACTCCTATATGGGACCCACCACCTAGGTATGGGAACTTAGAAAAATCTCAAATCACTTACTTTGACACTCTTCCCCTTTTGTATGGTAGAAGCCCCACATAACATGTCCCACCATATGTGATTAGGGTCAATTAGATGGTTAGGATATACTCTCTCCTATGTACAAATGAAGATAATTTTTTAATACCAAGACCCACATCAATATAGGTTTAAGGTTTAAACATAAAAGTAACAACATTTCATATGAATTGGGTGCTCCACATTTACATAATAAAAGAAAAATGGCATCTTAAGAGGAGGATTTGTGAATTTATAAAGAGATGAGACTAGAATTGTTAAGATATTTAGACACTTAGGAGTTAGTTAAGATCAACTTGGTTTAATTTATCTTCAGGTAAAAGTGTCTTTCTTTAGTGTGTTTTTCAATATGCATTTGTAGTTATGTAATCCGACGGTCACGATATGTTCTAGACATAGAGTGGTCTGATGGATCATATTCTCCTCGATCTTAATGGCTATATTGATCCATGGATTAACATCTGATTGGTCCATGATATCTATTTAGAGAGCATGGAGGGTCATTTGTTTTTGATTGATTGTGAGAAATTCTCTTGTAAAATATGTTTTTTTTGCATTAGTATATTGCCTCAAGTAGCCATGTTGGTTGGGGCCATGCACTGTTTCTCTCTTGGAAGGTTTTAAACATGTTAAAAAACTAGTGTTATGATCTATGATATGGTTGTGTGAGTGGTTACTTAAGGTGTTCTTTCTATGTGAGAATACCATGTTTTGTCGTACATGGTATCAGAGCCCATTTGAAGACCTGCTCCCATCGTAGATTAAGATTATGAACTTGTGTTGTTGCATTTCTAGTTTCTAGTATTTTTATGCATTTATAGGTTGAAAGGACTTTTCCATTTCATTCAAAGTGTTGCTTTCAGTTGAAAATGTTTTTTGTTTCACTCGAAAACGTTTCTAGTTTCCCAAGATACGACATTTTTTTTGTAGATCCGAAGGTATAAAGTCTAAATATGTTTTGTGTTTTTTTTCATTTAATTAAATTCCAGATTTAATATTTTAGTTTTTTGTTTGTATTCCTGGTTTACAAATATTCTTGGTTTGCATATGCTCTTTGTCATGCACTCTTGCAATCTCGGAAGTCATAAACAATGCGGAAAGTATTTTCTTTTTTATGTATGCTCTTTGCCCTACACTTTATGTGAGCTGAACAAATCAGAAATAGAGAGAAAACTTGCATTTTCTGGGTAAGCTAACCGAGATCTAACCTCATTATTGTTGAGATTCGGAAATTATTTTTTCAAAATTTCATGCGGCCATGTTGAAGTTTTGTTGTAGGAAAAAACAAGGGTTTTGGGGGTAAGCACGCAGTTTGAGTTAAAGAGTTAAAAAAAAAGAGCCCCTCTCCTCCTCCATCAAATTTGATATATATTTTGCATTAGCTCACTTGATTGAAAGTTGTTTTATTTAATAAGAGGTCTGAGTTCAAGTCTCTCTCTTTTTAAGTTACTTTTTGAAAAGTTAATGTAACTTTGATTTATCTCATAACTTTATTGTAAAGTGCATTTCACTTGAATTATAAAACGAGATCACTATAAAATAACTTTAATATTATTATTTTTTGCATGCAACTTTAATTTATAAAGTAATTTTGTTATAAAAATGATTTTCACTTATTCTATAAAATTGAGTTACTTCACAAGTATATTACTTGTAAAAATGAGTTTATAGGCAAAGTTAGAAGGGGGGATTACTCAATCACCACATTCTGCATCCATAACTATGTGGGTCAACTTCTACCTGCCACATGACACTTTGGTTACTATTTATGCATTTTTTTAAATGACATAATTTTCACATCTGAAGTTCGGTTTTAGTGCCATTTTTTAAATAGTCTATTTTTTCAAGAGCTTTCCATCTAGATATTCGGTTTAATCTTTTGAATCCATATTAACTACATAGTTTAATATGGCTACTCCAAGTGAACTTTTGTTTACCAGTACCAACTATTTCTCATGGAAATCCCATATGGAGGATGTGCTAAAAAGTAAAGGATTGTATTGGATTACCTTGGGAAAATAACAAGCCCCCACTGATACCAAAAATAAATCCAAATGGGATAGTAAAAATGATGAACCACGTGGATTGATCAGAATGTCCATATCTTCTTATCTATAGTCTCATATTCAATTAATTGATGACCTAGATGAAGCTTAGGATAAGATGAATAAGGTATTCGTTAAACACAATGTAATTTGAGCCCACCAATTTGGAAATCAGATAATGTCATTAAGTCCAAATTATTTCCCTTCCATTGAATATTGTTTATCTAAGTTTAAAACACTTAAACTTTTACTTAAAGAATGTGAAATAGACATAAAGGATGACCAATGTATATATGTTATTCTTTCTAAGCTTGGTACTACATATTCTATGTTTGTATCTACCTTTTATGCCACCAAAGAAGCTTTATGAGATTCATACACATAACCTTCTCTCGAGACTTTTTGTGATTCTCTGATTAGATAGAAATACAAACTCTTACATCTTGGAGTGATCAACACTGGAGGTACATCTAACAAAGCCATAGTGGTCCAACATAAAAATAAAACCAAGCATACAAAGAAGCAACATCCTTGCAACAACAAGCAAAACAAGGGTCCCAAACCCTCTCATCCATATTCTACTCCCAATGGTGATAAAGGACCAAAATAAAAAAGTAAAAAGACTAACATGCATTGTAATTTGTGTGGGAGAGATGGTCATCTCGAGTCTAGATGCTTTGAAAATATGGAAGACTTAAAAGCAGCAATGAAGAAGCACAACATCAATCTTGATTCTTCTTCTTATAACTCCTCTTGTCATGGACATGCACTTTATACTTTTGGTTTCTCCTTCAATGCAACATTTACTTCTTCTTTTGATGAGTCACTTATTGAATCCATAGAATCTTGTCATATGGCTAAGGATAAAGCCATTTTTTGTGCTCTTAGTGAATGTAACACCAAATAAATATTTGTTAGTGATGACAGATCTCTTGTTGTTGTAGGGTTTGGAATAGTTTGGTTAGATGATGGTAACTTTAATGATCTATTATTTGTTCCAAGTCTTTCCTATAACCTTCTATCGATATATCAGATCACTCATTTGGGTGAAGGTAAAATAGTAGAGTTTTCACGTCACCAAGTTGTAATCAATTATTTAAAGGATCCTAAGTGTGTCCTAGCAACTGGAATTGTTGATGATATTACCAGGTTGTAAAAATTTGACAACTTTGGGTCATCATCTTTTCCATCAGTTTTTATTGCTCGTGGTGATGACCTGAGAAAACTTTGGCATGAGCAGTTTGGTCATCTAAACTATCGCTCATTGAGGAAACTATGTAATCAAAATATGGTGACTAGTCTTCCTATTAGAGATGGTGTTTGTGTCATCTATGTTCTTGACAAACATAATCAAGACAATTTTGATAAACATGCCTCAACCCCTTTGCAGCTTGTTCATAGTGATTTGTGTGGTTTGCTTCCTTCTCCTTCTTTTTATGGGTTCAATTACTTCTTAACTTTCATTGATTACTTCTCCATATGCACTTGCATTCATTTCTTAAAACTTAAGAGTGAATTTTTTGACTTGTTTTTTTCCTACAAGGCCCTTGTAGAAAAACAATTTGGACATTAACTATAGAGGGTAATAATAGATAACGGAGGTGAATATGTGAACAACAAATTTACAAGTTACTTCATTGCACAAGGAATTCAAATGCAACATATTGTTCAATATACACCATAACAAAATGGTGTTGTTGAGAGAAAGAATCACATGTTAAAGTAAATGGATAATTATATGGTCTAATCTAAGGGATTAAGTCTTCATTATTAGGCATAAGTCATCAATTGTGAAAATTACATAGCAAATCACACTCCCACAAAGGCCTTAAAAATATAACATCAAAAGAATCATGGACTAAAATTAATTCAAAAGTAAGCCACTTCCATGTATTGCGTAGTGAAGCATGGGTTCACATTATTGATGAAAAAAAGAAAGCATTACAGCCTAAAAGTGAGAAGGTCATTTTTTTTTGCTATTCTGAAGATGTCAAAGGTTATAGAACTCTTCAACCTCATTCCAATTAAATAATTATTAGAAGAGATTTTAAGTTTTATGAAAATATCTTGGCCTATGAGTTGAATTCAGTGTCTATGCCATCTTTGGCCTGCAAGCCATCTTTTGGGTTGTCCCATATTTTGGTCCAATTCTATTTTCTTCTTCAGATGATGACAGTAAGGATGGAAATGCACCTCCACCTACTCACCTTCCTCCAGATGAGTTTTTTGAACATAAAATTCCACCAACACCACCACTTCCTAAATGGGTCCATTCAACATCGGAAGCAAATGGTGATATTTTTCGTGATCTCTCATATCAACGTCAAACATTCACGGTTCTAGAGATCCTCATCTCTTTCGGATCAAGTTTCAAAGACTCGTGATCTAGACATATTTGCATAAGCTTATGTCTATCCATTCGGGACACAACAATGAATGAAGAATATCATCCCTTAATGGAAAATGATACTTGGGATCATGTACCTCTTCTGAAAGGAAGAAAACTTGTCAGATGTAAATGGGTGTATAGAATTAAGTATTCATTAGATGGAAGTGTTGAAATACATAAGGCCCAATTAGTTGCCAAAGAATTATTGCAATTTGAAGGAATTGACTACAGTGAAACCTTTGCCCCCATTTTGCAAAATGAATTCCATCCACTTTTTTCTATACCTTGTTGTGTCACATAAATGGGAGGTCGATCAAATGGATGTTAAATATTCCTTCTTGCATGGGGATTTCAAAAAATAAATCTACATGGAATAACCTCTTGGATATTTTCATAATGACTCTAGCCTTGTATGTCACCTTAAGAAATATCTCTATGGTCTTAAGCAAGATCCTTGGGTTTTGTATGCTAAAATGGATAGCTTTCTTCTTGAAATTTGATTTTCTAGGTGACATTTTGACCCCAATGTCTATACCAAGAAAGTATGAAGCCATCTCATAATACTTGTTATTTATGTTGATGACCTTATCCTCACTAGTAGTGACCCTAAATTTTTAATCCATGTGAAATCCAACCTTAGAAATAAATTTCAAATGACGGACTTATGTTATTTGCATTATTTCCTTGGCCTCCAAGTACTGCAAACTAAGGAAGGAATTTCCCTTTCCCACTCTAAGTATGCATGTGACCTTCTTTGTCGCTTTCACATGGAATATTGTAAACTAGCCCCTTCTCCCTTCCAGTCTAGAGTCAAACCTTTTTCCACTTGTACTACACCTAAAGTCAATACCACTTTATACCATCAGTTAGTTGGTAGCCTCTTATATTTGGCTAATACCCATCCCTATATTTTCTTTGTTGTTGGTCTTGTTTCCTAGTATATGAAAACACCCCATGAGAGCCATGGAAATAAGAAAAAAAGACACTTTGGTATGTATGGCATACAATTCAATTCGGGATACATTACAATTCAAGGGGGGGCTACTTTGTCAGTTGGTTTCACTGATTCGGATTGGGTTGGTGACCCTAATGATTGAAATTATACTGCATATTATGTTTTCAGTCTTTGTTCTGGACTTTTAAGAAACAACAAGTTGTTTCTCTTTATTTATAGAAGCAAACTATTGAGTAGCAGTTAATGCAAGTCAATAATCCTTGTGGCTTCCATAGATCATTTCAAAGTTTGGATTCCAACAACAACATCCAACCAAACTTTGGTGTGACAATGAGAGTGCAATCAAGCTCACCAAAGATCCAATACAACATCAACACAACAAACATATTGAACTACAAATGAACTTCATTAGAAATATTATTCATGATCAAGTTACTAAAGTGATATTTTTCCCTATAGAAGATTAAGTTGCAGACATTTTCACAAAGTCTCTTATAGAAGAAAAATTTTCCAAACTTAAATCTATGCTAGGAGTTCAAGAATTTGTCATTAAGGGGGGATTGGCACTAATTATTCCTTCATTCTCCTATTGTTTCACCTTTGTAAATACTTCAATCCTATCCTGAGTTGTTCGTAAGGGGGGGTGTTAGGATATTTAGAAACTTAGGAGTTAGTTAAGATCAAATTGGTCTAATGTGTCTTTGGGTAAAAGTGTGTTTCATTAGTATGCAATAGTATGTATTTGTAGTTATGTAATCCTAAAGTCGCGATATAGTCTAAAGAATAGAGTGATCCAATGGCTCATATTCTCTTCAATCTTAACTACTACATTGATCCATGGATTAACACTCAATTGGTCGATTTTCTCTATTTAAAGAGCATGGAGGGTCATTTACTGATGATCGATTGTGAGAAAATCTCTTGTAAAATATTTTTCTTTTGCATTAATATATTGACTCAAGTGGCCATGTTGGCTGGGGATATGGACTATTTCCCTCTTAGAGGGTTTTAACCACAAGAAACCATTGGTGTTATGACCTTTAATCTAGTTGTGTGAGAGGTTACTTAAGGTGTTCATCATATGTGGGAATACCATGTTTTATCGAACATGAATAGAGAAAGTATAAACCATCATATATGCTTTGATATATGAGCCTCTCAATTCAAAACATTATCACATTTAAACCCATATGCGGACCAACACAATTTAGACAAGTAGGTTAACATGGGTTCATGGCCTTACAGGTGATCCCAAAATACACTACACTCAAACTTGACAAGCAATTTAACACCTAATTGAATTATTTTGAAACATAGGACTCATAGGCTTAACCATGACAATAAAAGAACCATTTTACTAATGATGGATTCCTAAACTTGAACCAAATGAAAAAAATTGGTTACCCAGAGGATTCAAAAAATTCCAAGTAACACAAGCTTGTCAGGGGTTGGTTTCAATGAGTTGGTATGAAAGTGATGTGTTTTTTTCCTAAGTCGTGGTTATGGATTTGAACTAGAGATTTCTCCCTACACCATATTTTTGGGGCTCAAAACCCCGGTAAAGGGCATTGGACTATGCTATAGGCCCTAGATATTAATATTTTTCTTTAGATAACAAGGAGCTAGTGCAAGAGAGATCATTCTTATGGTCCAAGTTATGGTTTTGGGATCTAAACTAGGTATTTATCACATAGTCCATGTATTTTGATCTCCCATGTGTAGGGTTATAAATCACGATATAGAACCTATAAAAGGATTATAACCACATGATAGGAGTATGTGGACAATTTCAAGGATTATGCACCACAAGGATGGTTCTCGAGGTCAAATCCATGAGTTGGAGAAAAACATTGGGAATTTAATACACACTGTTTTTTGGAATATTATTGTGTAAGTGGCCTTTGACCCTGATGCTTAAATTGGGGATGGAAAGTATGACATATGGGAGGAGTGCAGAAATGGATGGTTCTCATGGCCAAAGCTATTGTTTAGTACCAACAATTAGGGATTTATTATTTAATCTACAAATTTGGAGATCAAAAGCCATGCACATGGAACTAAAAAATGATATATGGACTATGGGTTAAATATGGCCTACAAGAGGAATAAGATTTGGATTTTAAGGGTTGGCATTAAAGAAAATATTGTCCAAAAATGGGCTTTATAAGAAAAACCATGCTAGTTGAATTGTAAATTCAATAAGCAATAGAATTTCAAATAATTGAGTTAATGATAATCATTGAGTTGGACATATAAAAGTCAAGGATGATTATGTTTCATGTTTCTATTTGACAATATTTAACCATATGTACACCTCATCTTAGTTAAGATCTTGGTGATATCATCTCGAGATATGTTCAATATCTTGGAAATACTCAATATGGAATATTTTATATTATTAGTACTTTTGTTATTTATTGTATGATATTTAATATATTTCAATTATTATTATATATCAATAATAATGTATACTTATAGTAAAATTTATTGATTAATAGGGAGAGCTCTAAAGAAACCATAACATATTTGGGATTGTTGTTACATGAAGTTTTTCACTTGGTGATTCCCTATGGAAGTTCATGTAGGGGGGATAGACCCCCTATCTTACAAATCAATTCTTGAGAATTTGACTGTAGGAGGCTTAGGTTTTGTTAAAGGTACACTAGCTCCCTCCAATAACGCATGAATCAATCCATAGGTGGATCACGTAGACAATGGTAGTAACATCCCTATGGAAGACCAACTACAAACTATCAAAGGAACTAGAAAATGGAATCCCA
>JZKD02S1370101.1:0-11481 GCA_000966675.3 Picea glauca
AACCCTAATTTGTTGTTCACTTCTATTCTTAGCACCCTCACTTATGCACCCCTCTATTTTTTCTCAAAATCACTTAAAGGCGCTTTTACCCACTTTTCACTTAATGTCACTTGCAAATTATAACATTCTCTAGTGAAGTAACATCAAGTGACCTTGTTTTCCCCTGTATCTCCTTGGCTATAGTCTAACAGGGATGTTTAGACTACTAAACCCTCTCTGGAGATCCTACTCAAAAAGGGACATTACAGTGAATAAGAAGAGCGAGGTTTGTTATCGCACAAATTGTAGGTTGGGCAAAGCCCGACCCAATCCACAAGATGGAGAGAACTACAGGAGAGTCTACCCACTATCACCTTAGATAAACCCTCCCCTCGCTTTAGTGAAGGAGAAATCCTACAGAAGGGGGGAATCTCGAGTGACCCTAGGGGGGAAATTAGATGGAAAATAGAGTTATGGAAGGTGATGCCCCTATAGGTCAAAGTTTCAAACTACAAAGTGGAAGATGGCTTGGGAACAAGTCTTGGTGATGGTTAATGGTTTCCAAATGCTTGAGTACCTGCAGAAGATAGTTATACCTACCCGAGACAAGAGAAGAAAAAATATACAAGCAAAATACTCCAATGGACAAGCAAGCGAAGCTTGCTGTCCTAAATTACAGCAATAAGCAAATGCATATATCAGCAATGAAATCAACTAGTTACTATAGAAATAACCATCAAAATTGTCAAATAATTATTGGAGAATGAAGCACTAAACCGATAGATAATTTTCCAATACCGAAGCACAAACTTTGACGGTGAAAGAGGGTTGTTAGATAGTATTTTCAGAGAATAATTGTAACAGCCAAGTGGCGGTAGCAAAGATTTGCTACAGCAGCAAGTCTCAAGCACAAAAATTAGCAAGTAATTCGACAAAAAGTTAACCAATAAGCAGTAGAATGGTAATAGTAGCTTACAAGCAAATTTATACGGTTGAAATGTGAGTAAAAGTAAGAAATAGAGTATGTATCGCTGCATCCCTAATGGCTGTAGCTTTTGATTGATTGCAACTCAAGAACTACTAGGCTAATCAAGATGCCCTAGAGGCTTTAGCAACCTTAAGATACCAAGAAAAGTTTCCAACTTGAACAAGATCAATCTCTCTCAAAATCATGTTTACCAATGCAAGTAATTTATTTCTCCAATGCTTATATAGGAGTCTTTAAAGCCCCCAGGGGGCAGCTCAATTGGAAAGTGTCGTGATATGAAGTGTTATATTCAATGAGGTTCCCCCCGATTTACCTGTGCCTGCGGAAGGGGCATATGTATGGCACCTGGAGGTTATAGTGGTAGCGATCGGAATCAACCCTGTGTCACGCGAGTACGAGACTGGCCCAGTTGTTGATTCCGCCAATCATAAAAAAAAAATCATTTCTCCAATGCAATAAATGATTAGTGTCTTGTCAAATGGGTTATGGAGTCTTCTTGTATTAGGTTAGGCCTATTATTTCTCAAAGGGTGCAATACCTTTTACTCCCTTGAGAAAGTAACCCTAACAAGGTAAAGTCTAGGAGGGTGTAAGCCCTTTTACTCCTCTTAGCAACCTTTGCAATAGCCTTTTCAACCAACAACAACGATAAAACTTGGTGGAGGATATATGCCCTTATATTCCTCCAAGGATCTAGCCAATAACAAGTATGAAAGAAGAAAGAAGAGCTAGCAAAATGAAGATTTTCCGTACCTATTCCAAGAGCATGAAAGACAAAACCCTAGTTACCAAGTAACTTTCATCGCCATAGCAAGAGAAAAAGCCTCCAAGAGCTAGCGCACCACTTTACTCCACAAGACAAATGATAAACCATAGCATAAGAGAGAGAGAGAGAACGATATTGCCCAAGAGGGGTGCAAATTTCAGCCAAGTAGCTCTTCTCCAAGTGAGAGAGTTATGTTCAAATGAAATGAAAATGATCCTTATTTATACAAAACTCCCAAGAAGTGTTTGTCCACATAAATTAGGGTAAACCACAAAATAAGGGAGCCATTCTCTCTTTATTTTGCCCCTTTACAAAATAAATTTAAATTTAACTTTAAAAATGCACATAAGAAACCCTAAAAGGTGACATCAACCCTCTCTAGGGTGACGTTTTAACTTTTGACACTTTAGCAAGTCGTTGAGAAAAGGGAGGTCATTAGGCCTCCTAAGGCACCTTCTTCATGCACTAGGCTCATCTCTGTGATGCAAAAGGTCTTCCTCCTCCAAAAATGCCAAGTGTCCATCAAAACAACATCATCACCACCAAAACCCTAGCCCTAGGGTGACATCAAGCCCTCCAAAGTGACGTTTTAGCCTCCAAAGGCAAATCGTTGGGATTGCAAGGGCTAGGTGAGATCCTCCAAGGTCTCTCCCATTGCCTCCAAAGGAAGCGTTCATCTCCTGTACTTCCCAAAGGTCTAGGCCATGGCATCCAACCGGTGGGCTTCCTGCCCCAATGAAGGCCCAAGATGGGCTTGTTCCTCCAAAATGTCCATCAAAAAGGTCCTGTAAAGACAAACAAGCACGCCCTCCAAGGATCTCAAGTGAAAGCATCATGGCAAGTAAAATCACATTTAATATAAGAGCCATCTAAGCATGTACATCAAAAACTACCTCATCAAATTAAATAAGTGCTCAAAGACCTATGCAATTTGCCAAGTTTATGTATGGGAGGGTTCACAACATGACCTATTGGGTGAATCGGTCCTTAAGTCGAGTGTTTCCAGGTATGGGAGGGTTGACAACGTGACCTATTGGGTGAATCAGTCCTTAAGTCAAGGAGTGTTTCCAAGTATGGGAGGGTTGACAACGTGACCTATTGGGTGAATCGGTCCTTAAGTCAAAGAGTGTTTCCTAGGTGGAAAACTCTCTAAGTCATGTGGAGAAAATGAAGTGGATGGGAGTAGACCTTTGGGCATGGGATTCATGACATACAAGGGTTCGTATTGTCTCATTTATGGGTGCCTTTGTAGAGGGTCTGTTGCAGCTTTGTTGTCAATGCATCCTTTTTCCAAGCCCATTTATTGCCATTTATTTTTTAAAGTGTTTCCAGGTTGAAGCCAAGGTGGGACTTCTACCTAAGCATAAAAAACATTGCCCACACACGCTCTTTTTTATATTATTATTTTTTACGAGTCCCGTCAGTTTCTTATGAGAGACATTTTATTGTCCTCGGGATCCCTAGGCAAGCATCTCGAAGGTTTATGATTGGATTTTAACTTTTGCAAGCTACAAACCTCTGGGCCTTCAGCCACTTCTTCCTATGAAATGAGGTGCAATCCCTTCTCGGGTCAATACACCCAAAAATCCCAAAAGATGAGGAAACGAATAAGGGGTGAAGTGTGAAAAATGGTAAGTATGATCGGGAATGGCACAATGACTCATCAAGGATACCTCCCAGTAGCAAACCCATCCCTAAGGGTGACCACTTAATAGGGCACAATGTCAACCACCAAGTTGAAACAGAGCAAAGAGCATAATTTCCAAGCAGACATTCTATAATCAAAAGCAACTTTAAATGCAACATACTCAAATGCTTCAAATATTAAAGTGACACTTACCACAATACCTGACTTGTACCTCATGGAATAAGACCGATCATCTTCCGAAAGCAAGCTGATGTGGTCCATGTCATCGTCACAAATCTAAGAAATGCAGTGGTGAAGTGGGTCTTTGTCTATGCATGTGGACGTTGTCATTCATTTGTCTCTCGGTACTCCATGTCTGCAACCTGAGGGCCTCGAGACATCATCTCCTTAGTTATCCCAAAAAATTAGGGATAACAAGGTCTAAACCCTAAGGTGCAAACCCTCTAGGGCCTTAGGACTAAACCTTCAAGAAATGGTTCCTAGGGTGCTAACACTCTTGGGCCCTAGGTGACGTTTTCTTTCTTCTAAGTCAACTAGGCAAGGATCAAAGACTAAGATTAAAACCCTAAGGTGCAAACACTTATGGGCCTTAGGTTCTCAACCCTAGCAAAGAATAATTCCACAAAACTTGTGAAGGAGAGAAACACTTATGTCTCCTTCCTACGGTTTCAACAAGACAAAGTAACATGCAACAAGATAGTAATTAACACTTGAAACATTAGCAATGACATGAAATTGCAGAAATTACTTACTTCTTCAAGTTGTTAGGTTAGATAAAACCCTAGTTGCAGCAACACATCATCCAAGAAAGCAAAGAACATCCATAAAGATCCTCCTCCAAATATAGCACATGAGATCCAAGAGACAAGGGAGAGAAAATGGCGAACTTTTCTAAAGTTGCCCCACCTCAAATGAGTGAGGATGTGATGATGAAAAATGAGAGGAGCGTTAGGCTTATTTATAAGGAAACCCTAGCGCTCCAAAAGTCACCAAAATGAAAAGACATGTCTCTCGATAGGGATGACCCCTCATATTTGCCTTTACCAATGTCAAAATATGAAAAATAATACATAAATGGTCACACATGTGGAGACATCATGCCCCCAATGAGCTAGAGGGCCTCTCCAAGGCCATGTGTCATTGCCTGAGGTGCAAAGGTGGTGGAAGAATGTTATGTCCCATCTCAAAGTCATCACAAGCATCCAAATGGAAGCAAACCCATCATCTCTATCAAACCCTAACATGACATCATCATGTAAATGCCCAGCGTCCAGGGTGCAAGGGATGGCGTCTGAAGAGGAGAAGGTTGTAAATCATCTCTAGGTGTCTTCCAATCATCTCCTTGTGCAACGTCCTCCATCTAGTGCAAGATAGCCTCTAGGGGTAGAGCCCAAGGTGAGGGATTTATGCCCATCTATGTGCCACCATGACCAAATTTGTCAAAACTCAAGCCCATTTATCCATCATCCAAGGTCCTAAAGATGTGAGAGCCCATGTTTGAATGTGTCAAGTCACTAGGTGACTCTCTGCTCTACATCACACGTGCCATATCCTACAATAAAGGTACAACATCCTGGGTGAAAGCCAAGGGCATCCTTCAAAGGACAATGTCAGGGGCATCCAAATTAAAACTGAATATGAAATCAAGTAAACCAATGTTCATAAGATATACCAGTCCTTAAGTCANAACCCTAATTTGTTGTTCACTTCTATTCTTAGCACCCTCACTTATGCACCCCTCTATTTTTTCTCAAAATCACTTAAAGGCGCTTTTACCCACTTTTCACTTAATGTCACTTGCAAATTATAACATTCTCTAGTGAAGTAACATCAAGTGACCTTGTTTTCCCCTGTATCTCCTTGGCTATAGTCTAACAGGGATGTTTAGACTACTAAACCCTCTCTGGAGATCCTACTCAAAAAGGGACATTACAGTGAATAAGAAGAGCGAGGTTTGTTATCGCACAAATTGTAGGTTGGGCAAAGCCCGACCCAATCCACAAGATGGAGAGAACTACAGGAGAGTCTACCCACTATCACCTTAGATAAACCCTCCCCTCGCTTTAGTGAAGGAGAAATCCTACAGAAGGGGGGAATCTCGAGTGACCCTAGGGGGGAAATTAGATGGAAAATAGAGTTATGGAAGGTGATGCCCCTATAGGTCAAAGTTTCAAACTACAAAGTGGAAGATGGCTTGGGAACAAGTCTTGGTGATGGTTAATGGTTTCCAAATGCTTGAGTACCTGCAGAAGATAGTTATACCTACCCGAGACAAGAGAAGAAAAAATATACAAGCAAAATACTCCAATGGACAAGCAAGCGAAGCTTGCTGTCCTAAATTACAGCAATAAGCAAATGCATATATCAGCAATGAAATCAACTAGTTACTATAGAAATAACCATCAAAATTGTCAAATAATTATTGGAGAATGAAGCACTAAACCGATAGATAATTTTCCAATACCGAAGCACAAACTTTGACGGTGAAAGAGGGTTGTTAGATAATATTTTCAGAGAATAATTGTAACAGCCAAGTGGCGGTAGCAAAGATTTGCTACAGCAGCAAGTCTCAAGCACAAAAATTAGCAAGTAATTTGACAAAAAGTTAACCAATAAGCAGTAGAATGGTAATAGTGGCTTACAAGCAAATTTCTACGGTTGAAATGTGAGTAAAAGTAAGAAATAGAGTATGTTTCGCTGCATCCCTAATGGCTGTAGCTTTTGATTGATTGCAACTCAAGAACTACTAGGCTAATCAAGAGCCCTAGAGGCTTTAGCAACCTTAAGATACCAAGAAAAGTTTCCAACTTGAACAAGATCAATATCTCTCAAAATCATGTTTACCAATGCAAGTAATTTATTTCTCCAATGCTTATATAGGAGTCTTTAAAACCCCCAGGGGGCAGCTCAATTGGAAATTGTCGTGATATGAAGTGTTATATTCGATGAGGTTCCGCCCGATTTACCTGTGCCTGCGGAAGGGGCATATGTATGGCACCTGGAGGTTATAGTGGTAGCGATCGGAATCAACCCTGTGTCATGCGAGTACGAGACTGGCCCGGTTGTTGATTCCGCCAATCATAAAAAAAAAAATCATTTCTCCAATGCAATAAATGATTAGTGTCTTGTCAAATGGGTTATGGAGTCTTCTTGTATTAGGTTAGGCCTATTATTTCTCAAAGGGTGCAATACCTTTTACTCCCTTGAGAAAGTAACCCTAACAAGGTAAAGTCTAGGAGGGTGTAAGCCCTTTTACTCCTCTTAGCAACCTTTGCAATAGCCTTTTCAACCAACAACAACGATAAAACTTGGTGGAGGATATATGCCCTTATATTCCTCCAAGGATCTAGCCAATAACAAGTATGAAAGAAGAAAGAAGAGCTAGCAAAATGAAGATTTTCCGTACCTATTCCAAGAGCATGAAAGACAAAACCCTAGTTACCAAGTAACTTTCATCGCCATAGCAAGAGAAAAAGCCTCCAAGAGCTAGCGCACCACTTTACTCCACAAGACAAATGATAAACCATAGCATAAGAGAGAGAGAGAGAACGATATTGCCCAAGAGGGGTGCAAATTTCAGCCAAGTAGCTCTTCTCCAAGTGAGAGAGTTATGTTCAAATGAAATGAAAATGATCCTTATTTATACAAAACTCCCAAGAAGTGTTTGTCCACATAAATTAGGGTAAACCACAAAATAAGGGAGCCATTCTCTCTTTATTTTGCCCCTTTACAAAATAAATTTAAATTTAACTTTAAAAATGCACATAAGAAACCCTAAAAGGTGACATCAACCCTCTCTAGGGTGACGTTTTAACTTTTGACACTTTAGCAAGTCGTTGAGAAAAGGGAGGTCATTAGGCCTCCTAAGGCACCTTCTTCATGCACTAGGCTCATCTCTGTGATGCAAAAGGTCTTCCTCCTCCAAAAATGCCAAGTGTCCATCAAAACAACATCATCACCACCAAAACCCTAGCCCTAGGGTGACATCAAGCCCTCCAAAGTGACGTTTTAGCCTCCAAAGGCAAATCGTTGGGATTGCAAGGGCTAGGTGAGATCCTCCAAGGTCTCTCCCATTGCCTCCAAAGGAAGCGTTCATCTCCTGTACTTCCCAAAGGTCTAGGCCATGGCATCCAACCGGTGGGCTTCCTGCCCCAATGAAGGCCCAAGATGGGCTTGTTCCTCCAAAATGTCCATCAAAAAGGTCCTGTAAAGACAAACAAGCACGCCCTCCAAGGATCTCAAGTGAAAGCATCATGGCAAGTAAAATCACATTTAATATAAGAGCCATCTAAGCATGTACATCAAAAACTACCTCATCAAATTAAATAAGTGCTCAAAGACCTATGCAATTTGCCAAGTTTATGTATGGGAGGGTTCACAACATGACCTATTGGGTG
Organism: Picea glauca; assembly: GCA_000966675.3. Classification (NCBI taxonomy): domain Eukaryota; kingdom Viridiplantae; phylum Streptophyta; class Pinopsida; order Pinales; family Pinaceae; genus Picea; species Picea glauca. The sequence goes on from JZKD02S1370101.1 coordinate 7,778, forward strand.
AATCGGTCCTTAAGTCGAGTGTTTCCAGGTATGGGAGGGTTGACAACGTGACCTATTGGGTGAATCAGTCCTTAAGTCAAGGAGTGTTTCCAAGTATGGGAGGGTTGACAACGTGACCTATTGGGTGAATCGGTCCTTAAGTCAAAGAGTGTTTCCTAGGTGGAAAACTCTCTAAGTCATGTGGAGAAAATGAAGTGGATGGGAGTAGACCTTTGGGCATGGGATTCATGACATACAAGGGTTCGTATTGTCTCATTTATGGGTGCCTTTGTAGAGGGTCTGTTGCAGCTTTGTTGTCAATGCATCCTTTTTCCAAGCCCATTTATTGCCATTTATTTTTTAAAGTGTTTCCAGGTTGAAGCCAAGGTGGGACTTCTACCTAAGCATAAAAAACATTGCCCACACACGCTCTTTTTTATATTATTATTTTTTACGAGTCCCGTCAGTTTCTTATGAGAGACATTTTATTGTCCTCGGGATCCCTAGGCAAGCATCTCGAAGGTTTATGATTGGATTTTAACTTTTGCAAGCTACAAACCTCTGGGCCTTCAGCCACTTCTTCCTATGAAATGAGGTGCAATCCCTTCTCGGGTCAATACACCCAAAAATCCCAAAAGATGAGGAAACGAATAAGGGGTGAAGTGTGAAAAATGGTAAGTATGATCGGGAATGGCACAATGACTCATCAAGGATACCTCCCAGTAGCAAACCCATCCCTAAGGGTGACCACTTAATAGGGCACAATGTCAACCACCAAGTTGAAACAGAGCAAAGAGCATAATTTCCAAGCAGACATTCTATAATCAAAAGCAACTTTAAATGCAACATACTCAAATGCTTCAAATATTAAAGTGACACTTACCACAATACCTGACTTGTACCTCATGGAATAAGACCGATCATCTTCCGAAAGCAAGCTGATGTGGTCCATGTCATCGTCACAAATCTAAGAAATGCAGTGGTGAAGTGGGTCTTTGTCTATGCATGTGGACGTTGTCATTCATTTGTCTCTCGGTACTCCATGTCTGCAACCTGAGGGCCTCGAGACATCATCTCCTTAGTTATCCCAAAAAATTAGGGATAACAAGGTCTAAACCCTAAGGTGCAAACCCTCTAGGGCCTTAGGACTAAACCTTCAAGAAATGGTTCCTAGGGTGCTAACACTCTTGGGCCCTAGGTGACGTTTTCTTTCTTCTAAGTCAACTAGGCAAGGATCAAAGACTAAGATTAAAACCCTAAGGTGCAAACACTTATGGGCCTTAGGTTCTCAACCCTAGCAAAGAATAATTCCACAAAACTTGTGAAGGAGAGAAACACTTATGTCTCCTTCCTACGGTTTCAACAAGACAAAGTAACATGCAACAAGATAGTAATTAACACTTGAAACATTAGCAATGACATGAAATTGCAGAAATTACTTACTTCTTCAAGTTGTTAGGTTAGATAAAACCCTAGTTGCAGCAACACATCATCCAAGAAAGCAAAGAACATCCATAAAGATCCTCCTCCAAATATAGCACATGAGATCCAAGAGACAAGGGAGAGAAAATGGCGAACTTTTCTAAAGTTGCCCCACCTCAAATGAGTGAGGATGTGATGATGAAAAATGAGAGGAGCGTTAGGCTTATTTATAAGGAAACCCTAGCGCTCCAAAAGTCACCAAAATGAAAAGACATGTCTCTCGATAGGGATGACCCCTCATATTTGCCTTTACCAATGTCAAAATATGAAAAATAATACATAAATGGTCACACATGTGGAGACATCATGCCCCCAATGAGCTAGAGGGCCTCTCCAAGGCCATGTGTCATTGCCTGAGGTGCAAAGGTGGTGGAAGAATGTTATGTCCCATCTCAAAGTCATCACAAGCATCCAAATGGAAGCAAACCCATCATCTCTATCAAACCCTAACATGACATCATCATGTAAATGCCCAGCGTCCAGGGTGCAAGGGATGGCGTCTGAAGAGGAGAAGGTTGTAAATCATCTCTAGGTGTCTTCCAATCATCTCCTTGTGCAACGTCCTCCATCTAGTGCAAGATAGCCTCTAGGGGTAGAGCCCAAGGTGAGGGATTTATGCCCATCTATGTGCCACCATGACCAAATTTGTCAAAACTCAAGCCCATTTATCCATCATCCAAGGTCCTAAAGATGTGAGAGCCCATGTTTGAATGTGTCAAGTCACTAGGTGACTCTCTGCTCTACATCACACGTGCCATATCCTACAATAAAGGTACAACATCCTGGGTGAAAGCCAAGGGCATCCTTCAAAGGACAATGTCAGGGGCATCCAAATTAAAACTGAATATGAAATCAAGTAAACCAATGTTCATAAGATATACCAGTCCTTAAGTCACCCAAAGTAAGTTGTTACTTAAGATATAAGCCACATGAATAATTGACTTCAATATCCCCTTCAAGTATCACACCAGATGAAGACTTTATGTAAGTTGGCAAGTATGAATATCGGAGGGCCTTCATCAAACCCTATTAGGTGTGCCAACCAAAACAGTGAAAGAAAAGACCTAGGTAGAGGGATATGTCCAGAGGGAACAATGAAAGAATAGAACCCTTCAAGAGTAAGTGTGATAGTGGTACGTGTTGGGTTGACTTCATGGCTTATGGTGTCATTGAATCTGTTTCTATGAGCGCCTTTATGGAGGGTGTCCTTGCTCTTGAGTTACCACTTTCTAAACGCTACGTTTTTCCAAACCCCTTTACCTACCTTTTTATTTGTACTCTTATCATATTTGCAAGTCCCCTTTTATAAAGTTTCAAGCTATAGCATCACTGCTTGGGACTGGGGCGAACACGGAAAGGGTAGAGCTCAAGTTTGGACTAGATTTAGAGAGTCCTTTGCTATCATTCCTTTCTTTTTTTAGCATCATTCTTTTATTCTTTTAGTAGCAACTGCAATAAACCTCTAGGCCTTCAGCCCCTATTCTCATGAGAGAATGGACCATGACCCATTACCAAAGTTTAGTACACTGCGACAGGCTCTAGGATGGAAAGTGTTAAGTATGGCGGAGAACGGAACATTACCCTTGTGATGGCCCCCCAGTAGTACCCATTTTCCTTGGGTGGTGACAAGATAGGACTAGGGCACAGAAGTTGGCCACGAAGGTGAAAGAAGGCAACAAACATAACTTCGTGAGCCCGTGATCCATTATCCAACTTCAACCAATGATCCTCATCCACATGCCTAGTAAATTAAGCACAACACCTCGCATGAAAGGAGCAATAACATACCTCATGGTGACGTTGGCTTACCATGTCCCATACACTGAGTTGACTAGATGTGATGAGCTTGGCTGATCTGTAGTAGAAAAGACAATCTGAGGGGGGTTGTTGATCATCATATGTGGACATGTTTATCATCATCATAGTCGAGATCATTGTTTCCATTGTGTTCCATGAGACATGATCTCCTCTAGTTACCCCTAGGCATGGGTGGGTTAACAGTGTGATTAATGCTTTGGTCTGAAATTTATTTCTGCAATAATTAAATTCAGCAATCTACTTGTTTAATTGAGATCATAAGGACTTTAATCACCTAGGGCTGTGAAAAATAGAAAGGTTTCCCTTCTAAACTATAATAGGGACCAGGGTATCAAGACCATTTCAGTTTTGCAAGCTTACTTTATCTATCAAAGTATAGGTCTATTCTAATACTCGTAAAGGCCTGTACTGTCCTTACTATTTCA
>JZKD02S1370112.1:0-11481 GCA_000966675.3 Picea glauca
ACATATTTGGGGGCTTGTGGAGCTAGTGGGATACACTTACCAGGTTTCCAGGGAGCGGTCGCTGTAGGAGTTGAAGCTGTTTTTTTAGGATCAATCTCCATTTCCCGGTCCTTGGGCGCGCTTTCCTCCCAAATAGCCGAGTATAAGTCCGGCGGCGGCTCAAAGGCCGGCCTCTTGGTTCTCTCTGCTTCCACGCCGCCTGCTGTGACTTGCCTGTAAGAGCCGCTCGCCGGATCTCCTCCGTTGGGTGGCGGAAGCCCCATTGGGGCCCTTGCTAGAGCCCGGCACCACGAAAAATCTGCAGAAACCCTAGTTCGTCACAGTTCTGCAGAACCCTGTCACAATGAGAGATTTCAAAATTTCCTTTTTATGCACCTCCTATTTCATATCATATGTTGCTTACCCAATTTACTCAAATCCATCTCAAGAAGGGAGAAAGAATCATAGATTTCAATTTACGATTTTCCAAGAATTTGAATTAAAGACCAAAAGATCAACGACCAAATGCTCGTGTTATATTTGGATGTTATAAGAATGCAATGCCTACAAATTTGAATTAAGCAATAAGATCTACAAAGATAAATGATTTGCATGCAACCATCTAAAAGGAAACAAAGATGGAAGAATTTATGTTGGAGACCAATGATGATCCCAAGATCATTCTTGGGAAAGTACAAACACAAATGAATACTCTTTCCATATCACATCAAGGACCATCTACTTCAAGAAGTGTTGAAAATCGAGAAATATGTAGAGGGATCCTCCAAGGGGTTCCTCCTAATGTCATAAATCATCCAACAATCGCTCAGGAAACAAGACAAAAAATAGAGATTGCTCAAATGAGCAAAACCATCAGGCAGATGAAGAATAAAATTACTAGGCTAAAAATAGACGAAGATTTTGTCCCACCAAATCAAAATACAAGAGTTCCATTACAATTTCAAAGAGTAAGAAATGATAGAAATAAGTAACAAATGCCAAGGGCACCAAGAGTGTCAATCCTAATGATTTGGTATTAGAAGAGATTGTGGAAGAAAAATTCTTTGGAAAATTTGATCAAGATGCAAACATCATCCAAGATGAAGTTTTAGAGTCAGTACAAATGGATGAAGACACATCATCCTTTTACATTTTTGATGAAAAGTAAGATCCATACTATTCACAAGATAATGTTTCTAGACTAGAGAATAAGTGAGTAATTTCAAGATGAAGGAAGCACTTTAAAAAGGAAAATAAAAACAAATATTGCAGAATCAACAAAGCAACAAACAATTGCTAGTTAGGAAAATACTCCACTACAAATGAATTATAATCCGATGACTTAGCCAAACTCAGAATTAACTTTCCCTTCATGGAGGTGGTGAATATGCCACAACAAAGAAAAAATATTTTGAATATATTTGATGATTCAAATACACAAATAGAATTTGTTGTCATGAATACCAATCAACAACAAAATGTTTCATTATTAAGGCCAAGGGGCAAAGTCCCACCATTCTACATATCCATAGAAAATCATGACTTTACATTACATAATTTTCTGGCTGACAGTGGAGCAACAAAAAACATCATTCGTTTATCGATCATGGAAGAATTAGGAATGGTATGCACAAAATACTATGAGACTAGGGAAAGTATATATGCCATTGATTCAAGAAAGATCCCAGCCTATGGTGAAATAAAATATTTGTGTGCATAGATAAGTGCAACACCTCATATCAAAACATTTTTCACTATTAAAGTAGTGGACTTACCTCCAACATATGGTGTTGTATTAGGAAGGGCCCGGTGTTCGTTAATTGGAGGATATATCATGAATGATGAAAGTTGTATGATGTTTCCTAACAAACATGGTACAATGGTTAGGATCCCTCGAGAAAGTAGAAATCCTATATCTTTCAAGAAGAAAGAGAATAAAGTAATGCATAATTACATTGATGATGAAATCAGAAATTATGTTGTTCTCAGTCTAGAACAAACCAACCCTCTTAAGCAAGAGGAATAAAATTATTTTTAGGGTTTCTAGAAGTTGTCGTTTGATGGTTCTCATTCTAAGTTTGGAAATGGAGTAGGAATTGTTTTTAAAAGTCCTCATTCTAGTAAATATCTGCAAGACATCATATTAGAATTTCCATGTACCAATAAGGAACCAAAATATGAAGCACTAATACAAGGAATGATTCTTTCACTTTAGATGAAAGTGGAAAATCTAGTAGTAACTGGCTACTCAGAATTGGTTATAAATCATATAAAAAGGAAATATAGAATCAAGAAATAAAAGCTAAAACACTATGCAAAAAGAGCATGTGAAGTCATGGACTCTTTTAACTCATTCAGTATCTCTTTCATTCCTTGAGATAAGAATCAAAAGGTTGATTCACTGGCAGTTGTTGCATCTCTCTTCAACCCAAATGATTTCCAAAATTAATCATAATACATTTTGTGTTAAAAGAATTTGCAGGCCTTCAATACCTTACAATCAAGACTATCTAAAGTCTTCGAAAATGATGAGTATGTTGTTGATTGATTCATTGATTCAAGTATTTCTCCTAAAATACTTGTTCCTAAAATAGTTGGCGATCAAACTATGGTAGCCTTCTCAAAAGATTGTCTCGGTTTGGAATCTATTTTCACAAGGGATGATCAAAGAAAAATATCAGTTTTAAAAGAAGAAGTATATGTCACGAAAGTTCAAGAGACACAAAAGATAAACATCGGTAAACATGATTCTCCCAAGTACATAATCTTAGCACCAGTTGTACAATGGAAGAAATCAATCAATATACTTCTTTGTTCAAAGAATTTCATGATATTTTTTCCTAGACTTACAACGATCTCAGGGAGTATGATAAGTCATTTTTAGCACCTTATACCACTTAAAGAAGGATCAAATCCTGTAAAACAAAACTTAAGAATGATAAATGATAAGTTGAAGCCTTTAGTAACAATCGAATTGGAAAATTTGAAGAGTGGGGAAATTAGTTTGTGTTTCGACTACAGTATCTAAACAAAGAAAGCATCAAATATAATTACCCACTCCCTAACATGGAGATGTTGTTACGAAAAGTACTGGTTTGTCTTTATTTTCTATGTTGGATGGATTTTCTAGATATAATCAAGTACTTGTGGTTGAGGAGGATAGACCTGAGATTGCATTTATTACACCATAGGAAACTTATGCTTATGTTCGCATGCCTTTTGGACTAAAAAATGTTGGAGAAACTTTCCAAAGAGAAATGGATCATGCTTTTAAATATTTGATTGGGAACTTTATGGCAGACTATCAAGATGATTTGACTAGTCATTCCAAATTAAGAGAAGAGCATATCAAACATTTAATAGAAGTTTTTGAACGTTGTAGATTGTATGGCATGTGTTCGAATCCTAAGAAATGTTTTTTCGCAATATCAGAAGGAATATTTTTGGGACATATACTGAGTAAAGAAGGTATATATATATAGATACAAAAAGAGTCAAGGCCATTAATGATCTGAGTCCTCCAACATCTAAAAAGGGAATTCAATCTTTCTTTAGGAAGATAAACTTTGTATGAATATTCATCCCAGACTATGCTACAATTGTGAAGCCAATCAACATATTGTTGAAGAAAAACAAAAAATTTAAATGGACTGAAAATATTCAAACAACATTCAAAAACATAAAGCATGAAAATACTACTGCTCCAGTCCTTGTCATCCTAAACTTTGATAAATATTTTATATTGTATTATTTTGCTTCAGAAGAAATTGTTGCTTCCATATTGACACAAATGAATTCAAAGGGAGAAGAATTACCAATCAATTTAATGAGCAAAACATTGCATGATTATGAACTCAGATACTCATAGATAGAAAAACAATCCCTCTCTCTGGTTATTTAAGCAGTATCACATTTGAAGACATATATTTTATCATCTCATGTCATAGCTTATGTCCCAACCTCTCCAATAAAGATGCTTCTTAATCAACAATTAAGAGAAGAAAAATGGGAAAATTGGCTTGCTAAAATCCAAGAGTATGATATTGATATCGAGACTCTAAAAGAAGTCAAGAGACAAGGATTATGTAAGTTAATAACATTAATTGATGCAGTAAACAAAAATATATCTATTTCATCAGGGACATCATTGTCGACATCAAAATGGTACAAAAAATAATCTTTTATTTAAGTCTTGTCAGTTTCCCATTGGTATGTCTTGAAAAGAAAGAAGACCATTGAAAATGAATGCCAATCAATATGTATTAGTTGTTGAAGTCTTGTTTCAGCGAAATTTTGAAGGAATATTATTAATATGTATTGACTTCACAATGGATCAAAAGGTTCTACAAGAGTTTCATGAATGTAATTGTGGTGGACACTTTACACCCACAACAACTGCCCATAGAATCATGAGAGCGGGATATTATTGGCCCACCATTTTTAAATATTCTTACTCAATTATTAGAATATGCATTTCTTGTCAATGTTTTTTAGGAAAGATGATGAAAGCAACAATGCCATTGCAACCTATAACAATCTAAGAACCTTTTACACAATGGTGACTAGATGTTATTGGACCAATCAATCCAAAATCGAGCAAAGGTCACTCATAAATGCTTATTGCAACTCATTATTTCACAAAATGGAAAGAAGTTATAGCTATGAAAAAGTTTGATTATGAATAAATGATCACCTTCCTCAAAGATAATATTTTGTCAATATTTGGAGTTCTAGAAAAATTGATAACTGATAATGGATCAATCTTCATTGGTTCAAAATTCACAAAGTTTTGTGAGGAATACAATATCATCATGGGTCAATCATCAAATTACTATCCCCAAGGAAATGGCTTGGCCGAGTCCACAAATAAAACATTGATCCAGATTCTAAAAAGGATGATTATTGTAAATTATAAGAATTAGCATATAAAGTTTATTGATGCACTATGGGACAATATATTTACACCAAAACACAGTACACGATTTCCACCATATACCTTATTATATGGAAAGGAATAAAAAATGCCTATTCATTTGGAATTAAATTCCTTAACTTGTGTTGTAAATACAAAAGATGTTGAACAAGTTTCCCCACTACAAAAAAGGTATTATCAGTTGATACATCTGGAAGAACAACGGAGTGAGGAATTAAGAAACATGACTCAAACAAAATAGACCATCAAAAGACAGTTTGATCAGAGTGCATCAACAAAGGATTTTCAAAAGGGTCAGTTGGTGTTGTTATGGATTAACACAAAAGAAAAAACATCCATGCATACAAAGTTTGAGGCGCTTTGGATTGGACCTTATATGATTGGAAAATTTCTTGGGTACAACTCTTATTTGTTAAGAGACATGAAAGGCACAATTTAGATGTTGCTAGTCAATGGGAAACACCTTAAAATATTTTTCTCTTAAAAATTATTAGTTACAACATGTATATAGTTTTCCTTCTCTGTATATATTTCTTAAATATATTTTTTTCATTTTTCTTTTCTCATATTGACTCCATTTCCCATTGATCAATATTCTGGATTCTTAGTAACCACAGGGGGTTACTGTCCCAAAGTTGGAGCCAATTTTTTATCCTCAAATGCATTAAATATTGTGCAATACCTCTTGTATATTCTTTTCATTTTTTCCCATACTTAGAATATTTTCGAGGTTGTTGTGGGTTTACTTAGTCTTGTTCAAACTTCTGTGATCTTCAAAATACACCATTAACTTATGTGGCCCCTGTTTTTCACATATAATTAGAAATTTTTTGAAAATAAGGTTTCACCATGGGTCTAGGATACTCCCCGATTGTCTTATCCACACCCGTGATCCTGCCATTGCGCGACCTTGTCATCCTGAATCACTTCTTATACCTAGTCTTGATACTTAGTCTATTTTTCTCAAGTCTCACCTACCGTGGGTCCGTGGGTCCATGGTAATTCTTCTAATTCTTCCATATGCTCCCGAACCCGCGATCTCGTAATGCTCTCACCCCACCATTATATTATCCCACCGTTCCTCCATCTCGATTGTGTGTCACCCTGTGGTTGTCTACATCTTGTCTTGTCATATTCCCCAATGTATATTTAATACACATCTCCTAGAAATGACTAAAAATGGTTAAGTTTTAAAAACCATTATTAATGGCGATCTTCTCGAGACAACTCCTCTTTAATTTTAATATTAATTTGCATTAACAATTCTTGAGTCAAGATCCCATGAAGTGTATTAATATAAATGAGTGTATTTTGATAATAACATTTTAAAAATAACTATACATTGATATGTCATCTTGATTAATTATGAAAACTCAAAGAAAGGAACAATTTTTGTGGAGATACCATCAACCTACTTGGATGAGAGGATCGAATATTTCAGTGGTCGCGGGCATACAAATATTACTCTTCATTACCACTTTCAGAGAAGAGTTCAAACCAGATTTAGATGTTAGCAATTGCTATGGAAGGTTGTGTTCCAAAAATCTATGACTTCAAGGAGTTGATTTCGTGGTGCATTGAGAAATTTGACAAGAATAAGATAATATTGTAGTTGCAAGGGGAATCTCTTATTTCCTTGGCCCCTTCAGTTCTTAAGAGGATTCTTAGACTCCCAGAGCCGACGATGAATTTCAAAAGTGCCTTGAGGACTTTTTAAATACAAAGAATGGAGGTTTTGAGCTCATACAAGAATATATTGAAGACCCAATAATTATTCTAGAGCACCTTTCAGGCATTTAGTTCAGTTCATTAAAAAATACATATCGAGAAATTGTGTGGATATTTTCCAGAGTATTTGGAAAATAATCTATGGCTATTATTCCCAGGCTCGCTATGTATATATTTTACTTTTTAATTCATAAAAATGCAATGTTTGATTGGGCAAAGATCCTTTCCAGTGAATTATCATTCTAGTTGGGAAATTTCAGGAAGAGTAAAAAAAATTTCATGTCCTCATACTTTATTTTCACCATTAAATATTGTCACGTATTCAAAGGATTGCCTTTGGCTAAGTAGGTCAATTGTAAACTTGACCCCGTTTAAATGTGGTATCCATCTCTTTGGAAACAGAAGGCCACATACCACTTCTTTGAAGTAAATAATGCATTCATTTTTTCTTTCAAAAAACTTATTCATGGACCAAATTCATCTAGATTGTCTCTAGAAGCAACATCATTCTTAGATAAGAGAGGAAGGTTTGAAACGATGTGGAATTTATGTGTTATCATGCTTTATTGTTCTCGTGAGAAACCCTCATAGCTTCCATATTATGTTTCAGATAAGATATTTGTTGTTGAAGTATGAAAGCAATATTAATTTTTGGCCCATTTATTTAACGAGAAGAGGAAAATACAATCCATTCCTCTGCCATGGAAAATTGGGGATATGATGGTAAAAATCATTACACACATCAATGAAATCTCAGTGCAGTTTGACCAGTTCAATCTTAAAAAAGCAAATGAAATCAAGGTTTCAACCTTAGCCAACCATTTATGAATCACATGTCATCTCTAGGGTACAATGTATCATTTGATAATACATTTTCATTTGGAGAAGAAGAGGGTGACAACCAAAACCCCCAATTGTTAAATGATGAGAAAAGGAAAGAGGATATTGAAACAATCATTAGTACAATTGATCAACACATATATCAATGAAGAGTTGTGAATGAGAGGAGTTCACAGTCTCCTAATATTTATAAAAAAAGTGTCTACCCAAATGGAAATCCCAGTTGCAATTCAAAAGAAAAATAAGTCGTCGATGGATAATTTCGATGATGGAAGTGAAAAAAACCGTCCCAAGGGAAATCTAGAAATACCACACAAACTCCCAGTCACCAGCAAGAGGAAAAGAGGAACAAATAAGGAAGGAGAAAGTGAGGGCATACTTGAAGAAGAAAGCGTTCTGGAAGACATGGAGCTTGATGTAAATATTGAAGATATTGAATTTCCAGATGAAGAACAAAGGATGCAAGAGAGCAGATTGATTGCATTAGAATTGGCCACCCAAGAGCCAATTGTATATGACGAGGAATATCTGACCCTGCACAATGCCAAGTTTGATAAAAATTCAAGAAAATTGGTTATTGAGAAAACAAATTCAAAAAATAAGAATGTTCAAGGAAAATAGAACTCGAAAATTGACTTCAATGGAGTTTTACCCTCCAAAATTGTACAAATTCATGAAGCTACATGAGAATCCCTAAAAATATCAATTGGATATATATATAATGAGAATGTCATTTTAAAATATAGAATTAAAGAATTAGAAAGCGCTTTAATTCCCCCACCACTATTCGCTAGTCCAATTGCCACAATACAACCTTGGAGAAGTCCTGTGGGAAGACCGGAATCCATCTCTAGACTAAAGAGAACATCAAGTATACTTTATACCATTAGGAAGTATGTCAGAGAAAATATCTAGAAGACAATGTCCCTTTATTATACCACAATTTGTGACACCATTTGCATTATGAAATGGATTAGTCCTTTTCATTGACTTGCAAGCTTAAATCACAAGTTTCCTCATCAAAGCCGCTTAAAAAACAATGTTTTTGCTTATATTTGTGGGTCACATTGGTGAAAAACGTGGAAATATGCACCTTTCTAGTGTACAACCCGTAAATGCCCTCAAAAAAATTGAAAAATAAAATAATTCCACATTTTCAGGCAAGGATTTCGGTTGGGCTTATTTCCCAACCTCCCTTAGCCCATACCAAACAAAATTCAACTTCCTTAACTTATTGAGGATGGTATAAAGGAACCTTTGGGGGCATGGATGGGGAGGAAAACCTAGGTGCAAAGTCATGCTGAATAAATTGCAAGTCTCCCTATTTCCCTTCATCCTTTGAGTAGCATCCCTGTAACCTGGAACCCTTTTTTCCAACTTTCCTTCCTTTTCATTATATGGCCATAAGGTGTGTTCCTATCCTTATCGGGTCATCCAAGGAAGGGAAATTGTGTTTAGTGATGCTTGAAGGACCTTTTAGAGGAACCTAGGCAGTTTTCTTCAAGGCAGTGTCAACGGTTGGAATCAGTTTGTAACCACTTCTTTTATCGTTGCTAATAAATAGTTCTCCTTCCCCCATTCTTGTGTAGTATTGATTCAATTTATTTATGTATGTATAGTTATTCTTCATATTTGAATAAATCTATCAATTACTTGTATGATTTTATTCTATAGCTACCTTGTTGCAACACTTTCTTGATATTCGTTTGCAGGACAATTCAAGAAGGAGTCAAGAGCAGTACTAGGGTCGAGAGTGGGGAACTACACTGAACGTAAGGATACAAGGTGTGAAACTTTCTTCACTCTTTGATAATGTAGTTATTTCATTACAAGTCTTGTGTGTGGGTTAGGGTTTTGTCTTTCACTTGGTCAATATCTGTTGTAACATGACCCAAAGTCACAAGGGAAAAATCCTATAACAGAACTGGAAACCATGCGGAGTATTCTCCTAGTTTAGGTCAATTTTAGGGTTTCTTTGGTTGTCTTAGGTTTTTCTAGTTTTTCCTATTTTGGGGATTTATTTTTAGATCTTTCCCCATCCAGAAACTTTTCCAAAAATATTTTGCAAGCCCTCCCTTTGGGTTGAATTTTATTTTTCACGATTAATTGATTTATCCATGGTTTGTCCTTTTCTGAGTCATAGATATCTGCGAGTTGCACTTGTATGACTCGCAGATATCCACATGTCATAGTTTACATAGTCGTGGACTTGTGTAGTTGTCTTGAATGTTTTAGTCTCTTGCTTAGATTTGGTTGGTCTAAGTTGGTTCTTCATTGTTCAATAAACCTCCTGAGTTGGTTTATGCTCTGGATTGTTGATTAAAGTCTATGGAAACTCTCACTTTATGTAAAACATTCTTGCTTTCTTGTAAGCTAGTCTTTGAGTTTTAGGGTTGTTAATGTCATTTGAAATGTCAGTTGTATATCTAGGTTTTTTTCCAAATTGATTTTTGTTCTAGTGGTTTGATATTGTTTTCCTTCTTGTTTTCCTTTTACCCCTTCATTTTTGAAAAGAAAAAAGAAAATTTTCCTTGTTAGTTGCATGTTCATTTCTTTTTAATGAAAAAGAAAAAAAATATAGCTTGGTTGCTAGTTTTCTTCTCTTGTTTCCTTTGCATTTAAATTCATCAAGAAAATAAATTGTTTGTTGGCACTCAGGCCTTCACACTTTCTTCTTGTTTTGATAGCTAACAATTTTAGTTAAAAGTTAGCCTTTCTCAAAAGAAAATAAGTTCAGTGTGTCAAGTTCTATCTCTCTATTTTACATGATTGTTAACAAAGCATCCTACGGATGCAATGCAAATTAGTTTAAATATCTTGCATACATTAAAATGTATATTGTTTTCATTTGCAAAAATACAAAATAAAAGAGTTTGTTTTTCTAAAGCGTTGTTATCACTTCTTATTTTTAATGAAGAAATCACATTCATTTTTCTTTATATTCTTAAAGTGTTTTCTCTGAGTATTTCAAAACATCATGTAAGTTTCATCCATACATTTTGAGTAACAAAAATCCCCATAAAATGAATGCTTAATAAAATTTATTATAAATTTTCATTTTGTAGGTCGAAGAGACTAGTTATAGGCTACGACCTTGGTGTAGGTTGGAGAGAAAAATTCTCTAAGGCCAAAAAACAAACATAGGAGTCTAAGATAGGGAAAACCTAAATACAACTATCAAATAAGTATAGTTGGGAGCCTCCTATAACACAGATCTAAACACGAGTTCACATCAAAGAGAGCCAAGGAGAGACCCCTTCGAAGCTTAACTGAGCACAACAGAGAGATCGTATATTGGAGGTTTCATTAGTACCCATATCTCTATGAGAGGCAGTGATTTTGAGGCTTCGGTATTATCTAACCTACCCATATGTTTGATACCGATTGTCGACTGTACCCCCTAGACATTGACTACGAGTTGGTGACCTTAGTGCCCATTTTTAGGGATCTCAGAGGTGACTACGGGGGTTTGCCATGGTACTTGGGGTGGATTTCGCATCACACTTTTCAGTACTACTGGAGGGTGCCCCGTGAAGCATGGGTACTTGCATTGGATAAGGTTGCTTAGTGGAGGTCAAGATAATTGCTTCTCATTCTTTTGTTCATTGGAGGTCCACGAGACTTAATCAACTTGTGCCTCTATCCAGAAGGATTTTACCCTACCTTATGATTATTTCGATCTCATAACCTAAACCACATGCATAGTGATATTATCAAGGTATTTTCTATATGTTGTTTCCATTTAGGATTTTTTCTCTAGTTGTGTGCTTAAATGATTGTAGACTTTCTTAGGTAGGTGTGTACATGGTCGCCTGAGAGTTGACAACTCGAAATGGTTGACCAACCACCTCGTTGATCAAGGAGAGTTCAAGGTCTACCTCCTGAAGAGGAAATCAAAAACAATTCTCCCCCACCTCCACTAAGGTGTCATCTTGATCAACCAGTGTGTTTGTATTGATTGGTCCATTTGAGGTCACAACTACGGATCCCTCAAAGATTGA
>JZKD02S1370123.1:0-11481 GCA_000966675.3 Picea glauca
AGAGACAAAAGAAGCACAAGTTGTGAGAAATCTAAAAGGAGGATCTGGAAAATTCAAAGAAATGGAAGATAGTGATGATAAAGAAGAATCTATCTCCATAACCATGGAAACAAAACTAGTTGATGAAGAAATTGAAGATAATTAGAAAGAAAATACATATTAAGAAGAAGAATCCATTGACGGGAAGGGAATCTTGAAGCAGAACTCGATAGTTCCTTAGAAGAAATAGGAAGACTCATGGAAGAGAATATAAAGAAGAAGAAACAATTGCAGAAACATGAAAAGAAGGATCATGATATTGAAGAAACAAAGAAGATAGTTATTATCCCGAAGACTCAACTAGAAGAGGCAAATAGGATAAAAGAAGTGGTGAGAATCCAAATGAAAGAAAAGGAAGAAAATTGTGAGAAGCTAGAGGATAAAATTATTTTCTTAAGAAAGGAACTAGAGAAAACAATCGATCAGTTGAATAGAAGCTTGAAGTTTGGAAAGAGTACTGAAATATTAGATAATATTCTCGGTTGAGAAAGTTCACCATTCATAAAGAAAGGACTTGGATATGAAGAAAAATAAAATACCCCAATGGGAAATGCAAGCATTAAGGTCACAAAGTCATCAGAAAAGGAAAATGAAGAAAAGTCTAAAAGTTGTGCCAATATTCTCAAAGGCTCCAACAATGAAATCAAAAATCGGAAAGGAAATCATGACCAACATAAACTTGATTCTTCTCACAAGAATAACAATAATGAGTTCAAGAGAGTTGTTCCACCAAGAAGGCCTTTCGCAAACCGATACCAAAGTATCTTTATTGGCTATTGTTTTTCTTGCAATAATTTTGGTCATAAATCAATATATTGTAGATATTATGGAAGAAGTGATCATGTGAGAGATATAAATTGAGGTTATTACAAAACCTCAAAGGATGATAATGTGAGAAACAAAACCATATGTTTTCATGGGTTTGCTAACAAAAACTACAATTCATTTTCTCCTCTACTTAATACTGAATGTTATAATGTAATAACTATGGGAACATAGAACATGACTATAGAAGCAACATTACAAAGTATAATAAATGAAAAATGGAATAACATGATCTTACCAAGCATAGAGAAGAATACACCAGGGTGTGGAAAACAAAGCAAGAAGAAACGAAGAAGGAAGAATGTGGACTTTCAATTTATGCTCAAAATGAAGGGAACCAATGGTAAATTGATAGTGGATGTTCAAAACACGTGACAGGGTTCCAAACCAATTTTCTCACCTTGAAGGAATAAAAATGAGGCAGTGTTACTTTTGGAGATAAAGCTTCTACAAGGATAGTTGGAAAAGGTATTGTTAGTCTTGATAATGGAAAGACTAAGAAACTGGATGTCTTTTATGATGAATGATTAAATCATAACATTCTAAGTGTTAGCCAAATGTGTGATCAAGTTTACAACCTCACATTTCATTCTAAAGGGTGTGAGTTAAGAAAAACAACTTTAGGAAGATTAGTGGAAAATGAAAACAAAACTTCAAGAGATATATACATACTCGATAAAGTCAAAGGAGAAAAATGTTGTATATGAGTGATATCTCTCTCATATTTTCAGTAAAATTAAGTATAAGATCAGGGGGATCATCCCTTTTCTAATCTTACCATCAGTGGATTTTGTCGCTAGTGGATGTTGTCGGATGTTACCTTCAATGGATGTTGTCGTCATTAGATGTTGTCATTAGTGATTACATTCTGGGAATGATGCTATGAGGATTTATAGGGTTTGAAGGATTGTTTGTGGAATGAAGCATGTAAGTGAAGTTAGAAGTAATCCGTGTATGAATATATTGGATTGGTTTCTACAAATATCTTATTGAGTTGGTTCTCATTTGAGTAGATTGGTGTCTCCAGTAGGTTGGTGCCTACATCTTCTTGAGTTCGTGCTCAATTGAGGAGATTAGTGTCTCTAGTAGGTTGGTTCCTACATCTTATTGACTTGGTTCTCAATTAAGGATATTGGTGTCTCTAGTAGGTTGGTTCCTACAATATTTGTAATAATAGGTTGGTGCCTACATACATTTATAAAGATAATCTTATGGTTTTCTCCCGATTGGGTTTCCATTTCAAACTTGTGCATTATGATTTGATTTTATATGTGATTATTGTTTCTTGGCTAATGAATTCTTGATGAATAGTTAAATAAAGTAAAAGGTATCGTATATTTATTCACCCCCCCTCTCAGCATAAGCATAAGTTCAACAAAAAACTGCTCCAATTGTTGAACTACTTGCATCACAATCCACTTGGAATACTTTATTGAAATATGGAAGTACCAAAATTTCTTGTTCAATTAAATTTTTATTCAATTCTTCAAAATAATTCATGGCTACTACTGTCCACTTGGAAATCCCATTTTTCATGCATTCAATAAGTGGTGCACAAATCTCGTTAAAATTTTGGATAAATTTCCTATAGAAGATTGCCAAACCACACAAAATTCTCACATAAAATGTACACTTAGGTGTTGGCATTCCAAAATAGCTTTTACCTTTTCAAAATCCATCTTCAATCCTTCATTGGTAATCACAAATCCCAATCACACAAATTCTTCCTTCAGAAATGTACATTTCTTCAAATTTATCAACAATTTCTCTTCTCTCAACCGTTGTAACACCTCTCTCACATGATCCATGTGTTCTTCTTTGGTTTTACTTAAAATCAAAATGTCATCTAGGTACATGACAACAAATTTTTCAAAATTGGTTTCAAAACTTCATTCATAACTCTCATGGATGTGCTAGGAGGATTGGTTAACCCAAACAACATGACTAGCCACTCAAACAACTCATCCTTCATCTTGAACGTTGTATTCCATTTATCACCCTCCATTATTTGAATATGATAATACCCACTCTTCAAATTGATATTTGAAAATTACTTGTCCCCACTCAAACAGTCCATGAGTTCATCCATCCTTGGTAAGGGAAACTTGTACTTAATAATAATCTTGTTGATATCTTGTGAATCAATACACATTCTCCATTCACCTCCTTTATTTGGTTTTAATACTATAAGTACAACACAAGGAATTAAAATCTCTCAGATCAGTCCTTTTTTAATCAACTCTTGCACATGTCTATTCACTACATCACTCTTTGTTGGAGTAATCCAATGAGGTGCTTTATTTAGTAGAATTGATACTAGTATCAAATAAATTTGATGTGATATACCTCTCAAGGGAGGTAAAACTACTGGTAGATCATATCCAACAATATATTGAAATTCATTCAACAAAGGTTGAATTTCTAGTGGCACAGAGCTCATTTTTCCACTCTCTGGAACTTGTCTTGGCATTAAGGACAAACAAAAATGGGTATTTTTCTGATCTCTCAGAAATTCTCTAGTTGAACACATCCCAATGTGACTTTTGCTACAAACATTTCTATTTTCATTTCCTTTGTCATCACTATGACTTAACACCGTCTCCACCATTGGCTCTAGTCTGTATTGTTATCCATCTTTTAAAAATTAATAAGTATTCTTCCTTCCATCATGGAAAATTTTTCTGTCAAAAATCCATGGTCTTTCGAATAGTACGTGATAGGCATCTATCTATACTATATCACATAATACCTGCTCACTAAACTTTCCAATCTAAAAAATTAACAAGCATTGATCAGTCACAATCACATGTTTTCCTCTTTTCAACCATGAAAATCGATATGAATTTGGATGTGGAATAATTTTTAATTTTATCTTCTCCATTACCTATGTGAATATTATATTTTCTATGCTTCAACCATCTATGACCAGATCACAACACTAATCCTGAATTTTACACTTAGTTTAAAAAAAATTCTTTCTCTGCTCAGGTTCTTCTGCTTTATTTGTCGTAGGATTAAGTAATACTGTTCTAAACATCAAGTTTTCTCCCTATTATTGTTGAAGTACTTCCACATTTTTGTCAGCAACTACTACCTCATTGGGATGAGTAACTTGTTATGGCCTCATTTCTTCTCCCTGTATGCTTCTTCTCAGGACATTCTGATGCCTTGTGACCTTCTACTCTACATCTATAACATGTGATCACATACTTACCTTTACCAAATCCTCTGCCTCTTCCAGTGCCACTTCCTCCTCTTGTATTTCGGTTGTTGGTTTCTTCATCTCCCTTTTCACTACTTCTAGCAACACTTGCTCTACCCCTACCTCTAGTTTCTTTTCCCTGGAAATTCTTCCACAACCTTCTATCAATATTTTCTTCCACCATCAAAGCAACTTGATAGGATTAATCTACATTAGAAAAATAATGCATGCTCATCTCATCCTAAATTTGATATTTAAACTCATTTACATATATCACCACTCTTTGTTATTATGGCTCCTTTAACCCTAATCTGAGCAACAATTTGGAAAATTCCTGAATATATTCAGGAACATGTGTCTCTTCCCGCCTTTAAGTTTTTCACCCACTTACATAAATTCTGGTGGTAATCGATAGGTAGGAATTTCTTGATTTTTCTCACTATCTTCCTCCAGGTTTTAATCTTGTCCTGTTGATTATCTACCCTATCCTTCTGTAGCATATCCCACTAGAGTGTAACATGATCCTTTAGCTTAGTCATGGAGAATCAAACCTAATTTGGATCCTAAACATATTCATACTCAAAATATCTTTCAAGCTCTTATATCCAGTCAATGGGAGTCTCATATATTAAACTACCATCATAACATGAAATTTCCACCCTTGCACTACCTTTGTCTTTCATGATATATATTAAACGTACAACTCGGTCTACTTCCTCAACATTTCTCTATTCTTCAAGCTCATCCTCAGACATTGAATTTGTTTAACCATATCCAAGACTTCTATTTTCCATTTCTTCTATCCTCCTTCTCAATTCCTCTAAATATTTGTTCCTCACACCTCTTCGTGCTGTCCCTGCTCTTCGTGGTGACATCCTAACAAGTTTTCTTGCAACTCTCACTCATAATAAAATTCATGGGCCTTACTTCTGGGCACTATTTCCCACAACTTAGGAGCTAAAACAATTCTGATACGACTCGATGAATTCACCCTCGATCCTGTACTCAACCAACTATAAAACTAGGTTTCTTTCCACACAGTGCACAATTAACAACTAACATCTAATATCGTTAACAAAAGTTTAACAAATTAAAGAATGCCAAGAGAAATTACATTAATGGGAAAATAGAAACAAGAGACAACACCATTAAAAAGGGACTCAATATTATTTATTAACTAGACATAAAATTTGTTTCTCACAGTCTCACTACATTATCATCCAATCTAGCACAATTTTCATTCAGGATCAATGACTGGAGGCTTGCTTGTTGTTCCACATTAATCCTCTAAAAAATGTCATCCCTTCCTCTGCTCTATTGTTTCTGCATAAGTCCCTCTTATGTTTCCCTTCTTCTATATCTCTCCCTTCCTGCTCATGAATCGAGCTAAAGCGCCCTTGAACTGAACGGGAAAACCCTCCCCCTTTATGTATTTCCCTTTCTTTCTTTTCTTTTCATTTCTTGGAAACTGAATTATGTTTTTTTCCAACCATTTCTTATTTTCCTCCACCAAAATGCATTGGACACTGGGAAGTTACAACAATCCAAATTCTGAACCATTTTCCAAATGGGCGTTGGAAACTTAGATAATTTTAGTGGTTAACTTCCTCAATAATTTCAAGTGATTTATCTTCCATCACGCTGTTGGCCGACCAATTTTCACAAAACTTATGCAATACATGTGGAGTCACGATTCAAAACACTCTAACAAAATTTCAACTCATATGGAGTTACATCACTGGTGTTGCTGCAACGTGTGTTACAAAAATTTGAGTCATAGCGCTGGTGTTGCAACAACTTGTTTTATAGTATGAGTGTTACAACCATGATCGCGGGTGTTGCAACAATGTGACTTACAACACTGATGTTACAACAATGTGAATTACAACATTGGTGTCACAACAACGTGTTACGACACCAGTGTTACAACAAAGTGTTACAACACTGGTGTCACAACAATGGGAGATGTAACACTTATTTCTCCCTACAATTTTTTAACTTGAGATTGAAATGTTTTTGGTTGATGCATATTGCTTAATGCCAAAGATGTTCCTACATCAAAAATTTTGAAAAAATATAGAACAATATAAAAGATATTTTCTTTAATAATAATAAAAATTATTAGTAAAAAAACTCATTTGCAAGGAAATGTTGCATAGCTCAGGATCATACCTATTTAGCATCTCACTAATTAAAATTATCTTGATTTTAATAAAATTCTTAATATTTTTATTGTTTGCATAGGATTAATAGTAACTAAAATAATCTTAATTCCAACTTCTCCCCATTAAACCTAACAAGAAAATCAAAATAGGCCCATGGAAATTAATAACTGACAGTATTGACAACATTGATATTACCTAACTAGGTTGAAATTTGGAAATAGCTTGTTCTACAATTTTGACCATCTTCATTAGATTATCATTAATATTTTGGATAGGTACAACAATATTTGACTATATTTGACAATCAATATAATCATAAAATTCGATATGTGGTACCCAAGCACTTATATTCCCCTTTATTAGGTTTTTGAAGACTCTATATACCTTGATGGAATATAATAAAGCTTAAAGCATTGAAAGCGACAATAATTCAACATAATGGATGCTACTAAATGGACACACATTTTGATTTTAGTATTGTATCAATGTCTTGTGGCCTTATAATAATAATGAAATTGACCTTTCATTTGATTTTAGTATCGTATCATTTTCTTGTGGCCTTATAATAATAACAAAATTGGCATTTCAATCTAAGAGAGGAATATGTGCAATTGGGAAACCCTAAACAAGTAAGATGCAATTGGTATCATGATTCATCTAGTGTGAGAAGTGAATTAACACACTAAAATTGAGTAGTATCAGAATTCTCTTAGTTTTATATTGCAACAACATAGTGGTTGTTATGATTATTTTGTGGAATAACTACAAGGAACAACAAAACCTAAAGGAAAACCTCGGGTCCATAGAATGTTTCCAAAAGTATCAAAATGAGTAAGTTTATCTACAAGAGTTGGTTGCTCTCTAAGCTACCTAAAGAGATGAAACTTAGTCATAGATGCATTATTTTGCAAACAAAAAATATTGAGCAAACCAACCATGAAAGTATGAAATTGTTCTAATCAATGTCGAGATAGATAATGGTCTAGAGTAAAGAGAGATTGATATCCTCAGGTCTGATATTGTTCTTATATTTGTCTATATGGGAAAGAATGAAACAAATAAATTCTAAATCAATGAGAAACTTGAGGACTAAGTATCCAACAAATGTTCGAATACGTAGGTCATAATGGAAGATATTTTCATATGAAAAAATCCTCTAAATAATGGGATTGCATTCCAAAATAGTTGAAACAGTTGATGATAGCCTAGTGGATGTCAAGTCCAAATGATTCTAAATTTCTAATGGTGGACAAAAATGGATATATATTTTTTTGACATGTCATATGAATGTTCAAATCCCATCTACTTGTTCTCTTTGTGTTGAACTACACTTAAAGCATTAATCAACCAACTAGATTATATAGAGAACCATTGATCTCTGTTATTTTGAAAATTCATATAAAATGGAATAGTGATATCTAATTTCACAATAAGGGAAAGAGAGGAATAGGGGAAAATGTACACCATGCATGGATTCAATTTTTTTTCTCATCTTTATATATACAATTCCAATTTAAGAAAATTTGAAACTAGTTTTATTATAGTAACTATAGGAAATAAGCTATGTGCAATATCAACTATTGACCTCAATTTAGTTTGGTTCAGAAATATAAAGGACAATTAGTTACTCTAGAATAAATAACTTAATTATGGGATATTTTTATTATGCTTATACAAAGAAACTGCTCTAGGGGAGATTTTCAAAGGGTGGAATCATATATTAATATTTATTATTGTTATTATTATTATTATGTTGAGATTTTTACACCCCCAGGCTAGGGGTAACTAAGGAGATGATGTCTTGAGGCTCGCAGGTAGCTGACATGGAGTGTCAATATTCAGGTGACCAACTGAGCCCACATTGAGTAGACATAACCCCTCCTCTATACCACACATCACCATTCATCATCAACATCATAGTAGTGTCCGCCACATCAACCTAGCCCAGAAAGGACAATAGTATTGCTTCATGAGGTAACAACTCCAATCTCATGGTAAGTGTCACTTTAGTAATTGAAGCATTTGAGCATGTTGCAATGGGTCCTTTCTTGATTATGGAATGTTTTCTTGGAAATTATACCTTTATATTTCACCTTGGTGGTTGACATGGTTTCCTAGTAAGTGGGTCATCCTCGAGAAAATGGTTTCTACTAGGGGGTCTCCTTGAAGGTTCATCATACCATTCCCACTCATACTTACCACTTTCCACACCTCTTCCCCTTCATTTCCTCATAATTTAGGTTTTTACATTCATTGACCCCAAGAAGGGCTTGTACCTCATTTCATGGGAAGAAGGTGTTAAAGGCCCATAGGTGTTGTAGCTAGCATTGTAAAAGTAAAAATCCATAATATATCCTTCTAGATGCTCTCCATAAGGTCCTAAGAGCCATGAAACACTTATCCTTAAAAATGAAGGGCCTTTTAGAAAATAAAATGAACAAAAATGTCTCGCTTGATGGGGCAATGCATTGCACTGTCCTTTAATTTCCAGTGCATATGACACTCAATGTGTTCTAACTTCAAGTGGAATTTAGGTTCTATTTTTATTTACTTTACATATAAAACTCAATCTTTGGACCCTAAAAAATGAAAGGCGAATAAAGGGCTTGGAAAAATGTTGCATTGCAAATGAAGGGATGCAACACACCCTCCACGAAGACACCCATTAATGAATCAATATGAGCCCTTGATATGTCAAGAACCCCATGCCCAAAATTAATACCCCAATCCACCTCATATTGACTACATAGTCTAGAGATAATCTTTTTGGGAAAAATTCCTTGACTTGGGGATTGGCCTACCCAAATTTAGGCCACTATGACACCCTTCCCATATATAAATTTGGAAAAGTTTATAAGATATTTGAGCATTTGTTTAATTTGAAAAGGGGGGACTTAATGCACTTGTTTGGGTGGTTCTTTAATTAAATGTGAATTACTTGGAATGATTCATATGACTTTTGGAACCTTGGAGGGAATATTTGTTTGTATTTGCAAGACCTTTCTCAATGAAATCTATTCATGGAGGGACTAAACCACTTGGATCTTCATATGGGCTTGAAATCCCACTGCATGGATTTTCTGCCCCACTCATTGGAGGCCTAGGATGATAAAATTTGTGCCTTGGGGGACATATCTAGCATTTGGACGAGGCCCTGAAGCATGAAGAGGAGATGATGTCACCCTCTTATGCCCAAAAATCTCTCCTTTGGAGATGCCACACTTTTAAGGGGAGGTTTTGCCATTTTAGTGCACTTGGTGGTTTTGTGGGATTGAAGCCCCACTTCATTGCTTGATTTGGGGATGAAGTGTTACCTTCCTAGCATGACATGTTAGCCTTGGGAGGCCTATCTTCACACATGTCACCTTGGAAGAGATTTTTATGGGCTTGTATTCCCTTACTTTGTCATTTTGTAACCTATGTGGGCAAAATGAGCAAAACAATTTTCTAATTAAGCATTGTAACTTAGGTTTTAGCCTAAAATTATGGATTAATTGTAATGTAGAAAAACTATGACTTTGTTTTCCTCATATAAATATGACGCAAGTAATTTTCATTAAGACATAAGTCATCACTTGATAATATTACTCTTGGACTGAAATTTGGTCCCTCTTGGGCAATTTGCTATCTCTCTGTTTTTCATGGAAAATGGATGCAATACTTGTTATTTGGAGTAATAAAGGCTAGTGACTTCTCTTGACAATGTTTCCTTGGAAAATCGTTGATGAATATTGGTAGTGAATGGTTTCTTGTATGCTATCTCTTGGATTTTGGTGAGTAATTTATGCAATTTATGGTTATATTTCTTGTTAAATTCAAGAAAAATATCTTAACACCCTAGGAGGAGTAAAAGGGATTACACCCTCCACCAAAGTGCATTCTTCTTTGATATTGAAAGGATATAATTCTTGCAAAAAGGAGTAAGAGGGTTTTCACCCTTGTTGCAAGGCTTATCTAGGGTTTATTTCTTTAGGGAGTAAGAGGGTTTATACCCCTAGAGAAATATTAAACCCTAGTTCATCTTGGATTCCAAGCTAGACAATTTGGAAGGATTGTTGTCGGGTTTTATAAGGGTTTAACTCTCAACAAAAATATATTCTTCCTCTTTGGTTAGGTTGAATTCCAAGGAAGAGACTCAATTCACCCAATAATGAGGCACTAATATTTGCATTGGATATTGTTAATTGTTGCATTAGTAAACACAAAAATTGAGGTTTTGAAACTGTTCAAGTTGGATTTGAATTTTACATGATTTAAGAGCATCTCAATTGGTGAAGTGATTAGTATGCTATAATAAACATTAATCTACAACCATTAGGGTTGCATCAAACACTCTCTCTTACACATTTTCTCTACTATTCTATCGCTGAAAATTGCTTGTAAGTTGTGATAATGAATCTACTATTGAAGGGATATTGTTTGGATGGTTTACTTTATGATTTTAGTTGTCAAACTTTGATGTTGTATCAAAATTTTTCTACAGCCATAGTTGTTGGAAAACTGGTTTGGACAATTGGTTGTCATTGATGTCAACCCTTGGAGAGTGATCTTGGAGATTGATGTCAACCCTTATAGATTGATATCAACCCTTGGAGAAGTTTGGAAGCCATAGATATGTGGATGAGATCATTATATAGTTGATTGAAATTTGTATGATTGAGATTTATGGTGAGTTAGTTGCGTACATTTGATGTAGTCTACATGTAGCTCTTGCAGTATGGTTATGGGACCCAAAGTTGATTAAGGAATATGGAAATGATGGACAATGTAATTGAAGGTAATACTATCATAGATGGATAATAAACGTCATTTCATTTTTGATGATATGTGGAACACCACATGGTTCCTCACGGTTAGGGAGATATGGCCTTGTAAAGTTGGAAGCCCCAAAGAGTGGTCAAGAAGCCCCTAGTTGGTTACAAGTCTTGGTGAAAGCGTAAAGTGGTTGTATCAAGAAACCCCTAAACTAAGGAAAGAGGTTACCTAGAATTAGTATAAATAAACCTCAAGGAGTCTCTCATTTGGATACATTCACTTACATTGAACATCTATCTTGTGAACATTATGGTCTAGTATTGTGATATTTTGGCTAGTTTGTGACGACATTTTTCGGAAGTAATGAAAGTTTCGAAGTTGCAAAAAATTGGTTGATCCAGGTGGATATTGGTGGCCACCCACCTATTCCAACTGGCTCCTCTTGTTAGTTTTTAGTTCAACACTTTCTTCTGTACTTCTTTGTAATTGTGGGTT